>OZ024783.1:13080039-13542016 GCA_964017065.1 Haliclona indistincta | reverse complement strand
AGAGAGAAAGCGACGACAGCAGTTTACTTTGATGATCTACATCCGTTCGAGGATCCAGATGAATTCGTAGAATGTGACAAAGTTGCTCAGCCACTAGAAAAACGTAATTGTTAGGTGATACTATTTATAATGCTATTTTACTGTATTTGTTATAGGCAAAACAAACATAACACAACGAGGGTGAAAACTTTCGGCTTTAGAAATTCTAGGGCAAAAGTTTGAGAAGAAGTCAGAACTGAAGAAAGTTGAACTAGAGCTCAAAAAGAAGGAATTAGAGCTAAAGGAGATTCAAATCCAATATGAACATGAAGAGAAGAAGAAGCAACAAGAAGAACGAGATAAAAGAGTTGAATTTGAGTTTGCCGAACGCAGAGCATTCTTGGAGCTCATACAAAAAATGTCATCGTCATCCAAGCAGTAACTACTGTTGAACACAATCATGGCAAGATTCACTTATTAATTGTTTAATAAATATGATTCAAGTGATGGTGCTGGTAAACCAAAAAATGAACTTGTCAATGAATTGTACATGCAAGTGTGACAATTAGTTAGTAAGGCAGCAACTATGTAGTACTTGCCAATGGGTTGAAGCAACACTTTACTGTTGCGTTTTAGATCGACGTATGTGAAATACTGGCAAATTTTTCCAAATGTCCACTCGACAGAGACCCGAACCTGGCTCATTGATTTGTTGAAGAGTTCTTGCTGAGCAGTTAGTTGGGCTCCGCGAAATGGTGAAAGGATGTTCTGTGATACACCATAAGCGGGATCTCCATAGACTACATATGGCTGGCCATTTGGTTGATTAAACTGGGATAACTTCTGAGCCAACCCACTCTCAGCCAACATGAATGCATCATGTCTCCTGCCTTCAATTGGACCATAGAGGTGCGCTATTAATCCATTAGGTGTTACCAAAGACTGTTTGAAAAGATAAAAGATAAAATTTATTTCACAGACAATAATTAACTGTACCTGGAATTTAACACAATGAACTCTTTTGTGCCCACTAAACATGACCTTTTGACTACGAGTAGGACGAGCAATAGGACGAACTGTCCCGTCTATAAATGCCCAACAGTTGTCTAATGCGGCACCCTTTGAAGAGATGGAATTACAAAAAGCAGGTATATCGAGCCAACTGAGGTCAAGTGAGGTCAGGCGTCCCTTATAACGGTCATACAAGTCATCAACAACCTACATAAACAAAAGCACACATGTAGTGTTGTATTGATATAACTGTATTGCTTTACCTCATTAAAGATTATACTGAGTTCAGGTTCCGATCTTCCGAAAAGTGGAATGAGGTCGTACAATCGATTTGGATAACTTAATCTACGTAGCAGAACTAACAGAGCTTCCGTCCTATTAGCCTTAGTGCCTTGGTAACAATTGTATTCCTCTGGGAGATCAAGAGCTGATAGCAGCCTAAGTATTCCACTTTTAGGGAATCTAATGCACATGCAGCTTCCATTAAAATTCATACCATTGTACAAAACAACTGACTTACCGAAACAGTCGCTCACATTCGTATTCTCCTAGTTCATCTAGACAGACACGCTTATTATACACGACTTCTTTTGGTGGAAACAAAGTGTGTAGAAACAGAAGGTCGTTGTCGTCATCGCTACTGGATGAATCACTGCTGCTGCTGTCGTTTAGAAGGGTTTGTACAACTTCATTTAACTCACGGCTATAAAAAAACTATTACAAATGGATATTAACGTAGCAACCTACCGTAAGGTAGCTGGTCTTGCTGCCATCTTCACCACGCGTACAGGTAGGCGTGCACTAAACTTAATCCAACAATTTTCGTTGACGTGTAATGGATGACGTCATATACGCGTTAGCCGTTACACGTACGAAAAACTTAACCTCTCTAGTGTCTCTAACAAACTGCAAACCAGCTTTTATTATTCCGAAAAATTGTCTGATCTGAATGCAGTCGTTCAGTGCAGAGCTAGTGTACTCAATTGTGTACTATCTGATGTGCACAGTTTTTACCGATACTATATTGAGTACTGATGCTATAAGCTTGTCGATTACAGATACCGATAGTCTTGAATTTTAGATTCCTAGTTGAAAATGACACCATCTTTATTAAACTCACAGCACACAGCCTAGTAGGTAGACTGAAGAAATTCATTGAACTTGAAGACATAGTATAGCAATTTACTCTAGCTACATGGTCATAACCTTGAATTGTGTTTCAGTAACTTGACAGTAAGCATACCGATACAGTACTGATACACTGAGTATCAGCATTGATACCGATACCGATGCTGGTATCAGTGCATCACTACTTTAATTGTTTGTGTATCATATGATTCACACTTTTCTATTGTTACACTATAGTGGGGCAGGACTCCACTTGATATGGCAAGACAGGGAGGAAAACAAGACATGATAAACTATCTTACAGGACTTACTGATGGTCAGTGTACATGTTAGTACTATACTTGTTCAATAATTGTTGCATGTACAGTAAATGCTTGACGTTTTATTGTTGCTCGATATATCACTGAGCATTGTTGTACAGTTAAAATGTGCGCTTTTGTTGAAATTCAAGAATCGCTAACTCAGGAACTGACGAGTGTAGAATGTAGCTACAGTAACGGAAGGTCAAGTATTTATTGGGGAAGTGTACTGACACATGTACTGAACTTGCATGTATACTTATCAAAAATCACTTCATACATTCTCCTATTCTCAGGTGCTCACCAATCCACTCACTCATCCAGCACTCCATCCAGTGAGTCTGGTGCCCCTCCCACATCAGCTGGTGAGCCTCTTGTCAGCAGCTTATTGAGCTAGTCACAACTGAGCATGTGCACTATAGTGTAGACAGTGACACGTGTATATACTGTACTTGTGTATGGTCCAGATCAGAAGTGCCGTGCACCAGCTTGCATGCATGTTGGATTAGTGGATAAGATTATTTTAGGATGACTTGTGAGCTGATTGTAATACCAGCTAGCTGCACAGTAGTTACATGCAGTGTCAAGACTGACAGTGGTCATGATAGCCTTGTTCTATCAGTCACTGATACAGTAGTCACAGTACTGCAGTGCTGTCAGTATACATGAGCTAGTATACAATACTCATGCATGTGGTCCAGTACAGGCTAGTAACCATTCTGATACTACAATCATTCAACACTATCTACTGTAGCTACACATGTACTGTACATGTATGATAGTCTCTGTTTCTTTAGCTACACCATCATCACCATCTCTACCACTAACACCATCTCCTCCGTCATCACATGGTAAGAATCAATGTTACCTACACACTAACATCATGATTGAATTATCATACATGAGTACTGAATGAATCTATTTTAGCTTATAGCTAAACTCAGGCTTATATAAACCTTGATACACACCAGATTACAGCAATCATAATGTTTCCAAAACACAATGTTAACAAAGTCTAGTGAAATCCTCGAAGCAGACTGTAGGCTAGTCAACTTATACGACTCAGTTCACACACTTATAACACAGCAGTTTGGCGATGAAATGCCCTAGGACGTCGTTTGGCTCCATAGTTCAATCAGTGGCTCCGCTTCGTCCTTCACTCTAGTCTTGCGGACTCTAGCCATCTTCACTCGTCCTTGTGTATCGCTATAATTATAATACTTATAGTTCTAACTTCCCAGATTAGTGTCACGAACGTTTTCTTCTGGAACGATTCTTTTTACATTAGCAGGTTGGAACAGTTTTGTGTCTGTTTACACTAAAACATAAACCAGTTCAAAAACCGTTTTCAGCTCCAGTGTTAATGCGCTGTAAGATTCTCTTATTTTCAGGTATGAATTCTGATGGTATACGTGTGTCAATAATTATTTTAGTTGTTTTTTTTTTACAATACTCACACATGATAGCTAAACGCTAATGTAAGATGTGTGGAAAAAAATAGTTAAGTTACAGAAATAGACAAGAGATAAGATCTTAAATTGTCTAAAGTTTGTATACATGATTTAATATCTACAGGTAAGTTATTCCAGAGTTTTGAAGTACGTAAAATGAAAGAGTTAGAATATCTAGTGGTACGGGAAAAGGAAACAGAATAGTTATAAGGATTAGATGAGCGTAAAACAGATAAAGGGGTGTGAGGTGGGATAAGAGCAAGAGGAAAGTAATTAATTTTATTGACAATTTTAAAAAATGTACGAAGAGACAAAAATAAATGCCGATTCTCCAGGGTTGGAATTTGGAAATCATTGAGCAGGTCAGGGTAACTCATCTGCCATTGTTTAGAGCAAATACGGAGTGCGAACTTCTGCACATTTTCAAGTGCCTGAATATCTTTAATAAGATGCGGGTGCCACACTTCAGCACCATATTCTAAAACTGGCCTAACAAGTGTTAGATAAGGTCTAATCATTGCAGGCTCGCTAGAATGATTTGAAAATTGCCGGTACAGCATACCCAACATTTTCTTAGCCTTGCTGCAAATATAATTTATGTGAGAACTCCAGCTAAGGTCAGAGGTTATCACAAAGCCCGAATATTTATAGGAATTAACAACTTCCAAGGGTTCACCATTTAACAACATTGGTGTAGGAGTAGTTGGATTACGCTTTCGAGACAATAACATCTGTTTACATTTGGAAACATTAAAAGTCATAGCATTGCTGGAGGACCAGAAATCAATACGATTGACATCCTCTTGTAGGCAAGAAAAGTCACAGGCCTCAGAAATTGTTTTGTAAAGAAGAATATCATCAGCATACAGTACAAGCTTGCTGTTGATTGAAAGATGGATTTGGGAAATGCTGTCGATGTATATCAAGAACGGAAGTGGCCCCAAAATAGAACCTTGTGGTACTCCAGATACTACAGTAATAAACTCAGATGCAACACCATCCACCACCACTCTCTGTTGGCGTTTAGTTAGATAACTGTCTAGCCATGAAAGAATAAACTGGGGAAGATGCAAAAGATCTAATTTACCCATGAGCAATGCGTGGGGTATGCTGTCAAAGGCCTTTTTAAAATCAAAGAAAATGCAGGAAATTTCTTGATTATCGTCAAGTTTCATCAACCACTCATGGGTTAAAGATAAATACAGCTGTAACAGTAGACATACCTTTGTGAAACCCCCATTGTGAATTAGAAAGTGGTTGGGTCTCAGCTAGGTGATCAGAAATAATAGAATAATTATGCTTCTCAAGTAGCTTGCTTATTATAGGGAGAAGAGAAACAGGCCTATAGCCAGAAGGGCTGGATTTGTCAGTTGTTGGTTTTGGGATGGGCACTACAATAGCATTTTTCCACAAACTAGGAAAACGACCATTTGAGATTGAGATATTGAAGAGCTTAGTCAAAGAAGGAGCTATATACTTAAAGCAGTAGATTTAAGCATTTGTGCAGAAATACCGTCTGTAGCACTGGATTTGGAAATGTCAAGATCATTGATGAGTAGCATGACCTCTTCAACAGTACAAAGTAGATAATCAGGACAGCTTGCAACAAAAACTTTAGAATTGTCATGAAGGGGTGCTACGGAGTAGTTCCAATACTTTGAAAAAAAAAGAATTTAGTATTTCAGCCTTTTCATTGCTTGTAGTTGCTTCAGATTCACCATAATAATTTTTTTTATAGTGAAGGGATCTGAGTTGGTTGCTTCTTCAACAACTTGACAGATTTCCAAAAATGTTTGAGGGTGACAGAGAATTAAAATAATTCCTTTTGGCTGAGCGGAGCATTTCAACAACTTTATTTCGCAACGTTTTGTATATAAGGCAAACTGGGAGGGATCATTAGATTTTTTAGCTATCTGATACTGCGTGTTGCGCTGAT
Source organism: Haliclona indistincta (assembly GCA_964017065.1). NCBI lineage: Eukaryota > Metazoa > Porifera > Demospongiae > Haplosclerida > Chalinidae > Haliclona > Haliclona indistincta. The sequence continues at coordinate 13,536,212 of OZ024783.1, read as the reverse complement.
GTATAAGCCTGGTGATGTCATTAGTAAGCCAGGGTAAATTCTTTCGTAGGCTCAAGGCACGCTGAGGGACGCACTCATTCATTATTTCAAGGAAGGCCAGAGACCAGGAACTTGCAGAAGAGTCAACATCATCAGAAAACACACACTCCCAATCAAAATCATCAATTAACTCACAGGCCCTAGCAAAGTCACCAGTCTTGTAAATCCAAACTATTCTGGAAGGATTTTTAAAGGAACGACATAGAACTTTCCACTCGACAACAAGCGAGACTCCGAGATGGTCTGAAGAGGCTAAGGGAGGTACAGTAACACAACTTTGAAGAAGTGGTTCAGACAACATGACTAAGTCAATAAGAGAGGTATTTGCGTTAGGGCAGATATGATGATACAACCTGCTTTAATGAAAAAATGAGTAAAATATCATTTAAGGTGGCGGTATTCCCGTTTTTATGAATATTAATGAGCGACTTTCTTTTATCTGCAGCTCGTGACAGAGCAATGCTAGCAGCGTGAAACTCGCTCTGATGCATCAATGAGTGTGTCTCAATGTATAATGCAGCTTGAAACGTTGCACAATATTCTACACCAAGGAATAATTTAGGAATAATCGACATCGTACGGATACGCATTTTTCTAGCCCAAAATCTCTCTCGGCTAACCGTGCAGCAAAGGTTACCAGCTGAAATTCGACTCTTTCAAACCATTTCTAGGTGCTGACAAAGAGTTTTCTGCATTTACTTTTTCTGATTTTAAGAAAAACACTTTTACATTGTAAATCATGGCTGATTTTGCAGTGACGTCCATGTTTGTCGATGCACAGAACAGCTACGTTCAGCGTGAGTCAACAAAACTCTTCGTCAGCACCTAGGAATGGTTTATAAGAGTCGAATTTCAGCTTGTAACCTTTGCTGCACGGTTAGCCAAGAGAGATTTTTGGCTAGAAAAAGAGCGAGTTTCACGCTGCTAGCGTTGCTCTGTCACGAGCTGCAGATAGAAGAAAGTCGCTCATTAATATTCATAAAAACGGGTATACCGCCACCTTAAATACAAAAATAAAGGGTGTAATGAGTTCTGAAAATTAACGTTAAAATCGCCTAAAAGAATAAAGGTAGAAAATTTAACAGGATGAACTAACTGAATAGTGGTAATAAGGTTATCAAAAATAGAGACGGAGATGAATTAAGGGGGGCGATAAAAAAGGCAAATACAAGAAGTATGATTTAAAAAAACCTTAGTAACAGAAATAGTAATAATAGCTTGTATGAAAGAGAGCAATGAATGAATATTAGAATGCCGCCACCATGTCTGTTACGATTCAGCCTTAAAATTTGGTAATTAAACAAGAAAATCTCACTGTCAGTAATATCGTCAGAGAGCCAAGTTTCAACAATGCACACTAAGTCAGGTTTATGAAACAATACATTAGCTCTTAGTTCATCGATCTTAGGAGATAAACTCCTAGCATTGTAATACAGAATTTTCAAATGTTGGGACTCACTAAAATCATTGGGACTCACTAAAATCATTATAGACACCATTCATCTGTTGTAGTCAGGTACTCGGAAGGTTGTCACCATTCGAAGAGCAGCTTGGCGAGAGAGACTTGGGCACATTAGCAGGCAAAGAGGAAGGCACTGATTGAGAAGATAAGGGATGATTTGATGAGTCAGAATTGATAGCAGTAGAGTTTGCTTCAACAGTGGGAGATACATCACTATTGATGTGACGTCCATCACCCGAACCACCAGGACTATCAGCAGAGTGGGTAGTGGCAGGATTAGGAGGAGATGGGATCTGCACTGGTACCGACTGGGAAACACTAACAAAAGGTTGGACAGTAGAATGAGAAACAATGAGAGAATTATCAGCGAAAGCCAAACAGGGCAGAATTTTCCAATTTTGTTGCTGTTTGACACTCTCCCACTCATTCTCGAGAGAATTTAGTGTAGATTCCTCACCAGAGACCACAAACCACCACTTAGTTTCCTTTCCATACAGCCCCGAGAACTTCCTCTTCACTTGGATGTCGTTCACATTTAGACTAGTACACCGAGCAATGGTTTCAGAAATTGTGCTAGCAGAACTCAACCTTCTGGTGCCCCAAATCTTCCTTTTCCCAAGTAGTGGAACCATATTTCTTTTTGTAGACTGACTTAGTGGCTGGTTAGGTCTATCCTTGACAATCAGCTTTTCCTTACTACCTTTGTCAGGATGAAAACAACGCTTAATCGGAGCAGTGGTTTTCTCAGCAACTGGGTCAAGAGATGGCGAGTTAGTAAGACGCTGAACAGAAACAAGAAGCTCCTCAACTAGCTTCCAATTTTAAGTGTTAGTGTAACCAGGCCATGCATCAAACCTCGATTGCTAATAATGGGAGGGGTGTGGCCTGGGGAGGCTTATACATGAGTACTGAATGAACCTATATTGTTAGTATACAGTATAGAGTCAGAGAACAGTGCAACCTTGATTATCCCAACCCCATTTATCCGAGTATGAACTAGTTTATCGACAGATTCGCATTGTGAATATAATTGCACGCTAGCCTTGTGAGTTGATTATATGAATCATCTAAAGTAATGTTTTTTCATTATTCAACAATTCACTTGTCCAAAAGAATTAAAAAAATTTCTTGTGGCCAGAGCTGTTCAGATAATAGAGGTTGCACTGTACCATAGGTTGTTTTTAATTTGCGGCCTGTGCTTGTACACAAACTTAAGTGGCTTCAGTTCCGAAGTGGGACCAACATGGAATTTAGTACATGTTCGTAAACTTTGACATATGCCAGGAGAAAACGGTGCTAGTTTGGAACAGCTAGCGTACTGCATTTTGTAGAAAATTACAAGACAATTAAACTAGCTACCAGTTTAAAGCATATCAAATTTTCGATGAAATAATTTAGTAACTAAAAAGTTAAGCATTGTTTAATTGATTCAAACATTACTGCCATGCAGCGCAGTTTGTGATTAATTTTGTACTATACTACACAGGGACGGATAAAGGATACCAATAAACGAGAGGCTAACTTAGCCACGAGCATAGCGCTTGGATGAAAATTTCTAATTGAAATTACTTAATTTTCTATGTGCAAAATTCATGATCTGCATCTTGTGTGCATGCTCGTAGCCTGCTAACTTTATGTTACAGCTTGCTAGAGTCTAGATATTTGTGCTAGTACCACTACACTATTCGAAGTTGTACACTCCTTGGAATGATAAGCTCCTGACACTAAACATGTAGATATGACTGAAATTATTACACATTTTGATACTGTCATGTTTTCGAAGTGAACCCAATGTACGCTCATTTTTGACGATAATGCAAAACCATTGCAAAGCAATGAGGACAGTTCAACCTTGATCTAAGGGCTATAGATAAAAATATCCATGAATAAGAATTATAGAGAACACACGAAGGGGGAATTGGTCCTCGATTCTCTCACCTGGATCGTCCACTGGAATAAATATTTTTAATATAATATATATTTTTTGATAATGCTGTTGATATGTACGTGGTCTAATATTGTGTTTACAATCAAAGTGACATGTATTATGTAAATAGCTTCATTGTGTTAGTGATACATGATGTATTACTGGTATTCTTGATGTGTAGGTGTTGTGAAGAGAGGTATTATACAGCAACACATTCAGCAGCAGGGTAGTGTACCAGTACGATCACTCAAGGGTTTCATGATCGGACCATCTCGTGTCGGTAAAACCACAGCACGACGTCGTCTCACTCACGAGATCGTTCACATATCAGCAGACGAGATTGTTCCCAGTACCGGTATTGACGCTCCAATTACTGTCCAGTTGTATCATGACATTGACCGATCATCTGTGCTCTTGTCTGAGGGAGGGTGGAGGAGCCAGGGACTGGAGGAACAGTGCCGTGCTTTGTGCAGCCATATTCTGAAGTCCCCTGCAGCACCCTCCAGCAGTAGGTCCACTACCAGACCATCCACTGCTGCCAGCAGCTTACCTGGTCCTGCCACCCTAGTACAGGATTGGGACAATCTTACTCACCGCACACGAGATGAGCTAGTGGCCACCGCACTCACTAAATTAGTCAAAGATGAGGACTGGGAGACCATCCAGGAGTTCCTCAAGAATACAGATATTCTTTCTTTTCTTCACTTTATCGATATTGGTGGCCAGCCAGAGTTTCACGAGATCCTACCTCTCCTATTACACGGCATGGCACTAAATATGATTTTCTTCGACGTCACTCACGATCTAGATTCCCCCTACACAGTAGTGTACAGAGCTGATGGGTCCAGTTCAATACAGTATGAGTCAGAGCACACTATCAGAGAGATCATCCAGCGTGCTCTGTGCAGCATCTCCTCACTCCAGACTAGTCCAGACCACAAGCCGGCAGCCATTCTCATTGGCACTCACCTGGACCAGACCAGTGAGGCAGCTGTTCTCACTCTAGACCACTCCATTCAGCAATCCTTCCAAGACGACTATTTCATGAGGAGAGATGTTCTGTGCTCAGTCAACAAGCCAGGAGAGGAGAAGAGATACATTCATCCACTCAACAATGTGAGTACAGACTCCAGCGATATTGAGGGTCTTCGTGAACTGATAACAAGAATAGTCGACGAGCGGTTTACTCCACAGCAGGTTCCAACAGGTGCATTATTGCTCCACCTGATACTGCGTATGAGATTCGATCCATCTCCAGGATGGTGCTCTCTAGAAGAGTGTGTAGTAATAGCTGAGTGTTGTGGCATTTCCAGAGAAGACCTCCTCGGAGAGAAAGGTGTCCTCCAGTACCTGCATGACAAATTTGGCACTATCCTTTACTATGGTCGGTTGAAGAAGCTTGGCAAGCGTGTTATTGTGAATGTTAACCCGATTATGAAGCCGCCAGCAGAGCTGTTTGTGTCTGCATTTGGAGCAGTGAGAGGGGAACCAGAGACAGCTAAGCACATGCGACTCACAGGAGAGGTTTCTCATCGTCTGATGAACAAGGCATGCAGTGAATCCTGTACTGACGAGGCGGGAATCCCGACTGATGAGATTGTGGAGCTACTAGAGTCGTGTTATATCCTCTACAAGAATGTGAAATCTGCTAGTGAAGAAGAGGTGTACTTCCTGCCGTGCCTCCTCTACCCCGACCACAATGTGACGATAGAGTCCAGCGACCCCAAGCTCCTCTCTGGTCTCCTCTATTCTCCTCTCCTCCTCATACCAGCTACTGGCTTTGTCCCTCTTGGCCAGTTCCAGGCCTCAGTCGTCAGATTCTCTCAAGATAAGAATTGGAGACTGGATGAGCTCAATCGATTTAGAAATCGAATTCGCTTTTACTTTCATGATGATAGCGAAGACGAATTGGTTCATGTTGAGATTCGTAGTCTGGTTAGTCACGTGGAGATTCGTATTCTTACTGATGCCGTCATCAACCCACGCTTGATCCTGGAGTGTCGTCGCCAGCTGTGGACAATGTTCTGTGAAGTTGGTTCACTCTATCCTCACACTCGAGATGTGCACTGGGACTTTGGGTTCTACTGTCCTCACGCTGTGCAGTCAGGTAGACGCCCTCATCCTGCACGCTGCTTCTCAAAGAACAAGCCACAACAAGTGATCTGTTCTATACGAGATTGTCGAGGAGGACCAGTTGGTTTAGAGAACAAACACAAGTGCTGGTTCACTGTAAGTATATGTGTGTTGTAGCTTATAGATAGTTTCGTGGCAAGGGTGTGATGGAATGTTCGCAGCTAATATCGACCCAAAACTGCGGAAATGACGTCATAATTCTGTCGTCATTTCCGCAGTTTTGGGTCGATATTAGCCGCGAACTTTCCATCACACCTTTGCCACGAAACTATCTATACTACTCTTTGTTTGTTTGTATACATATAGGAGGTGACTGAACTGGAGAGCTGTCACACAGCTACACAGCTATCCATAGCTGCTGCTGGTGGTGTTAGTCATAGTGGCGGAACACTTGGTGAGTTCCCTATCTTTTCATAATAATGTAGTTCAGTATTTTTTTCCTCAGGTTCTCCTCTCTCAGTGAACCTGCTTCTTGAAGCAGTCAGTAGTGTCACTGACTGGCATGGTCTTGGTCGACGACTGGGTCTCACAATGAGCCAACTACGAGGAATAGAACTCACCTACCATATGCATGGACCGGACAGACTGAAAGCTGAGATGTTTGATGCTTGGTTGAAGAGTTCTCCTGACGCATCTTGGACTGACCTGATCACAGCTTTGAGGGCAATGGGACTGGACAGTGTTGCTAGTAATGTCAGAGCAGTCTACTCACCCACTGCACCAGGTATGAGACATAGTGTCATGAGTGTATTGTAGTGTGTTGAGAGGTTACTAATGGATCTCATACTGTATGTGTTTACTATCCCTTGTTATTGTTCCATTCCAGTACATGAACCTGTCCCCAAACAAGTGACCTCTGACCCCAGATTCAAGTGTGTGTGTTTATAATCATCAATCACTCAAGTCTTCGTTATTAGGTGTGTGTGCGTGTGTGTGTGTGTGTGTGTGCATGCGTGCGTGTGTGTGTTAGTGATAGTTACATTGTGTTGTGTGTAGTAGTGTTCATACACTCACTCACTGTACTGTAGTGTATCATGTACTGTACATACTGTTGTTAGTTGTGTCTATCATTGTCACAGACACCACTCCCTCCTCTGCTCTACCATTCTCCTCTCCTCACCAACCTCATCTCCTCCTGTCTCTCGTACTATGAGTGATGATGAACTGACCCACTGTTCTCCTGATCAGTTCTCACCACCAGCCAGTGCTCAGCTAGCTCACGTGTCACCACCTCCTGATGAGCTCCTGGAAACCACTGGAGATTGATGGTAAACCATACACACTGTTCTGCATTGACACCTAAACAATATCTTGTAAGAACAGCTGTAATCACTGTCATGTACCATAAACAAACCATGAAAGTAGAAATTTGACCAGAACTTTTAATTTTGTGTGAAAAAATCATGTTTCGGTCTGCTATAAAATTTTTATGCTTTTCAAATTAAATTAAATGCGAAAACATTTTGAAGCTTTCACAAAGAAAGTGATCTTTCATGCGCAAAATTCATTTCAGTTTTGATTCAATCTTTTTTCTTTATCTCACTCCCTCTCTCCCTGCCTCGATCCCTCCCTCTTTCCGTCCCTCTTTCTCTCCTTCTCTTTCTCCTTCTCTCCCTCCTTCTCTCCCTCCCTCTCTCCCTCCCTCTCTCCCTCTCTCTCCCTCCCTCCCTCCCTCTCTCCCTCCCTCTCTCTCTCTTCTCTCTCCCTCTTCTCTCTCCCTCAGTTCCTCTACTAAATCGTGCTGGTTAGATGATGAGCTCCATATCGTGGTCCATTTACAGTCATTTCAAATCCTCTTCCATGCACTCCTCTCAGCCTCACATTCTTCTTATTGTAATTCAGTATTACCACCAAGCACATGTTTATTATTAACTTTGTTTGTGGTTTTGAAAATTGTAACAATATAAATTATTTTAATAAAAACACTCAGAAAAGCTATAAAACCAAAGTTTTCTCAAACACTCAAAATGTTCTGTAGCTGTTGCTAATATTAACTTCATTATTATCATTGAGGAGACGATAAGGGAGACTGTCATTACTAACTTCAATGCACTCGCTCACGGCTGACTGGATACTCTTTTCATCTTTAGTGCAGCGCAGTCAATTTCAGGTAAATTTAATTTTAATGGTTATGTAGACAACGATATATACAATGGAAAGAGAGATCAGTAGTAATTGCATAATACTGCTGTTCCATTCAGCATGTGACAAAAAGAAGTTGTTATTGTTAACACTTAATGTAGGGTAGGTTAAGGTCTCAGTATTCAGTGATTGAGACCATAGAACAATATTATTACAGAAATGCAAAACTAGCTTATTTAAGTACAAATCATGCGATGAAAATGTAAGATTACAAGTACAACCAATTATAATCACAGAGTTCCACCACATCACCCCTTCTCCAAATAGTTAATAGGTAAGTCTATCGGGTGGATGAATGACAGTCCCGGTTCTTAGTCTGGTCACTGTAGCTACATGTACCATAAACAAACCATGAAAGTAGAATTTTTCTATCATTAAATTAATAATTATTTTTGTCTCATAATTTTAATAAAAAATTTAAAGGACCAGAACTTTTAATTTTGTGTGAAAATTGTCATGTTGCAGTCTGCTGAAAAATTTTATGCTTTTCAAATTTGAATGCGAAAACATTTCCAAGCTTTCAAAAAGCAAGTCATTTTTCATGCGCAAATTTATTGCAGTTTTCAATGTATTACCTACCTGCTTTCTCTCACTCCATTCTCTCTCCCTCCCTCACTCCCCCTCTCTCTCTCCCTCCCTCCCTAGCTCTCTCCCTTCCTCCCTCTCTCCCTCTCTCCCTCCCTCTCTCTCTCCCTCTAGCTGCAGTGAGTATCAGAGTAGTATCATAACTCAGTGTCAGCTCAGTTGCTCTACTAAATCATCCTGATCATCATCTCTCTGTAGCTATAGTTACTGTCCTCTCTTCTTCATTACCCGTGCGCAGTATGCGCCAGGGTTATGCGTTTGTGTCCGTCGGTAGGTAGGTATGTGTGTGTGTGTGTGTCATCAAAAAAACACGCTTGTTTACGTCTCACCGCTCGAAATTCTCCACGAAAACACTCTCTACAGCTTCTTCACTGAATTTATAGTCCTATGAAGACGTTTTCTGAGCTGGCAAGCCTTGTTCGAGCGGCTAATCCATGGCTATCGAAAGCTACGTGTACTTGTAAGAGTATATACTTACGGTATTGTGGGTGTGTCACCCAACCTCCTATCAATTGTCGATGTCCTCACTCAGTCTCACATTTACAGTACGTCAGAGCCATTAAATAACGTGCGTGTTGCTGTAATGCAGGAGTAGTCGTGTTTAGCTCCTAGCTCAGCGCACGGGTATGTGTTCATTAGAACTCTAGTTGTATACTGTTTGGTGTTGTCACACTACACACAGCACATCATGAATGACGTGCTATCTTTCTAGCTTGTTTCTCATCTGTTGTTTCACATGTTATGGCAGCTAGTACATTACAATGTGTCAGAGAAGTATGATTGGTACTATGAGGTTTAGAATAATGATTCTTGTATGGGTGCTGACACATTATTAACGAGATTCGTACTACAAGAAATGCACTCGAAGGTGTGGCTGCATACCAAGAAGAAGATGGAAGAAATAATGTCTGAAGAAGAGCTTTCTGACTCATCTTCTTCAACTCCGCATGACACAGTGGGACTAACTCCGGATCCTGTCTTATCTGATTGGTCTGTTGAGTACTCTCCTAAAAGTAAACGTAACAGCTGATCACACACCTAGCTAGTAATGACTGATGATCATAAACACACACATTTGAATCTGTGGTCAGAAGACTACTGGTCTTGATTTGGGCTGGTTCCTGTACTGGAATGAGACAAGGGCTTGTAATACACATACACTATGAGATCCTCTAAGCACAGTACAATGCACTCATGACAATGCAAACAGTCAACAGCAACTAGCTTAACCTCAGCAGCCACTGATGTAGGGATCTATGGTCTGTTAGCAAGTCAATCGTGTTTCCATTCCATACTTGTTCCTTGTTGGTTTACATTGTGGACCAGTACTAGATTTCTTCATCACTATACATGTACATCCTTTTGATTTCGATAGAAATCTTTTTTAATTTCTTGTTTGTGTCCTTTTTTCTTTTTCAGTGAAGTGCAGTTCAATACCATGCATGCACTGTGCCGTCTTTGTTTCCACCAATAAATCTAGTGCTTCTTCTGAATCTCTTAACTTGTGAAACTCTGAGCACTGACCCACAAATACATGTACACCAGATCAGTTGAACTTCGACCTCTTGTCTTTTGGGCTTCTCACCAATCTCGTATACAGTACCATTACTTCTCAAGGATATTTGTATGCTCCATGTTCTGTTTCGAAAGGAATTAAAGTAACCAATTCAACTTCTGTGTTAGCAAGACTGATATTGACTGTGTCTGGCAATGGACCATCAGTGCTGTATTGAACATTTCCAACACTGACTGAACAGTTAGATTTGATTTCCATTGTATGGTGAAGTTCATTTCCTAACCTGATAAGGACAGTCATACCATCAGAAGCTGCAGTTCGTGTCATCTGCTTACAGTGACCGAGGCAGATTCCTCTTTCAGCCTCAAAATCATGGGTATGAATGAAATGACCAACAGTTACTGATACAAAATTAATCATTGCCGATCGGCAATGATAATATGATGATAACCAGTGAATGATACCAAGACATCTGAACAGGCCTATACACCATCAGTCCACACCACTCTGCTAGAAAGAATCCACTGTCTATACAATCCAGTCTTTCAACTATAATACGTTATGGTTTATCTACAGTAGTCATTATAAGACCGTTACTATAATTATATGTAAGAACGTTGTATTGTATTCACTTCCAATGTATTGTATATTGTACCTGTTATATCAGCCCAGAGGAAATGACGGTTCATTAACATCAACTGTTGATGAACAGGCTAACTGACAACAATACAAGGTAGTTATTAACTCAGTTATTAATGCAACAGGCTAATTGGGCAGTACGTATATAATTCGTGTCAAATAATAGCACAGATAGACGACTATTGTTCAAAGATACAGTACGGCACATGCAGATCTACTTCTAAATTTATTCAGTCAATAAGGTGTTTCTTGTCTTTATCATTTATGTTGATTGAAATAGACCCCATGTTTTTGTTGAATATAACACCGGGCCCCATGTTGGCTCCAGAGTTTTTCTTTCTACATTTCATATAAATGCCGATACCGGTAAATAGAACACCAACAATAAGAGCAGCAATTGGTGTTACGATAGCAGCTATTTCATATGGTGGAAGTGTATCACCAGCTGTCGGTACAGCAGCTTCTGTTGTTGGTACAGTAGCTTCTGTGGAAATAGATTCAATTTCACCGGGATCTCTGTCACAGTTAAAGTTTAAAGTTGTTTTATCAATTTCGACTCCAAGGTCATCCACACTGAGCAGCAGTTCAAGAACATAGCTGCCTGATTGGAGCTGCAGATGTTGACCAACAGGTCCGGAATCTTTGAAGACATTCCATAAATGACCTTCTCCTTTTTGTGATGTGGTGTTAAAGTAACCAACATCCATTTCAGCAAGACTGATGTTGACAGTGTCAGGCAGTGGACCATCAGTGCTGTATCGAATATTTCCGACTCCAATTGAACAATTAGATTTGATTTCCATTGTATGGTGAAGTTCATCTCCCAATCTGATAAGAACAGTCATACCATCAGATGCTTCGCTTCGTATCATTTGCTTGCACTGACCAAAGCAAACTCCTCTTTCTGCCTCAAAATCATGTGTAGTAATGAAACGGCTATCAGTAGAACCAGATATGAGAATTATAACCATGGTCATTGAGTGATGGACCCAACAGCTGGAAGCCATTGCAAATGCTTGCACAGCTCTAAACTGTATAATATAGTGCAGCAGTCTTCTATTGTATGCACAATAATATTAACCTGCAAGTATCATGTACACATGACTCCGTAATCAATTCATCTCAGTTATAGCAACAAAACGGTTTTGATAAAGAGCTGTTTTTGTATCTTATCTGTGAATTTTAATAAACATCTTCCATTCAAAAGTGCTTGAAACCCTTGTAATTACTGAAAACAGACAGGGCACACACACACACACCTGTAGAGACGACCACGATGGCAGGAATGATTGTTTATTATGTAAATAGTAAGAATTATAACGGAAATTGCATCTGTCAGTGAGTATAATAATAGACTCAATTAATATTAAACAGTTTGTAGCTGTCATCGAGAACTTTTCGTTCTCTACGCTTTACAAAAACTGTGACAGCAGTAATTATTACACCTCCAATGGTAACTCAGTATAACACCTAGAACTGTAGCAACTGCTGTTACAATGCCTATTATTTCATCGACTGAAATTAGCTTCCGTAGCTTCCGTTGTTGTGGTGGAACTACTGTGAGTAATATCACCGGAATTACCATCACAGTCGAAATTCACTGTTGTTTTATCGATTTCAACTCCATAGTTATCAACACTGAGAAAAGTGCAAGATCATAGCTGCATGCCTGATTTGAGTTGAAGATGTTGTCCCATAGGTCCTGAATCTCTGAAGACATTCCACAATTGACCTTCTCCCTCACGTGATACTGTGTTAAAAGAACCAATGCCTGTGTCATTGAGACTGATGCTGACGATGTCCGGTAGTGGACCATCAGTGCTGTATCGAACATTTCTGACACTGACTGAACAATTTGATTTGATTGCCATTGTCTGATGAAGTTCATCTCCTAATTTTAAAAGGACAGTCTGACCATCGGATGCCAAATGATAACCAACATTGAGTAATGCAGCCAAGTTATTACTATGCGGCACAGCACTCTGTATAATGCAGTCAGGAGCACGCACAAGTCTTGAAGTCTGATGACTTTAAAGACCTATAAAGTTTGTTATTGCATTCTATCAGCAACATATCAACTGCTGAATGTCTTGTGAAGCAATCGTCAACATGGATTATGTACACTCAGTCACTGACTACTCCAGGCGGTCTCATACGACCACCTAGTTGCTTGAAATTGTTTCTTAAACTATAGTATGTGTATCATGTATCTTTGAGTTGTTTAACAGCAAGGGCTTGAGTGACGTGCTACATAATCGATGAGTGCATTTTTAGTTTTCGCGCCAAATTAAGTTGGGCGTGGTTTGAGCCCCGCCCAAGGTGTGACGATGGCTTCGACAAAGCTACAACGGCTGCTCGAAACTCTCCTAGAACGAGGCGACAGACACCAGGTAACCGACTATCATGCCAGCATATAGCTGTGTGAGATGATCTGTGCCTTTACAGAACGCTACGAGAAGCGACAAACCGGGAAACGGCGATAAAGTTGAACAAGTTCTTCTGGAACGGTTTTTCAGACGATACGAGCGTCATAGGGACTTCACTAGTACAGGAGAAAGAGGAATTTTTAAAGAGGTGTGCAAATTGTTAGAATTGTGCGATAAGACTTTGCACCTACAGCTTCTTGTGGAGCTTCAAGAGAGTCGGGTCTCCACGAAGTGGCTGAGTGGGGCCAGCAAGAAGCATTCACTGGGCGTGTTGAGATGCCTGAGAGTGCTGCTTAGAGACCAGAAACTGCTGAAAGAGTTTGCTCAGACTACAGGAAGCATTGTTACTGTTGCTCAGGTCAGTTAAGACAATGTATGTCACATGTACGTAAAATAATTATTGTCTTTCGAGTTGTACTTTATGTCCAATTTGACCTGATTTGCAACTTGTGCCTTCAAAACTGTTGCCTTAATTTTCAACTGTTGGTGTTCACAAGTGCTTTCATTATTCGATTTAGAGACCTGTCATACATGTAGTACTCTTTAAAGGTTTACGAATAGCATTTTGACATTGTATGAACCTGCCATGCATTTATCATCTTGCTACACTGTATGTTATGGTTGGTGATACTTTCACTAGGAGCTCCAGTCTATCTCGTCACAGTACACGACCAGTATCAACGGTGATGATACTGAACTAGTACAAGACCTACTGACTGAACTAACCAGTGAGTGCTTGATCTACACAAATACATGTGCTGCACAGTGTGTATAGCAGTCACGGAAGGATTTCATAAACCAGTTTGCTGAGGCTATAGGCTCTTTTTTCCTGATTGCATGGGGTTCTCCTGCACACCGATGGGTGTGGGTACAATACATGGCACGATGATGTGACCTGTGTTATGCTAAGGTTCCGGTTATTCCATATCTAGTTGTTACTAAAAATTAGATTCTGAAGTTCTCCTTGAATAATAATTACCTTGGTGTCATACTTAAATTTCTGTGAGAGTCTCCCACTCCACTCACAGATATTACACAAAAATGCTCGACCCTCTCAACCACTCACACTCTCTTACTGACCAACAGCACACATGAGTGCATCGCTGAGCTTACCCTCTCTCCTGACCTATCAATAGCCTGCTCTTCACTCTCAACTCTTATCAACTTCAGCAAGACTGAACCAGGTCTACTAGCTGTGTGTGACCTTAACTTATCTGAAGTGTTAGTATCGATTTTGCTTCACCAACAAGACATCACTGCTCAACAACTAGCCAGCGATTTACTACTTCTCCTTAGCCAGCAACCAGTCACACAGCAGCAGCTGAAGGAAAGTGATCTACTGTCTTCGCTATTGACCTTATTCAAGAACAAAGATTCACACCTCCAGCAACGTATTGTAGCTTCACTTGAGCGATTACTAACCGACTCAGAGTTACTGGAAGAATTCCAGCTAGCTGGTGGTATTCCACTGGTCCTATCCTTACTCACCCAACACACTGAAAATGGCATCAAAGAGAAGACAGCAGCTTTACTAAGTACATGCTGTTCTCTACTGGCGAGGCTGTCAATCAATGACACTTGTGCTGTGGAGATTGTCAAGACCAATGGAGTCTACCTACTAGCAGTGCTGGCCGTGCCTCAAACAGAGCAACAAGACACAGGCAGTACCTGGATGATACCACTCCATCAACAAGCACTGAGAACGTTGCGATTCTTGTTCAGCCTCGAGCAAAACCGGCAACTCTTCAAACAGCTCTTCTCAACAGACATACTAGAGAAATTCATTGATATCGGACACTATGTACATGACCTGGGACAGTATCTATCACTAGCAACCACCTTGTACAGTTTACCAAAACTAGAGCTTTCTGCTATTCACAAGAACATTACAGTATTCAACCAGCATAAGCAGCAACTGTGCACTATAGCTGGATACCAGGTTATAGCTCTGCTTGGCTCAGGAGCTTATGGGAGCGTGTACAAGGCTAGGAAGGGTCCACTAGGCAGTCTGTTCGCTATGAAGGAGATCAGTACGAGTCACGCTCTCTTGGGCAAGACACTGGACAGCCGTGAGGAGAGTATAGGCAGCATCATGAGTGAGGTGGCTATGATAAAGCAACAACTAGCACATCCTAACATTGTCCGCTACCACAAGTGCTTTCAGGTAAGAAAAATGGAAATACCCTTAATTTGTGTGCTAAATCAGCATTACATTGCCTAAAGTTTGTGGTTTGTATAGAGAGTGTTGTCACATCACTTGAAACTGCTGTACACTGATGTGTGTGCTGAATCCCAATGAGATTTAAGTTTGAGCTATAACATTATCAGGATTTGACTTTAATGTGTATAGTTATTGCTTCAATTCAATTTACCTACTATTATTCTACTTCTTTGACTTAGTGGTACCTTTTGTTTATTTCTCAATGTTAGGAGGGTAGTCATCTCTACATTGTGATGGAGTTGCTAGAAGGCGCTCCACTCAGTGAACACATCACATCACTCAAAGAGAAGACACATAGATTCATAGAGGACAGGATATGGCACTTGTTCTCACAAGTATGTCAACCTAATAACTTTTGTGCTACTAGCTAGTCCCTGCAAAATGCAATTTTGTGTATTGTTCGTCAAAATGCGTTACAGAATTTTTCAATTTTACTTATCATTGGTGCTCAGCATTGATAATTATGTTGGAATGATTATGAATTATACACATTGATAATTACAAACGCTTACATACATTTATTTGTACTTTTCTCTGTGTTCAGATAATTAGAGCTCTTCGGTACTTACACAAAGAGAAGTGTATTGTTCATCGTGACCTCAAACCAGCTAACATGATGGTTGGAGACAAGGACAAGCTAACTATCAGTAAGACGTGTGATGTTTTTTTTCGATGCATTGTGATACTGATCATGATGCCTCTTGCAGCTGACTTTGGTCTCGCTAAACAGAAGAAGGAGTTCAGTGTGATGAAGTCAACAGTGGGCACTATGCTGTACTGGTGGTGAGTGGAAGCATGTTGGTATGTGGACGTATTGTAAACTGGACGGGTTTTATTATTCACATGCAAGCATAAGAATTCATAACTAACTCGAATTTGCAAGCCAGGGTCAAAGTGTAACAACTTTATTTTATTTTTATTATAATTATTATAATGATGCTTTTTTCTTTGGTTTGTTCATTGGTTCACTGTGTTATGCCGTATTGATACTAGTTCCATGTTTCTTATCTAATGCCGTCTAGTTGTGTGTTTGTATTGATACAGTCCAGAGTTGGTTCAGAGCGAGGCATATGATGAGAAGGCTGATGTGTGGGCAGCAGGATGCATACTGTATGAGATGGCTGCACTCAAAGCTCCATTCTACTCCAGCAACAACAACATACTAGCACTAGCCACTAAGGTACACCATAACACATACTCAATGAGTGATATACGGGTGTGTTCGGTTCTTGGGTATAATTCCTTAATTCTTTTGTGAGTTACATTTTCTTGAATTGGCAGCAAAAAAATTCTTGTTTGAGTGCCAGGGCTAAAGCAAACCATGTACTCTGAAAAATTGTGACGTAGTTTTCACAAAATAATTATAATTAATTTTAATATTGCCTCCAGGCCATTTGTGAAAATACAGTATATTTGTTAGCAGGCAGAGACCATGCACCATAGACAGGTTCTCGCAAGCTAGCAATAACTGCTATTGTCTATTGTCTCAAATTGTATACGATGATAACTGAAGAAGCTCAAAATTATTCTCTAGATAGCCGAGGTGGATTATGAGCGGTTACCATCATCAGGTGATGATGGAGGATACTCATCACTAGTGGGTGAGGTGGTGGAGAGATGCCTCACCTATGATAAGAACACCAGACCAGACAGTGTACAGGTTAGTAGCTCTATACTGCATGATCACAATCTGTATAGTGTGAGAGACTAATAGTAAGTGATAGTAACAATGCAAAATTCAATGACCTGTCACAGACTCTTAGTGTCTCATTTATGCTTACAGTTGAGTGTGGGTTTCTTCCCTCACATAACCATGCAGCTCCATTCACAGTGTTGACTACTTACTATAATTGTGAATGACTTATGAAATGTACACTGTTTTGTTCTTTTGTTGTTGACGTAGGTTGGTAGCATGATAGCTGGTAAGATGATGGAGCTGATGGATGATATGGCTCATCAGAGAGACAGACTGAACAAGAGACTGACACGAGAACGAGAGAGCAGAATAAGGTCAGCAACTAGACAACTGAAGATAGTTTGTACAATCATGTGTGCTTTATACAATTCCCAGGAAAAAAATTATTTTTTTTGTGTAATGTTATGGAATCCTATTGCATGAACTGTGAATGATAATGAACATTGTTTCTCTATAGGCATCTTCATGATGCTGTGACTTCAGAACAAAAGTACCAGCACTTGTTGACTCGATGTAGATCAATGGAGTTCACCAGCAGTGCTAGGAAGAGACTCTCCTTCTCTGTCGTAACAAACGACAGCATCTCCACAGCTCCATCTCTCTCTGAGCCTGGATCTCCTCCCTCCTCTGACTTCACTGCTGCACATTTGGCTGTCTCTCCCTCAATCCATCCTGAGACTCCATACAGTCCTTTATCAGATGGCGTGTTTGAGGATGAGGGAGCTAAGCTGGGCTATCGTAAAGCATCAAGTGCTGGCACAGTTCAACGAATATCACCATTTCATTATCAGTTGCATAGTCGAGGATCAGTGAGCAGTGCTGGACCTAAACTGAGGTACTGGGTGACCAGCTCAGGAGGACATGAGAACGAACGCTCTCAGTCACTATCACCAGCTATCCAGTTCAGAAGACTATCCAGTAAGTATTATGTCGCATTCGTCTGCCATATATATGTTTAAAATTATAGTTTAAATTATAAAATTTTAGTGTTAATGATTTCATGACTTGATCACAATAATGTACCTGATGTGTGTGTTCTGACCATGATATTTGTATTATACATTGTGTATAGCTGGTATGGTTAGCATCTCCTCCAAGCACTTGAGAGAAGTTAGTGATCCAGTTAGTGAGCTGCTCACACAGCTACACAAGATAGTCTACCTAGCCAAGGTGAGGACTGATGGTCACTTTATAGATTGAGGTTCTATACTTTTAGCTTGTTATTCCAATACCCTGAGGCTTTTATTGTCTCAAGTTACACTTGAGTTTTTTTTTTAATTTATTGCGTCTATTAAGATAACACTTGGCAACTATCATGTGCCGTTCAGTGAGAATTGGGCTTCATAGATTAATTTGTATGTTTGTTTTACAGTAAATACAAAAATTTGAGACAATGTTCACAAGATGTGATTAGCTTTGGAGCTGTCCCACCCCCAAATTTTTTTTCATGGGTTGTGTATGCTTAAGCTTACTTTGTTTCTTGTTTATGATCAGCACTTTCTTCATTGTATACTGCAGCTACCTGTCAGTTCATCCAGTGCTGGTGTTAGTATAGTCAGACAGTATGAGAGAGCTCTGTTTGGAACCACCAGTGCAGCTGGACTGCTCAAATCAGAGATGAGAAAGGTACAGATAATACAAAATCTGCAAAATTAATAATTATAAATGCCAGCTCAAGAGCTCAAAAGTTATGTTCAAGTGATATAGGTGGGCGAGTCTGTAAGTATAATGTAGGCTGACTAGCTTGTCTCTCTGTGTTAAAAATCTGCAGTTATATAATAGCAGTACAAGGTTGTGCATGAGCACATTGCGAAACCCTGCTTTCAATTGAACTTCATATCGAATGGTTCACATGCGGCACACAACATGTATCCCAACCCACTCCCTTGTTGCTAGTTGCAAATCTGATTCATATTGCAGTAACCTTTAATGAGCGTCAACCTATAACATTTTTTACTCAATCCCACAGTTATCAACCCACTCATTGGAGAGTGTGTCTGTTCTCCCTCACTGTCCTAACCTCTTGTCTCGAGCACTCCAGGAGGTGGTCACTCTTGGTGGACCTACATCACTAACAACAGAATCATCTGATCACATCACATACGAACAACTTCATGTAAGACAACTTTTAAATTGACAATAGTACTTTTAATTTTTTGTACATACCAGAATAAAAATTTTATAGCAAAAATCGTGTTACCATATTAGATTTAAATTTGCATGAAATTAAACCTTGACATACTATTATGTGACATTTCTTCTCAATTTTTATAGGTAATTGTAGAGACTCTTATCAGAAAACACAGCAGCACTATCACTATCTAGATACCATCTGCAGTTCTGGAGCAGTATCCCGGCACCATCGAGTAATTATCATCATCATTGTACATTTCAGTGACATAAACTAAGTGCATACACACAGAGTAGTGAAGAAATAAATCAAAGACTGCCTCACAAGCAAAAATTAGCTATAGTTCAGACTAAACACTAATTATTGTGTCTATATATGCAAACACTTTCTGTGCATAGCACAAAATATACTGTATTCATGAAGAATCAGACTAATTTTACTGTTACAATAACGGCAGATAAAAGAGATGTATAGATATTGCCAGTAATATTTATGTGTTCAAGGACCTTAAAACAGCCATGACTGCTAACTAGCTCGTGTGTGACAATGCAAGGCTGCAATCATTATGAGAATAAAAAGGAAATCATTATGCATCAGGCAATAATGAGGAAATTTGCCAATAAGCCACAATGGTCACGGTGAAGCTGCTAGCTAACTCTGTACTATCTAGCTAACACCGTCTCAAATGCAGGGTGACATGGATTGACTGCAGGCTAATACTAGACCATGCATATCCTTCATGCAGTGGCTGCTTTAGTGGATATAAACCAGCAATGCTGTTGTTGACAAAAACTCCACACTAAGTCCTATCTGCAACCATGACGTAGAGATGCATGCATGCATGGTGTACAATCGCGTTAGCATTATAACCTTGTTGGTTTACATTGTGAGCCAATGACAGATTTCTGAATTTCTACATGTACATTGTGTACATCATTTTGAAGAAATCATTCTTCTGATTCTACTTTACCGTACATCGTACGTACGGCTTCGAATCGTCATCGACTTCGTGAGTCGTAACCCCGCCCTAAACTCCTGCAATTGTGAGATCAGTCATCAGACATGTCTTCCTCGTCGTCTTCATCGTCCAGATCATCCACCTCATCACTGTCGCACTCATCGCTTGATAATGATCCGTTCAACTATCCCTACCCAGACTGGTTCGATGCTCCAGAGCCACCGTCGTCCTTGCCAATTCTCCCCCTTTCTCTTCAAGACATTTGTATGCTCCACGTCATCCTTCGAGTGGATGAGTTCCCCGCAGAGTCACTTGCTCTTCTCCCTCGTGCGATTCGTAGTGATCTTTACATTTGTCTCCCACGTGCTGATGTCCTCCATCTGAGTGAAACTGCTCTGTTCAGCGATATTGAGGAAATAGATCTAGAGAGGTATCAAAATAACTCTCGTGAAGATCTTCTAGATTCGATTTTTCGCGGGCAACCAACGGGAATGATCTGCTGTTGCCTACAAGACTATACTCAAGATTGGTTGAACGATTTAGATTTTTTTGGATTCATTTGTGAGACTGAGACGTTCAAATCTCTGGGAGCTTCTTTGATCATGATTGGGCAACTAGGTGGTTTGGTTGTCCCTAAGCATCTCAAACAATTTCTCGAGATAAAAAATGCGGTAGGCAGCGATAACGTTAACATTGACTCAATTTCCCTCTTGGCCTGGTCTTTTCTTCACTACTGCAATGTGCGTTGTGCCCCATATGAGCTGAAGATTGACTGTGACACTTTTAATGACTCGGTATGGTGTAACAAAAGTGATAAGCAGCTTGTCATTCCATTTATCCAAGAGTTCCTTAGTGAAGTGGAGGTGCTTGAACTAGGAACATCAGATAACTTATTTGGTGTTTCATTAATGAGCATGGCTGCTCCTTACGTTCCTTTGTACAACATCGTCACCAGCAATGAGCCTTGTCTGAGGCACCTCAAATTGTCCGGCGTTCCAATAGCAATTGAAATATTCCTGTTAGCAATAGCTGAGCTCATTTGTACCACTAAGTGTGACTCATGCTCTGATCAGCATCATGCTCCTCTCACACTTGAGCCTTATCCGGCACTAGAGAGTCTTACGTTGAACATTCAGCCTCACAGATGTAGAGAAACCTCATCTATGAAACATCGTATACCCTGCATTATGCGGTCTATAGTGGAAATGAAGACGCTACGCTACGTTGAAGTAGATGACCAAACTTTCACCATTAGCAAGTGCTATGTTCGTATTCTATTCTCACTTACTCACTTATTGAAACAGCCTCAGTTTGAATCACTCGAGGTCCATCGATCTTCTTTCCAAGCTGCGTGTGAACTAATCAAGACATTCCTAACAACTCCTACTACCGATGAGCAGACGCTCTTTTTCGGAGACATTGACAAGGAAAAGAAGAATAGTCCTAAAATGAAGAAACGGAAGAAGCGTGGTAATAAGGGTCCGCCCAAAAAGGCAATGAAACTTGCGTCTCCTAGTACCATCTCTTACCCAAGTCAATCTCTTCCCGAGACCAATACACAGTACAAATGTCTTGGTCTGGGAATGTGTTGCAGTGATATCCACTCCTGGCTGCTAAACCTTCCTGAGCTGAAGCTAAAGAAACTAACAATAGCAACAGAATACGTGGCTCTTGTTCATGAAGACATCACCATTCAGGTGGAACATGTTGTTTTCTATACTCAAGTCCGCCATTCTGATAACATGCAAACGATCGAATCTGTTCATTTGGAGAAGTTTGTCGTCTCGAACACTGCTCTCAAGCGACTTGAATTCTTTTACCAGGTTGATAAATTCATCTTTCCAGCACTGAACCACTGTCTGTCTCTGCTCTGCCAGCAAGGAAGAGGACCGGAGGAGATAATAGTAAACTCGTTCCAGTTTGATCGTATCGATCACATTAGAGATTTTTTCGTTCAATTGGAAGACCTGTCACACAGCTATGGTACCACTCTCGTATTGTCGGCGTACACTGACGATGAAGTTGCTGCCGACAGCTCACTAGAACAATGCAAGTCACTAGTATGTTGGATAATTTCCGCAAAGTGCCATGTCAATGCAAGAAGGAAATAAAGAGCTAACAATAAACAAAGTGCAGTATTACACGTACTCACATGTTTTTTTGGCAATTAAAAAATATATTTTTATTGTGTACTGCCTATTTACAAATCTACACAAAGGAGGTTCAATTTAACCAATGAAAGGAGACCACTAAAGCGAAGTGGGGCTGTGGAGAACCCGGAACATGCATGAATGCAGGTAAAACAGTGACACTGTATACCTTTGCATATAGGTAATGCACTTCACACAACGCGTGTAGTTTGACCTTAATCCAACGCTGCCAAGACGGTGTCTGCTATAGGCTACGTTGGTCAATTTGATCGCGGAAACAAAACTCGAAATTAATAATAGTAAAACATATACCCATCCAGAAAACTGCAGATGGTCATTATTAATTTTGTGGAATTTTCTTGCATCGATATTTAATCTACATGCACTGAGTCCTGCCGCTCACCCGACACCACGCAGCCATATTTCCTAGGAAAATTTGCCGCAGCGGCAAAATTTCCAAAGCGGCAGAATTTCTGTGACACCGCCGCCCACCCCGGATTTCAGTCATACGGGCTCGTTGAGTATCCACCGTGTACTGTATTATCTATGGTACAACATTGTCACCAACAACGATCTGCACCTACATGTAAGTGTGAAACATGTTCTCTATTGATTTTCATCGTGGTCTTCTCGAACCGTATCCACTAGAGAATCTTGCCCTGATACGCACTGGTTAGTACCAAAATTCAAATGTACAATGTAATTCCCGCTAGAAATTGTTTGCACATGCGCGCTAACCATAGTGGACTAACTACACTGCAAAAAAAAGCTAATTTCCTGACGTGGACTGTAGCAAGGATATGTGCCTGAAATAAGCGTCATGAAATTTCCTTCAGATTTCCTGTACATTTCTTGTCCCTTCATCGTACAGATTTCTGTGCCAAATTTCTGGTAAAGGAAATGTCATCTGGCCTACAGCTTTCCTTTAGTAGCACACATGGAATTTCTGCCCAGTAATTTCAGTTACCTGAAACATCACTTAAATTACAACTTTCCTGCAATAGCACACGTGGCATTTTGTCTGGTAGTTTTGGCTACCTGAAACATCATCTGGTCTGTAGCTTTCCTTTAGTAGCACATGTGGAATTTCTGCCCAATATTTCAGTTACCTGATTGATCACTTAAATTACAACTTTCCTGCAATAGCACACGTGGCATTTTGTCTGGTAGTTTTGGCTACCTGAAATATCATCTGGTCTGTAGCTTTTCTTTAGTAGCACATGTGGAATTTCTGCCCAATATTTCAGTTACCTGATTCATCACTTAAATTACAACTTTCCTGCAATAGCACACGTGGCATTCTATGTGGTAATTTTGGCTACCTAAAACGTTATCTGGTCTACAGCTTTCCTTTAGTAGCACACATGGAATTTCTGTCTATTCATAATTTTTGCTACCTAAAATATCACCTGAATTACAACTTTCCTGCAAGAGCAGAAGTGGTATGGAGAATTTGGGAATTTTTACTTTTGCTCTTGTTGATATAATTTTATGTTGATATTGACTAGTCACCATTGATAACGTTAGTTTTCCTTTCAGGCCATTCTAAGTCGTCAAAACTGGATTGCTGCATTAGAATAATTATGATGGTTGGATGCTGTTTTGCAGTTTTAATTGTTTCAAACCATTCTATGTCGCCAAATGCACTAATGATGCTATGCGTTATTCTGGATTTCTACACTGGAATGATGGTTGGATGCTGATTTGCAGTTTTCATTGTTTCAAACCATTCTATGTCGCCAAACACACTAATGATACTATGCATTATACTGTATTTATACACTAGAATGATGGTTGGATGCTGATTTGCACTTTTAATTGTTTCAAACCATTCTATGTCGCCAAACACACTAATGATGCTATGCATTATACTGGATTGCTACACTAGAATGATGGTTGGATTCTGATTTGCACTTTTAATTGTTTCAAACCATTCTATGTCGCCAAACACAGTAATGATGCTATGCATTATACTGGATTGCTACACTAGAATGATGGTTGGATGCTGATTTGCACTTTTAATTGTTTCAAACCATTCTATGTCGCCAAACACACTAATGATGCTATGCATTATTCTGGATTGCTACACTAGAATGATGGTTGGATGCTGATTTGCACTTTTAATTGTTTCAAACCATTCTATGTCGCCAAGCACACTAATGATGCTATGCATTATTCTGGATTGCTACACTAGAATGATGGTTGGATGCTGATTTGCACTTTTAATTGTTTCAAACCATTCTATGTCGCCAAACACACTAATGATGCTATGCATTTATACTGGATTGCTACACTAGAATGATGGTTGGATGCTGAATTGCAATTTTAATTGTTTCAAACCATTCTATGTCGCCAAACACACTAATGATGCTATGCATTATACTGTATTGCTACACTAGAATGATGGTTGGATGCTGATTTGCAGTTTTCATTGTTTCAAACCATTCTATGTCGCCAAACTCACTAATGTATTGAACTGAATTGCTACACTAGAATGATGGTTGGATGCTGTTTTCAAACCATTCTATGTGACCATGCAAACCCGTTAATAATACTATCATGAACTATTATTTTCAATGCAATGTTGTTTAGAGCTATTGCCCAAAGTTATTCACAAAGACATAATCAATAATAATAGCTTAGTCAAAAGTTTTTTTGATGTCGATCACAAGTTGTAGTGGTTTAAACTTTTTTTCTTGAGAGTTAGCGATAACTTCATGTTGATGAAAGAGGGAGAGGGAATGAAAGAAAGATCATGACATTTAGAGATCCTGGTAACCCTACAGTAAAATTATAAAGATAGTAAAAAAAACTTTATACTAACCTTGACAACAGCCGTCTGTAAACACACATAGTTTTGTTACCATCACTGAGCAGTGCCACAGCACCTGACAAAACCAGGAGAACCTGTGCAATAAGGAATAGAGACATGAGCTATGACATGTC
The DNA here is from genome assembly GCA_964017065.1 of Haliclona indistincta. Classification (NCBI taxonomy): domain Eukaryota; kingdom Metazoa; phylum Porifera; class Demospongiae; order Haplosclerida; family Chalinidae; genus Haliclona; species Haliclona indistincta. The sequence goes on along the minus strand of OZ024783.1, from coordinate 13,511,241 downwards.
ACACATATACAAGACTGTTCAGGTACATGTACCTGTTTACAAAATGAAGGTTCTTTTGATGGAACACTTCCTACTGTGGTGGGTTCTGAACCATTAAATTGGCTCTGCTCTAAAAGTTCAGAATCAAACTGCTAGAGCACACACACACACACACACACGCACGCACGCACAGGCACATTCACACACACTAAAACGAATGGACTATTGGACAGGGCCATCTCAACTCTACCAGCTGAACCACTAGGGCATAAACACACAAACACACAAACACACACACACTAAGTGAAAAGGGAGAGGCAAGGCTAGCCTTGTATTACTATGTATCTATGTATACACAGGTTCATTACAGTCACAGAAAACGCACATACTGAGACCATACATAATTGGGAAAATATCTACATAACTTACAACACTAAGTGCTCCCTCAAGCAATGTTTTACACTGCTTTGTAACAAGCAAATTAATTTTGTGTTGGCAGAAAATGAGAGGACAAGTTGAATGAGTTGTGCCTGAGTGAAGGAGGAGGAGCAATAATGTTAGACTAAATAACAGTGAGTTCGTACCTTGGTTTAAGAGTACCAGTTAAGTGAGTTGTATCTGACTGTAATCTCTTTTCTATTCAGCAAAAATGAATGACACGTCACATAGTCTAGAGTAGATTAGAAGTGAAGTTCACAATACTACACAACATGTATGCAGAAGTACTATGTGTGTACAGACGTACATTGAAGAGGAAGCACAAAGAGTCAGAAATTGAAAGGAAGCTATGATATGTTCAAGACAATAACGGGTTAGTAGTACACGGTATACCGTAGATCGTATTAATTTCACAAATCGGCAGGAAAACGTTCATGAAAACAAATTTCACGTTCAAGTGTCAGAGCTAAAGCATATTTTATAGTATTCTGAAATTCCGTGCCAGCAACTTTTACGAACTAGCAAACTTTTACCCACGAAAAAATATGATCTACGGTTTGTAACTCAACCACAATAATTGCGTGCTATATAGGTATGGGACAGGAGGGGCAAATATGTGAAACCAGAAGAGCAAGAAAAATGGGTTGATGCATGATGTCTGATGAAATATTTCACTAACATGTGTATAGCTTGCCTTCATCAACAGGAGAGCGTAGAGTTTAGCACTCTTAAAGAGATGCAGGCCAGATTAGAGGTCTACTGAGTTTTAGACAATCAGGACCAAAGGTCCTACCATGGCGTCCAAACGCCCCATAAACAGTGGGTGATTGGTAGGATCAGCACCCTATCTGGACAAATTAAGGCAGATAAGATTAACTAGAAGAAAGTTGGACTCACAATAACATAATTAGTATACACTGAGAGAGACACGGGAGTAGCTACCTGATTGATTAGACGGTGAGTTTGTTAAAATTATAGTGACGTAACCGTGGCAAGCATTCACTCTAAACAGACATGTAGAGAGGAGTAACTGAGCAAGTACATGAGCCACAGTCACTGAGATCAGGCATATATACATCTAAACAAGCTTAGGGCTCACAATAATTATTGTAAATGAAAGGAAAATAAACTAACAAGTGAAGCTAGCACAGGCTATACACATGCAACGACCATGTATGCACCATTACTTGAGAGTATCACGAGGGAAATCACGATGTAGTAGCAGCTGGACATCGAGTAAATGCCTATAAAGTCTGGTTACTTGTAGGAGCAGGCAGCAGCTGGCGAGACTAGGCAGAACGAGGTACAAGTTGTAGAACCAAATCCTGGGTCATGGGCGTGGTGCGGTAGGTGGGGTCACTCTACTCTACATATTGGCGGGCTACAATCTGATTCGTCCAAATTTAATCGCCACGTGAACAATAGACCAGTTGCGTGTAAGCGCTAAAGAATTCATTAACGCTTAATTACGCGTGACGTCACGACTGGGTGCTGTGGTTGCCAGAGAAAATGTATGGAGAGCATTGGAGAAACGAGCGGAAGTGCGCATAAAGCATCTACTGGTCGTCAAAGTATACCGTATGTTCTTGTTTTGCAAGACTGATGCAAAACTTCAGACAGTGGGACGTCCGTTGAACTGCGAATGAAGCTTCTACAAGGCGTGGTTGCAGAGATCGAGGCAGTTTTACTCGTGGGATTGGTGCTGTACAAGAAGTGAGACTTTGCCCTAGTGATATTCCAGGCGCTGAGCTCAGCAAACCATACCAAGTGCATACTGTATCTGCTCTGCGTTGGTGGCTGCTCATTTCCTTCAGGAAAATGCCTCGCACAAACGCGGCTGTTAGGAGAAATGTTCTCCTCACGAAGTTGGAATGCGCGTAACCAAAGTGCTCTCTTGCCTGGTTCTTTAGTGAAACGATGGAATGGCACACTTGGATCTTTCGAAGTAGTATTTCCACAGATGCAGCACTTATGCCCAGTCATGATAGACAGATAGTCTTTTCTACGTATGGATTTCTCTGCAACCACGCCTCGTAGAAGCTTCATTCGAAGTTCATCGGACGTCCCACCGTCTGAAGTTTTGCATCAGTCTTGCAAAACAAGAACATACGGTATACTTTGACGACCAGTAGATGCTTTATGCGCACTTCCGCTCGTTTCTCCAATGCTCTCCATACATTTTCTCCAGCAACCGCAGCACCCAGTCGTGACGTCAAGCGTAATTAAGATTTCATTAAAATTCCATTGCTTACACGCAACTGGTCTATTGCAGCTGGCTCCTACCATCCTCCATAGCAAGAAGAACCTGTGCTATACTACAACACAAGGTACCCACTGAGATATTCTGCTCTGATTGTCACTCTGACTAGATATCAGTGCTATCCTTCTCGGCTAGTGCCGCTGCCATCCCAGCTAGGATGTCCAATAATAACGGTGTCTTCTTGTAGTCACTGTTTGATGTCATCTCCCGGTGCTTGGCGACAGGTAATCTAACCTTATTCCTGTTGTTTCTTCAAGTACTGTTCCTCTTATTGTTTTAGAGACCAAATGAGTTGACTGTGCATTCTGTGGATAACCATTATACTATATACCGATGAGCTATCGGGTCAGAGTGAACGAGTGATCTATATAACAGGTAGATCATTGTTGTAGACTGTCATTATACTGTGTGTATATTACTGTTTCTTATACAGGACTATTCTATACATAAAGTGAGACATAGTTACTGTGTAAGGTTCGCCATATGCTGTGGTACGTTCTTCATATGGTTCTTGTCGTTGTCAATTTGATGTCATCTCGCTGTGCTTGACAACAGGTAACCTAACCTTCTTATTCCTGTTGTTTCTTCAAGTACTATTCCTCTTATTATTTTAGAGACCGAATGAGTTGACTGTACATTCTGTGTATGACTATGATGTGCCATTATACTATAATTATTATGACACTGCTCAAACCGATGAGCTATCATAGGTGATCGAACGAGTAACCAATATAACAGGTAGATCATTGTTGTAGACTGTCATTGTACTGTGTGTATATTACTGTTTCTCTCTACAGGACTGTTCTATACATGAAGTGAGACATAGTTACTGTGTAAGGTTCGCCATATGCTGTGTGTATGTCGTATATTACTGTTTCTATCTTATACAGGACTGTTCTATATGGAGTATTTCAAGGGGTCAATACGTAGTGTTTTGAATACTTTGGGATGAAGCTTATGAATCCAGAACTACACGTGAGTCACTTTTTCACCTGAGCTTGAGGGCAATTTGGGATAGCCTTTCTGCTCCAATGTTCATGAGTTTTATGCCTTGGTGGGTGGAGCCACTAGGCATACGGTAGTAGTGTTGTCATTCCGTCCGTCTGTCGCAACGATTTCTCGTCGCTCGCTGAAAACTAAGTGCTGAAACATGCTACACAAGATAAAATCAACATTTGCTTGAAAATGAATTGTAAGGATTTTGGTTTTAAGGCTCTGTTCGTGAGTTATGGCGTGTGCTGTGCTGAACATTGTAGACATGTCCAGTTGAATTGTGATCAGCGCTGATTGGCTTCTGTAAAGCACTGCATTGTGATTGCTGTACAGAAATCCTGTATACATGCATCTGAAGTTGCTGTGTTTGTGGAATGGTTGATAGTTCTGTTTTTTTGGGTATAGTGGCATTCCACTGAGGCATCTGTACATTTGGTGCTTTCATTATAATATTTTTTATACGTTTATCGCTTTATCAAACGAAAGCTTGTGTTTGTAACCAACTAGTGACCATTGAAATTAGTTGATTGTTCAAACACATGACATTGATGTCAATGTTTATTTGGTTGCAAGAACTGTGCAAAACCCTGTATTGCCCAAGATCAACAATGATATTAATTTTGATTTTATTTTGGCGTACCCTGCCAACTATAGAGGTTTTGTATGTACAACTATGAAGCACATGTTTCGTGTTAGCAACTGTTGCATGGTAGCTTCTGTGTAGCTCTCGTACCAAGCAAGACCGCTTAGTGGTGCAGCTTACAAATGAGATAAGAACATGTCGCTTATACAAAAAAATTATAGCTAAGTCTGTATTAACAAATAGCACCACAAGACCTGATGCCTCGGTGGAAATTTCTCTGGACCCGTGCTGCTATCCATTACCAGAAATGCCAGTACACTGAGTTTAATTTTTCCGTATACTAACGTTAACTAATGTATTACGGCAATTGAGAGCGACCTGAAAATGCATCACCCAAGGCCAACTAACGTCTTGAAAGCTTAGTTCGACCAGGAAAAGTGCTCTAGAGACTCGTGGCTAACTTGCTGTATGCATAGTGAAGCGCTCATGCACACACGCACTAATTTTCCCCCGACGATCTCATCCTCGTAATGCATTAGTACGTGAATTTCGAACAATTTCAATTTTAATGTTTGTAACAAAATTTGCGCCTTAGTTCGATCCGGATTGTTGTTCACAGCTATTAACAGGCTTGCCTGATGCTTGTTTAGCTCTGGTAGACGTGCACATATTTTCCCCCAGAGGCAAAATTTGGTGATTTTTGTGCTGATAATTAGAAATTAGGTATTCACTGTTACTAGAGCTATTCTTCTTCAGCGATTCAGTCTAGCCAACTTCTTGTGCTTTGTGGATGTTTAGATGACTTCGTCCTGGTGTACAAAATGTGAAAAATTCCATATGTCCAAAAAATCTATTATATTTTTGACAATGCTGTTTCAGTGTAGTATAAGTCTAACGTTCAAGCTACTAGACAGTTAGACAGTTAGTAGTGACTATTTTTGTCTTCAGAGAGGTCTAAATTGTCAGCAACAGCCATTGAGGTAAGCATATCACGCCATAACTCACGGACAGAGCTTTAGAACTGAAAATTCTTTTTAGCAAATGTCAATTTCTTCCTATGTTGCAAGTATCAGTGCTTGGTTTCCAGCGAGCGATACACTATACCATGCACAGTCGGACTGACACAAACTATTTTATGCCTCGTGACTCTGCCCATTGAGGCATGCATAATCGATGCCTGTATGTCGTATGCGCATGCATGCATACACTGTCAAGTTGTCAGGTCAAGTCCTTTGTTCTTCACATAGTGTTAGGAGTAACTATTGTTGTTGACATAAACAATAGAAGTGTTTCACTGTGATCTGGTTAGTTGTCAGTGCTTACCGCAGATGCAAAATTTCTTGGTTCGATGAAGACTTTCCTTCTACTTCAATCAAACGAACCTCATGCTTGTTTCCTCAAAAAAAGCGGTTTCAGGACAAGCAATTACAGACTCTTGACTTTAGAAATCTAATAATGTGTTTGAATTATTGTATGTGTTCATACACTGTGAAGGTTCTCGGCTCCCTCATTAGAATATTTCCTAGAGCAAATAATGTACAGAGAGTATCAAATGCCGTATAGCCCATGCAAACACTCTGTGCAAAGTAACGTGACAGGCACGTGAGAAAAATTATAATTACGCAGAGCTTCGTACCACTACGTCACTGTAGTCTACTAAACACCGACAGCGCTCAATGCCCAAAAGACCAGCTAGTCCACTCGATGAATGCCTCCCAAGAAGAATACCGCCTGATGATCCCAGCAGAGTGACCGTAATGAGTCTTGCGCAAGCTGGATGGGAAAAGTTCACCGACAAACTGCAGTTTGACGTCGTTTCAACAGGCAAGCAGGCCAGTGTTCTCGTGGTTGGCTGCAAGACGTTCCACTGGAATCCTCCAGCTGGTATTCTCTCGCGGATTAGGCAGCTTTTCGATCAAGGGAGGCATGAAACCTGCGTCACAACTAGGCATACCAAGATCTGTTTGCTACATAGAATCACGTGCCTGTCACGTTACTTCGCACAGTGTTTGCATGGGGGCAATACGGCGTTCGATACTCTCTGTACATTATTTACTCTTGATGTTTCATGATTGTTGTTCTTATGGTTATTGATTTCTCTTGTTTTGTTTCCATACAGTAATACTGTCGGTGCAAGTCTACTGGAATTTGTTGTTCTACTTTGCTCTTGACTCCATTAAGACTATCACTATTATGGTGACTAATAACAACTGTAGCATGTATGGTTCACATTGCTTATTCAGAAAGATTTGTTTTTGCTTATTCAGAAAGTTTTGTGAATGCATGTTTTGGGACATTGTAATTTTGCATGTGGGTTGTATGTGAGTGTGTATGCCCCTTGTATCGGGATGGTACCAATCTGCTATCGTTGCCGTGTCAGGAAATTCCAAACGGCAGGAAACTTTTCTACTGCAGAAAAGCTATAGTATTGCCTGAGTATAGAGATGCATTTCAATACCAGGAAATCAACCATCATCTCACATTTCAGCATGGTAGAATTAGACATTTCTCATACAAGGACTGTAACAGGAAATTTGAACATTTCGAGTATCTTTCCTGCTGCAGGGTGGTATAGTATAGATCCAAATATAAGGCAAAGGAAATATATCCAGCATATCACATTTCAGCATGCTAGAATTAGACATTTCTCATACAGGACTGTTGCAGGAAATTTGAACATTTCGAGTATCTTTCCTGCTGCAGGGTGGTATAGTATAGATCCAAATTTAAGGCAAAGGAAATATATCCATCATCTCACATTTCAGTATGGCATTTCTGTTAAAGGATTTTTGTAGGAAATTTCGAAATTTCAGGTACATTTCCTGTACCATGGTAGGGCAGCCTAAAGCCATGTGTCAGGTAGTTTAAATGCACATTTCAGGATGCTGAAACATAACATTTCCAGGAAACAGCACACGGCATTTCAGCATACTGAAATGTGGCGTGCCGGCAATTTTCCTGTACCTTAAATTTGGATCTATACTATACCACCCTGCACCAGGATAGGTACCTGAAATATGGAATTTAGTAGCGTAAGGACACGTCAGGACAGATGAGGTTTCCACCACATTTTCTGAACCTATCATGCAGCAGGAAACAGACTTTTTTTTGCAGTGCTACCGCTAGTTAATGGGATGCGTGATCTCGTGATGGCGACTACGGTGAGTACTCAGCGCTTCCACTCTCGTTGTGGAGAGAACATCAGTCTATCAGATAACATCACTGTTGCTAGACGAGTTAGAAACAATGACGATGGTATTGTATTCACTGAGCAGCCGGTAGCGCTAGGTACCGTATTCCAGGTGAAGATACTCGAGTTTGATGACACTGATATTGAATGTTTAGGATCCATTGTGAGTGTCTAGCTGACTAGTGTGTGTACCACAGTGACTAGTTAGTGATTAGTGTTAGCTATGTTGATATCTTACTACAAACAACAGTCTATAGGTATGACCACACAGTGTCCTGATAATATCAGCATTCCTAGATATGCATTGGAATGGAGTGATCACTCTGACTACTGGATCCTGGACTGTAATACTGTTTATCACAATGATGAGAAGAGAGAGCTCATAGTTAACCTCGAGTCTCTTAGAGGGGGCCAGACTGTTGGTTGCATGGTATCAAGAGACGGAGAGCTACATGTCTATATTGACGGTGTTGATGATGGTATTGTGTGGCCTGGACTACCAACACACAAACCATTCTGGGGTGTGGCTGATGTTTATGGATGCACCAACAAGATACAATTAGTATCATCAGGTGAGTGACTGTTGTCCATTACTGTATCTCGTGTACCTCATCCACTCCATTATGTGTTCACACCTTTCTCTCCTCTCTTCTCTTACTCTCACAGATATTAACCCTCATGCAACTGATAAAAAAGTTCCTTTATATCGTCAAATTTTAAGCAAAATATCCCTCACTAAACCACAAGAACCTCCAACAATACATCATCGTGAAGACCAGATCTCTTATTCTCAAGTCACACTTCTACATCAAAAAAGCAGTGGAACAGCAAAAGACACGATCACAGTTCTTCACCAGCATATCACTCACCTCCAGCAAGACAACACTCGATTACAAAAAGAGGTTACTAGTCTTCAACAAGAGAATGTTCATCTAAAGCAAGATATTGCTAGTCAAACACAAATCCATCACCAAGAAGTCACTCGCTTAAAGCAAGAAAACAATAGCCTCAAACAAGACTGCATTAATCACCAGCAAGACTATGCTCTCCTAACACAAAACCACAAGCAAGAGATCACTCGTCTTCACGAGGAGGCAAGGCAGCTCCAGTCTAGGTTGGACCAGCAACCTAAGTTAGGTTCAGATACTGACATTAGCTTCTGGGTGGTCAGCCACAATGAGGTACGACCCACAGGCCAGGTGCTTGGAGAAGGAGGGTGGGGGAGAGTAGTGGTTGGCAGTTTCCGAGGCCAGGATGTTGCTATTAAACAGCTCCACTCCAGCATCAGCTCGTCTGACTACTATAGAGATCTCCTCCGTCGTGAGATCAGCTTGATGGCTAAAGTGCGTCACCCCAACCTGCTGCTGTTCATGGCAGCAGTATTTGATAGTCCATCTAACACTCCCCTCATCATCACAGAACTCATGGACACCAACCTACGCCAAGCCTATCTCAACGCTCAGCTCACCAACAATGGCATCAAGCTAAGCATACTGAGGGACGTATCCAATGCACTCAACTACCTCCATCTCCAGTCGAACCCCATCATTCACAGAGATGTGAGCAGTTCCAACGTCCTGCTTCTAGCTCTACCCAACAACAAGTGGAGAGGGAAGCTGTCAGACTTTGGTTCCGCCAACCTTGTACAGCATGCTAGCACTCCTGCTCCAGGAGCTGCAATGTACACTGCTCCTGAAGTGTTCAAGGGAGAGCAACAGACTACCAAGATGGACGTGTTTAGTTTTGGCAAGCTCCTGTGTGAGGTGTTGAGCAATAGTCTTCCTGATCCTGGTGCCTTCCCCTCCATGCTGCAGTCCATGGCCAAGGACTGGCCACAAATGTACCAACTGATCAGCTCATGTGTTCAACACGACCCCAACAAGCGACCAGCAATGACTTACATTGTGGATCAGGTAAACCACTTCACCAAACGATGGCATCATCCATTTTAATTTTAGTGTAATCACTATAATATTATTTTTTTGATGCATTTTAAAGAAAAATTTTAAAATTATTATTAATTTGATACCAGAATTAATGATACTCATGACTTGTGGAAGTAGCTGTATTTTTCTTTCCAAGGGTATTTCGTGCAGGCAGAGTTGCTGCGCGCAGTTTGATTTCCTATCGATAGGCATCTGAGTTGCTAATTTCAGCTGCGCAGTGTTAGCCATCACCGACTGACGAGCTCGCCCTGTGAAGACTGCATGACTGAGCGCTCTAGTTGAGCTATCAGCTGATCGACTCCACGTTGCATGCAGCCTGTAGGAGGCGGGGCTCAAAGTTTAACCCATTGTCATCGGAAAAGATTTAAAGTTGCAGCAGACAGATGGCGGCTGGTTTTTCTTTGTATTCCACAGACTCTGACGATCTTGTAAGTCCTCACATGATCAACCATTCGTAGACACACTAAAAATCACTTTTGCACTGTATTTGCACGCTTTACTCTCGCGAAATCTCTCTCTCTTTCCATATGATCAGATTTCGTCGACTCATCATGGTCTGGACAGATGTGCATCTCTAATACAAGCTCTACTGAACTCCAAGAGACAACAAGGCACGCTTTATGCACCTATCATGTTATACACATGTCACCATCCATAATAATTATCCTTCTTTGGTACAGTCCGTCAGCCAGACCACGCCCACTCTCCTACATCTACAACCGAGGTACCTCACACTCGTCACAAGCAACATCATCATTCCAAGAATGATCCCGGTACCACAGTCTCAGCCCCATGCTTAGGTGTGAGCAAAAAGATGATCCAAAAGAAAGTCGTGAAAGGAAAGAGATCGACTGTACCACAGAGACTAGGAAAGGTCACCGTTAGTACAAGAAAAGGTCAAACTATGAGAAAGTTCAGTTCTCGTAATGTAAGAAAAATGAAAGGGTCATCCTCATCTGAGCCTATCATGCAGTCTACCACTGCTAGCAAACCAGGAAAGAGTTTACTGAGAATACCATTACGAACTAGACAAATTCATGAGACAAAGAGAGAAGAGAAACCAACGACAACAGACAAGACTACAAAACCACAGATAGAAAATAATGACCGTCCTTCTGAACCGGACAAAACTTCACTCGATCGATCATCTCCTTCTCTCTCAGCTACAACCATACCTCATCCTCCTCCTTCTTCATCAATAGCTCCTCCTGTCCAGTGCTTGCCTCCTCATCCACCATACAGTGTTCCCTGGCAGCTACCACCACACTTCTACCACCATCCAGCTTCTGTTCTACCACCAAATCTTCACTCGTATCCATCAAATCCACAGTTTTATCCACCACCTCCACTGCCAACACACCCATTCACTAGTTACCCTACTCTGAGCAGCATGAGAGAGAGACCACCAGCAAGCAGAGACACTGCTAACCCGCCTGTATTCTATCCTTCAGCAAATTCACAGCAGCACATATTCACCGCCGGCACTCAAGAAAGGAGAGAGGACTATACCACTCCTGTAACCAGCAGTGCAAGCAATACCAAAGAGCTCTGTGATCAAAGAGAAGAGGTATTACACCAAGGACGAGGCGCTGTAGAAAGACAAGAGAATACTCATGTATCTTCATCCTTTCCAAACTGTCCTATTTCTTCATCGAATGCTTTTCTATCTCAAGAGCATAATCCTGATTCTATCTATCGATATTACACTCAGACTAGATCACCTCCTGCTCTGCAACCAAAAGTGACCTTATCTCTACCTCCGAGTTGGAGGGATCAACCTGAGGACTCAGTGTCTGATAGTGGCGATGTGACTAGTGCTAGTGGTGGAGGTGTGGTTAGTGAGGGTGACCCAGTTGCCGTAGAGATGAGAGAGGTGCTTGTGTGTGTAGTGGAACAGCTTGAGGGCGTGGTCAAGAAACAGATGTGCAGTGATGGTGACAGTAGTGAAGGTAAATGTATGTTCTTTAGCTGCTGTTAATTTTCTCTCCCTCCTACCCTACCCTTCCTCCCTCTCTTCCTCTCCATTTCTCGCACACTCTCTCCCTCCCTTTTCCCGCCCTCTGTCCCTCACTCTATCCTCTTATCCTTCCCTCTCCCTCCTACTCTCTTCCTTCCTCCCTCTCTCTATCCTCCTCCCTCCCTCAATCTCTCCTTCCCTCTCCCTCCCTCCCTCTCTCGCTCTCTCTCTCCCTCCCTCCATCCTCCTTCCCTCCTACCCTCCCCCTCTCTTACTCTCTTCCTCCCTTCCTCTCTTCCTCCCTCTCTCCTCTCTCTCCCTCCCTCTCTCCCTCTCTTCCTCTCTTCCTCCCTCTCTCCTCCTCTCCTACCCTCCCCCTCTCCCTCCCTCTCTTACTCTCTTCCTTCCTCTCTCCCTCCCTCCCTCCCTCCCTCCCTCCCTCCCTCCCTCCTTCCCTCCCTCCCTCCCTCCCTCCCTCCCTCCCTCCATCTCTCTCTTTCTCCCTCCTTCTCTCTCTAGTTGTCGGTCTTGTTCTAGATCATCTTCGTTCACTCACCCACTGGCTCTCATCTCTCACTAATCATCCTCCATCTCTCCCAACTTCTCTAGCAGCAGACAATTCTGTTCCATCATGGTTAGTACACATGACTATGTATAATATTTCTTTTCATTTTTGTAGTTGTTGCAAGTATGTTCAATATTACTCTCTATTTGTTCATTAGTGACCACAATGCTGCTTTGACTGATCTACTGAAAACTAGAGAAGATGAACTACAAACTCTGCAACTCGAAGGTACATGTACAATATGTCACTCTTCCTACTGGCTGCCGGGTACAACCAAGCAATGCTGCATATTATGTAAAACGAGCCAATTCATTCAGTTACCGAACATTGACACAGCATGCACAATGTGATATTTCCAGTTTTGTTTCCTGAATCACCAAATTTAAACTCTTGCCTAATTTTTGCCTCTTCTTTTGACTGCTGTAGACCTGGTATCTTTCCCATGCATTTCACAAAATATTAAAATCTGCTAAAATTTTGAATTCAATACAATTTTGTTTTACGCTCGTTCAATGTAGGTCCCGGTAAATGAAATGAATTACGTTCAATGTAGGTCCCGGTAAATGAAATGAATTATACAATTTTGTTTTACGCTCGTTCAATGTAGGTCCCGGTAAATGAAATGAATTATGTTCCATGAATAATAGTGTCCCTATTAGTGTAACCTTATCCTGTCTCTAATACTAGCATCATCTCTGAGACTACATTACCAGTCACTAGAGCAGACAATGATAGAGCTAAAGGAACAGATAGAGAAACTATTGAATGAGAAAGCATCTTTACACAAGGTGAATTAAGAATACTAGAATAGTGTTCATTTGTGTTGTTGTTAGAGAAAAGAGCAGCTTAGGAGAGAGAACACGTGTTATGGAACACAGGTAAGATAGAAGTTACATTACCAGGGTTCTAGCTAGACAGTTTTTGAATGGATTGTTTTTTTCCTAGATCCATTTGGTTTAGAATCACTTGTGGTTCATTTGGGTGTTAGGATAAGTAGCTGTTTTTACATGTGTGTAAACAAGGCATTCTAGTGACATATTATAAATTGTGAATTTGCTTGTGCATTAGACAATGTAGTTTACCAATCATTGAACCTGGTGTGGCATATCTTGAAGCACACTGATGTAAGTACAGTCCCTCTAGCTATTATTGTAGTGGAGCTACAGTAGTTTGTGGAATAGTGCATGTTGATGTACGGAATGTATGGATTTATTATCGTGTCATAGGTTAGCACTTTTCAAAAGAGGATTTCTGAGCTCCAGACAAGAATGAAAGGTTGATACATGTACAATATCACTTATGTACACATGCTACTAATGAATATCATTACATTGTACCATAACAATGTGTTCACTATTTGAGCAGCTAATGAAGGAGAGAAAGATGACCAGCTACAAATGACCAGACTCTCACTAGCTGAGAAAGAGACTGAGCTCCTCCACTGCCAGGACAAACTACTGTGAGCTGACTCTCTCTCTCTCCTTGTACTATCTAAAAATGAGTAGGCGAAAGTTTTAAAAATGAACATGTATTTATTCTACGTTTACAAGTGTGTTTTTTCTCTCTCTCTCTCTCTCTCTCTCTCTCTCTCTCTCTCCCTCCCTCTCTCTCTCTCTCCCTCCCTCTCTCTCTCTCTATCTCTCTCTCTCTCCCTCCATCTCTCTCTCTCTCTCTCTCTCTCTCTCTCTCTCTCTCTCTCTCTCTCTCTCTCTCTCTCTCTCTCTCTCTCTCTCTCTCTCTCAGTGGGTTTCGACAGTATCTTGCTCAGATATTTATAGAAGTAACTCCCCTCTCTGTACCGGATGGGGGCATGTCTGGTGGGTGTGGCTGCATACCAAGGCACTGTCTGTCTATGATGCAGCAACTAGTGAACACAGGTACCATACAACAAGACCAGGAGAAGGAGGAAGAACGGTGAGAGATGAACACACATGTATACAGCACACGTCACTGAATATGATTATCACTTCTCTTGTGACGTGTAGACCGACAAAAGAGCTGACCAGAGAGCAAGCTAGGAATGATGGTGTAGCAGACGTGAACGATTTCTCCTCTGAGGACCACACTATCATCTCAACTGTGACCTATGATGGGAGTGTCAAAATGGAGGAACCTAACACCAATCGAACAGATAGCGAAGAAGACAGAGCAAGTGAGCAAGTTCCTCTACAACATGGCAGACAAGATACAGAACTGAGTGAACAAAGACTGAGTAGTGATAACCGAACGATGCTCTTACATTCAAACCAACAAAGAATAGAAAAACAAGTAACTGATTCAAGAAATTCCCAAAAACTGTCTTTGTCTGAACAAGAAGTGCTTGACTTGACTAGCATTGAATCATCTTTCAATGATGGAGAGAGTGATGAACACAGCACTGCAGTGCCGTCAACACTGACAAGAGCAAGGAGAGTGAGTGATAGAGAGGGTAGTGCAGCACAGACCATGACTACCACTACCAGTAGTGAGCTAGAGTTCAGACGAGATCTAGCTGCCCTGGACGCTGACATTGCACGACTACAAGTGCACTTTCAAGTAGCTCTACAACCCTCACAAACACACTGAATTGTAATAATGATTGTTGTGCAATAACATCTGGAAACATTCATTTTACCGTTTTAAGTATAATGTACACTTTATACAGCGGGAAGGTTCTAATACTGCAATGAACAATGAGCCTGAGCGAGTTGGGTAATCAGTCATCACGCGATCAGTCTAGTATGTATACGGAAGTATCCGTTGTTTTACTATAAAGTCACGCCCTTCAACTATGTAAACTCTGCCCGCGCTCTTCAGGCCTTCTTCTGTGTTCTCGTCATCTCTAGCTGTTACCATGACTTCTCACAGTCAGCATCAGGAAGAATTGGTTAGTGATCAATTAAACAGTTGGTTAGTCGTGAGAGAGAAAGCAACACATTCAAAGCCAGCACTCTACTCCCCCTTTCTCTTGTCCTTCTAAGTCACCGCATCATGTATCACCCTGTCAATCTGAGTCTAATTCGATGCCTCGGAAGCCACACATGAGACGCCCTCCTTTTCTTCTTCCTACTCCTCCTGCTCCTCTATCTAACCCTCTCACTTCTACTCGAGCATTCTCTCAAGCCTCTCTAATTTTTTCTCTACTTCTATCTTTTATTCTAATTCTTTCTCTTCATTGAAAGTTCCTGCCCTCATCGCTTTCTAAACTCTACTAAGCCTGTACTTGTTGTGACCTCTTCCTAAGCCTGTACTTGTTGACCTCTTGCTCAATCTACTAGCTGTTCCCTTGTTTACTGACCTGTTCACTTCACTATATTTGATTCTATACCTTTCTACTATTATTATATTCGTGGCTGACCTCTTCTAACCATTCACCTATACTTGTGGCTACTGATCGGTGACTTCTTTCACATATCTGGACTCATGCTATTCTATATTATTTATTATCTCTGTATACTTGTTTATTCATTTGGGTACACACCTTGTATTAGCATGCATTGCTAGTTGTGTGTGTCCATGCAATTTGCTAAACTATTATTAAAAAAACACATGTAGTTCTGGTGCTGTGTCAGTCAGTGTGTCAGGCTAGCTGTGTGATTGTGCCAGTGGTCATATCACTCTGTATGGGATCAGTAGTTCATTCAGAATGGAGACTGTAGCAATCAATGTCTGATACTGATTCATTATGTTGTGTTCTACTCACAGAATAAGGAACTCTGGTCAGTTTGTCAACTTGGTAATGTCAGCAAAGCAAAGGAGCTCCTTGATAGAGGAGCTCATGTGAATTACCATCATCCTGATCAAATCAATGTGAGTATTGTTAGTGGTCAAATGACGTGATGTGTACTAGTAACCGATTCACACATCAATCTGCTACCACACACGGTCAGTGGTTGAGCATTTGGTTCTGTATGTCTGTTAGTGTGTCCATCATTGACTACATGTACTTTACATGTGAGATATTTCTACTAGATACATCATCCCATTCCTATGTACATTGTTGTCACACCTGACAAAGAAGTGCATCAATGGTCAAACTATAGTTGACTTTGTCTCAGTGTCAGGCTAAATGGAGTGTGCCATGCTTGTACACGTACTGTATAATAGCCTATTTATACATGTGCGTTGCTGTTTCATTTTGACTGTTGACTACATGTCAGTCGAACACTACTTGATAGTATGGTGTCATGTGCTTTCAATCCTTCTCTTTTGTAAACTGTGAGACATTGTGAGTGAGAACATGTATAGGAGCAGTAAATGGAATGATGTAGGCATCGATAGATACATGTACATCATGGAAGACACTGTTTGATCAGTGGGAGACTTACTTTATAACACAATATTTATTATGTACTCATTTATTACCACTCACTGTGTTATTGTTATCATTATTCTCTACTATTATACAGTACACTCCTCTTCATGCTAGTTCAGTGAATGGAAAATCCCAGGTTGTTGACTTTTTATTGTCACAGCCTGGGATAGTGGTTGACTCACGTGATAGGGTATGGTAATACACACACACACACTCACACACACACACACTGGGTGTGGTCAGTGTGACAAGGTGTAGTGTCATTTTGCTTGTATAGTGCATGTGCTCATTGATCTGTATGAACAATATACAGTGCTACAGTAATCTCATCATAATGATTGTTCTCTTGCTCTGGCTTGCTCCTTAACCCTTTCATTACTAAATTATCCAGCTGAAATTTTAACCTCGTAAATGCTGACCACTTCTCTCGTGAATATCTCGTGTGTCTTTTGTGCCACTGGTCTCAAATTTGCGTCCTTTTACGCCAGTGAGTAGCCGCAATTGCCCACACTCAAGTCGGTCAATATGCCCCTCCCACTTCGAAAGTGAAGCCGATAAAGTGCAACGGCCTCGTCAAATTTTGCTCAAAGTTAGTACTTTGGGGCTGGCTGCTGAAAAGTGCACACAAATAGCAGTGGTTTTGGTGAGTGCAAAATGTAGCCCAGATCATAGAGAATGCACAAAAATGTGTTTGCGAGCACCCTGAAGCCATAAAATGTCCAAATTTTCTTGGCAGCCATTTTGTTTTTCCTGAAATGTTGTGAAATTTGTGCTGAAGCCATAGAATGCAGTCGCCATAACGTTTAGCGCAGGGGGCGCGCTGAAAACCAGTCAATTTTTTGCGGTTATTTGTATTCTTCAATTTGGCTTAATTTTGGGATATTTTAACACTTTTTGTATGTTGGCAACAATAGGGGTTAAAGGGTTAACTGGTCCACTAGCAGACTATTATAGTACACGTCAAATGATAATAGTATTTCCTGTGATCTGTAGTCAGTAAACTATTGTAATGTGTCATACTGTACTGGTACACACAATATCAGTCACCATCTGATACTGTAATACACTAGTTACTGAATGTTTTATTGTGAGTATTTGTAGTATAATGTTATTACCAACAAGACCAGTTACCATGTGTTGTGCTTGACACCACTAACAAATTCATACTCAATAATCATGTGTTCTTCACTTGTTGTTTATTCTATAGTATGATCAGACACCACTTCATCGCTGTGCATGGTATGGTAATGTGGCAGTAGGTCAACTGCTTGTTGCTGCTGGTGCGGCAATTGATGCAACCAATGAGGTGAGTACATGTGTGTCTAGTGATAGTGATATTGTTGTGTTGTTGAATAAAGCTGTTCTCATGAAACACAATAATAACTAATAATATTTAAAATGCTTAATTCATACATTGCTTGCTACATGAAATTATAATAATTTTATCGAATTTTAATCTTTTACCAACAAAATTATTATAATTGTTGTTGCATTTTTCACTCATAAAAAGGTATTTTCTCTGCATTTTCATTGTGGTGCTTATTTTGTGATTGTGATATCAAAGACATTAACAGCACAGTTAGACAACAATTCTCGCTATTAAAATTTTATAAGTCAATGTCATGTACTGTATTAGTCCTGGGCCTATGGGCGTTAATCCTGTCTTCGATGGGGTGTGGTACAGGGCGAGGTCATGTGTGAGGTTCTTCATGATAGAATCTAGCTAGTGTACAGATGTAATGTAAAGCTAATAACGTGCACTGTGTCTGTCACTAATAGTTGTCTTGATGATGTCATAGCAGCTAATAATTATAGAGGATCTCAATATTGATTCATGTGTACGTGTCATACCGTTCATTTGAGTGTGTCCTAACCAGTACTGTTCTGTCACTCTTACACATGTTTTGGTGGACTTTAGTAGCTAATGTAATACAGTGGTAATCCTATATAGCTGATCTATGTATGCTCTCAGAGTAGCTATAAGTGTCTCTAACAAACAGCAAACCAGCTTTTATTATTCCGACAAAAATTGTCTGATCTGAATGCATGCAGTCGTTCAGTGCAGAGCTAGTGTACTCAATTGTGTACTATCTGATGTGCACAGTTTTTACCGATACTATATTGAGTACTGATACTTTCCATCTATAAGCTTGTCGATTACAGATACCGATAGTCTTGAATTTTAGATTCCTAGTTGAAAATGACACCATCTTTATTAAACTCACAGCACACAGCCTAGATAGACTGAAGAAATTCATTGAACTTGAAGACATAGTATAGCAATTTACTCTAGCTACATGGTCATATAACCTTGAATTGTGTTTCAGTAACTTGATGGTAAGCATACCGATACAGTACTGATACACTGAGTATCAGCATGGATACCGATACCGATGTTGGTATCAGTGCATCACTACTTTAATTGTTTGTGTATCATAATGATTCACACTATTCTATTGTTACACTATAGTGGGGAAAGACTCCACTTGATGAGGCAAGACGGAAAGGAAAACAAGACATGATAAACTATCTTACAGGACTTACTGATGGTCAGTGTACATGTTAGTACTATACTTGTTCAATAATTGTTGCATGTATACAGTAAATGCTTGACGTTTCATTGTTGCTCGATATATGACAGAGCATTGTTGTACAGTTAAAATGTGCGCTTTTGTTGAAATTCAAGAATTGCTGACTCAGGAACTGACGAGTGTAGAATGTAGCTACAGTAACGGAAGGTCAAGTATTTATCGGGGAAGTGTATACTGACACATGTACTGAACTTGCATGTATACTTATCAAAAATCACTTCATACATTCTCCTGTTCTCAGGTGCTCACCAATCCACTCACTCATCCAGCTCTCCATCCAGTGAGTCGGGTGACCCTCCCACATCAGCTGGTGAGCCTCTTGTCAGCAGCTTATTGAGCTAGTCACAACTGAGCATGTTTGCTATAGTGTAGACAGTGGCACGTGTATACTGTACATGTGTATGGTCCAGATCAGAAGTTCCGTGCACCAGCTTGCATGCATGTTGGATTAGTGGATAAGATCATTTTAGGATGACTTGTGAGCTGATTGTAATACCAGCTAGCTGCACAGTAGTTACAGTGTCAAGACTGACAGTGGTCATGATAGCCTTGTTCTATCAGTCACTGATACAGTAGTCACAGTACTGCAGTGCTGTCAGTACATGAGCTAGTATACAATACTCATGCATGTGGTCCAGTGCAGGCTAGTAACCATTCTGATACTACAATCATTCAACACTATCTACTGTAGCTACACATGTACTGTACATGTATGATAGTCTCTGTTTCTTTAGCTACACCATCATCACCATCTCTACCACTAACACCATCTCCTCCATCATCACATGGTAAGAATCAATGTTACCTACACACTAACATCATGATTGAATTATCATACATGAGTACTGAATGAATCTATTTTATCTTATAGCTAAACTCAGGCTTTTATGAACCTTGATACACACCAGATTACATTCCCATTGCAATCATAACGTTTCCAAAACACAATCCCAAATCCTTTACTCTGTATTGTGTAACACATGTTATCAAGTGTGTGTATTGTAAATGTATTTTAACAGCGTGATTACACTCACACTAACCATTCTAGAACTGTTCTTAAAATTGTTCAAATGAATAGTTCTATCAAAGTCTTTCCACGCTCAGTGTTCACAAAGTGACACAATTCACACACTTATAACACAGCAGTATGACCATGGGAATGCCTCTGAAATGTCATTGGACGTCATTTGGCTCCATAGTTCAATCAACGGCTCCGCTTCATCCTTCACTCGTGTCTTGTGGACTCTAGCCATCTTTGTGTATCGCTATAATAGTTCTAAATTCCCAGATTATTGTCACAAACGGATTCTTCTGGAACGATTCTGTTTACACTAGCAGCAGAACAGTTCTAGAACTGGTTTTCAACCTGCTCTCAAGCACTAGTATACAGTTAGGAACGGTTCTGTGCCTGTTTACACTAAAACATAGACCAATTTAAAAATTGTTTTCAGCTCCAGTGTTATCGCGCTGTAAGATTTCCTTCTCTTCGGGTAAGAATTCTGACGGTATACATTTACGTGTAACAAGTACATATAAAGTTGCTATATGTATTCCAATGCTAGTATTACTGTTCCTTCTCTCTCTGTACAGTGAGCAATGATGAAGCCATGGACAAGCTGGGCTATAACGTCACTGTCAGTATCTCTAATGTGACAACGCAAGGTCCTCCAGCTACCGGAAAAACATCGGTTATTGATCTAGCCATGGGTCGACCCCCTGCTGTGGAGCGCCATAGCACTGGCATTGCTGAGCCACCATCATGTTCCATCATAGTAGGAGACGACAGTTCTAAGGAAGTGGAGTGGGAGGAGCTCACTCCTGACAGAATGCTTGACATGGTTTGTGAGACTATCGAGGCTCTGGCTAAACCTGTCGACCATCTTGGTACAGAGCAGCAAGGTGCTGTCCTGCAGCAGCATGAGACAGGAGCTACCCCTACCCTCTCTGACCCAGCCCACTCTCCTCCAGCAGCTCCTGGTACTGCAACCAAGCACAGACGAGACTTTCCTCAGATATTGACAGACATCATGCAACGACTGCCCAAGGTCCGTGGATCAACCCGCCTCTTTCGTACCAGATTACTACTAATGTCTGACTCTGGTGGTCAACCAAACTATCTGGACGTTTTCCCTCTCTTTGTCCGCAACAAGTGTCTAGCCCTCTTCACTCTGAAGCTTAATGAGCAGTTAGATGCCATCCCACAGTTCTCATATTGTATACGAGGACACTCTATCAGCATGGCTGATACAATGCTCCAGTACTCATATAGGCAGCTACTAGAGTCTCTCGCTAAATCAATGTCTTCCTTTCTTCCCTCTTTGAGCCCTTCATCGGATTGTCATGGCAATGCACGCTTTGCGATCATCGGCACGTTTGCCGACAAAGTAGACGAGTGTGGTAGTGAGTCACTTGATGACAAGAATACCATCCTAGCCAAGAGCCTGAAAGCCTATGAGCGACTCCGAATCAACCATAAGGGCAAGCCCATCCTCCCTATCAATGCAATCATCAGTGACAAGAAGAAGAGAAGGCAATACATGATGGAGTTACGACGGCTAATCAGCAAGAGCCCTTCCGTAGAGGTTACAATAAAATTACGATGGTTTGGGTTCTATCTTAGTCTGTTGTCCTCATCTAAGGCCAAGCAGAGAGCCATTCTATCACTGCAGGAGTGTGTGGATATCGGCAGGTCACTGGATATGGATGAGCAGGAGACCAGGAAGGCAATCACATTCTTCCATAACCTTAACCTCGTCTTACATTACCGGGCACTGGTTATCATAGAGCTGAAGCCCATCTTTGACCTGGTGTCCCTCCTGATTGGTGTGTCATTTGTCAATGAGGACGAGCTCCATGATCTGTTTGGCATCGACCTTCCTGCTGGTGCCAGGGAACACTTCCAACAGCATGGCTGCTTTGACCGACACACACTGGCAGAGTGTTTCAAGTTTCCTGACCTGCTCAATGCTGAGGCATTTATCGATCTCCTTGCTGAGGTAAAGGCTGTTGCCATTATCGAAAAATCAAACGAGTTCTTTATGCCGTGTGTACTACGCTATGCCTCAAATGAAGAAGAGTGCGAGATAATGAAAGGTCGACTGTCTTGGCCATGGATAGTGAGGTTAAGAATTCGATGTGGTGGTCAGGAAGTGTACATTCCTCTGCCTCCTGCGTTCTCTCCTACACTGATCGTCTTGCTCTTGTCCTCTCACTTATTCAGTATTGTCAGTGGTCTGCGTCAGTACAGAAACATCTTTGTTCTTCAATACCACAGTGGAGGTGACATCATCATTATCGAGAGACAGCTTCGACTAGAGATCTATTTTTCTTTCAGAGACAGTGAGTGCTCCGTAATTCGTTCCTTTATCCACAAGACAATATTTGAAACAGAGAAGAGGCTCAGCTTTGATGTAGACAGCATCACTATCGAGGACTCCTTTCCCTGCTCCTGTAATCCACAGAGAGAGTCTCACCACATCCTCTGCAAACCAAGCACATCAGGACCACCAAGTGCTCAGTGTGAACTAACCAGGAAGAGGTGTGCATTGAGGGAACAGGAGTTGCGTTGGCTGCAGTCACCAGCTGGTATGCCATTATGAACCATTGTGTATTAGAGTTATTGTGTGGTACTATAGACACAAACATGACTGAGCTGAAGGAGGACATCATCAGTCACACAGCTACTGATACACAGCTACCCTGCACAGCTACTAGTGACCACTCTAGAACACTCAGTGAGTTACACCACATGATGAGCTAGGATAGTGCTCCTGTTATTATGTACTTGTTTTCTCACTAGGCACTCCTCTCACAGTGAAGCATCTTGTCACAGCATGCAAGAGAGTTAGTGACTGGCACACACTCGGTATACAGCTGGATCTCACCACAAGCCAGCTGAATAACATTCACGTCACCCACCATGCTCACGGAGTTGACAGACTCAAGACAGAAATGTTTGATGTTTGGTTAAAGAGCTCTCCTGACGCATCTTGGACTGACCTGATCACAGCTTTGAGGGCAATGGGACTGGACAGTGTTGCTAGTAATGTCAGAGCAGTCTACTCACCCACTGCACCAGGTATGAGACATAGTGTCATGAGTGTATTGTAGTGTGTTGTTACTAATGGATCTCATACTGTATGTGTTTTACTATCCCTTGTTATTGTTCCATTCCAGTACATGAACCTGTCCCCAAACAAGTGACCTCTGACCACGGATTCAAGTGTGTGTGTTTATAATCATCAATCACTAACAAGTCATCCATATTAGGTGTGTGTGTGTGTGTGTGTGTGTGTGTGTGTGTGTGTGTGTGTGTGTGTGTGTGTGTGTGTGTGTGTGTGTGTGTGTGTGTGTGTGTGTGTGTGTGTGAGAACAGCTGAAGTAGCCATGAAGTGGAACTTTTTGTATCATTATATTTTTGTGTCGTAATTTTAAATTTTAAAGGATGAACATAAAGTTATGTTCATCCTTCAAAATTGCTGCTGAATTTTGAGTGAATATTGTCATGTTTCAGTCTGCTGTAAATTTTTATCCTTTTAAAATTTTAATGCGAAGAATTTTCAAGCTGTCACAAATCAAGTGATTTTTCATGCGCAAAATGTATATGCATTTGTCAATGTATTACCTACCTGCTTTCACTCACTCCCCCTCTCCCTCCCTCCTCCTCTCCCTCCCTCCTCCTCTCCCTCCCTCCTCCTCTCCCTCCCTCCCTTCCTCCCTCCTCTCCCTCCCTCCCTCCCTCCCTCTAGCTTCAGTGAGAGTATCATAACTCAGTGTCAGCTCAGTTGCTCTACTAAATCATCCTGATCATCATCATGAACAGGCAGTGATTCAGTGATCCATTACAGTCATTTCAAATCCTCTGTCACTCCTCTTGCAGCCTCACCTTCTTCTAAAGTTTGACCTATTGCTCACTTTTCAATTCAATTTTACGTATCACCTTTAAATTTTGTTTGTGGTTTTGAAAATTGTAACAATATGAAATTATTTTAATAAAAACACAGAATTATGTAAGTCGAGATACTATAAGCTATAAAACCAATTGATTAAGTTGTCACAATAAACACTCAAAATGTTCTGTAGCTGTTGCTAATAGTAACTTCATTATTATCATTGAGGAGGTGGTAAGGGAGGCTGCCATTACTAACTTCAATGCACTCACGGTTGACTGGAGTCTCTTTTTTCTTCTTTAGTGCAAAAGTCAAGTTCTGGTATATTTTAATGGTTATGTAGACAACGATATATCCAATGGAAAGAGAGATCAGTAGTAACTGCATAATTATCAATGCTGTTCCATTCAGCATGTGAGAGGAAGGAGTTATTGTTAACAAAGATATTATGATAATGACGAAGAGAGAAATCTCTAATCGATCATGTTCTTGTATGGCTGAAGAAATACGTGTGAAAGTATAATAAACATGAAGAAACAAATGCTAAGGATAGAAATAGTCGAGGGTCTTGGAAAGGTACGCTGATAGATTATCAAAATAAATAACAAACGATGTAGAAGTAGAATCCAGCAAAGTAGCTGTGCCTATCTTTAAAGCAAGCCTGGAAAGAGTCAAGAAAGGGCATCTTCTTCAATCGTATAGTCTGTTATAATACCAATTCAGTGGTGTGTTTGCGAAGAAGTCCATGCTGAACAGCTTAGTGAGTATGGGTTCCAGAATGAGGATAGTTGGTGGAGGAATCAAGATGAAGATTATACAAAGAAGGGCAGGCACAGCATACCACAGATGATCTCCCTTGAGATAGTCCAGTTCACCATCAAATAGTGATACAGTTGTATTCCATGTTCTCCCAATCCCATACAATTGTGAAGGAGCAAGTATTTGTGAGGTGATGACAGCACATTGGAAGTAGCATAGCACCAAGAATGCTGACAGTCCATCTACAATAGACCCTCTAATGTTCCTCCTTCCATGCACATCGTCTGCACAGCTTCACACAGCTATAACACGAGTGGAGTCTCATGATTAATATAGTGGCCAGAACCAGAAAGAAAGCATAGGCCAGAGTAGCATATTTCATCATGAATAGATTCATCATATATACTGTCAGTTTGGATAATGCAAAAACCCAATCTATCTCCCTGAATATCAAACACAAAGACACCTAAAACGAAGTGAAGGAAATCAAATATAATCTTGGTGGAGTGGTGGCTTATATTGATTATATTGAATGCAGAAACAATTAGTCTCAACAGTATCTGTGCATAGAAGACAAAACTGTAGAGAGCTCCTGAAGTGAGACTGATATTGAAGAGCAAAATAACAAGAAAGATGATGGTCACTGGAAGGATCTCAGTGGCAATGTAGATAGGGATACCATATTGACAGTATGTTATGTCACCACAAGTGTACGTAGCTGGCTGAATGATAATATACTGTCTTGTTGGTAACGCATCGTCCACAGAGCCGTTTGTGTCTGTTTTCACCACAAATATGATTTTATAGCTCCTGTGCATTAACACTGTGAGGTAAACTACAGAGCTGGTTATTGTTGTTACAGTTGATTGTTGGGTTGCACAGTAGTGTTATACACAGTCCTGTTAGTAAATTAGCTTGTGTTGCATTTTCAGAATCATATCCTGCCCAATAGTTGCTGGCTATAGCTGCTGATCCATTAGCTTCACATTGTACGTTCAAGTACATGTAGTCATTATTGGAACAAGTACATTTCAATGTTTGGTTGTTAAATACAAACCCTGGATTGCAGTCAGTTAGTTGGAATTCTACATTGAGTGTGAATTTTGAATTTTCCAGTAATAGTTCTCCCTCATCGTTTGGAAAGCCTAAAATAATGATACTGTTGTCATGAATGACAACATAAGAAGGATCCACTTTTGCAGCATTCTGGCTTGAGCTTTGTATTCTAGCTGTAAAAGGGAACATATGGCTGACATCACCTCCTACCTCATCATATTGAACTATTTTTAAAGGAGCTGCTATACCAGGTGTAACTGCACCTTTGAAGTCAATAGTGAAATTTTGGGGTGCAGTAACAATATTACGTCTTGTACTGTTAAAGCTTTTATCAGATTTGGTAAATGTCATAACAATCTTTGTCAAAAAAAGATTTGCCCAGAGGGTCACCACATAAGAAGTTGCAATTATCTATAGATGTAGCATAAATGTCTATGTAGCCAAACTGAGGCTCTGTTGTTGTGAAAATAGTAAGAAATGTTTTTGGGTATACCTTTGTAGTTCTGGAGCTGTAAGAAACAAGAGTCGAAATAAATGCTTGAAATGAGGTGATTGTTAGTTAGGGCACAAATTGCTCCACCAAGCGTAGTGGCTGTATTGTTCCAAAAGTAATAGTAACAATTATCACTGGAGTAGAGAGATGACATTCCAACAAGAACTATTGCTCCTCCTTGGTAACCAGAGTTGTTAGCGAAATAAACAAAGCTGTTAATTAGCTTCAAATTTGGCTTTAGTTGAATAACCGGCCGACTCAATATATAACGCTGTGCCATTGTTTCCAGTAAAATTAGTTGTGCCTGCAAATGTGACGTGCACTTCAGTGATAGAAAATGCACCATTTTGATTGCCATGGCAAAATACCGCTTACGTATTTAATTACAATATTGTTCTTGAACTTGCTGTCTGTAAAACAAGTGTCGGTAATGAATTGTGATCCTTTATCTGTGGAAGCAACACTTACTGCTGCACCAATTTGTGCTGAATTTTCCTCGAAGATACAATTTACACAATTGAAACTGTTAAATTGTTCTATTTTACTTGCAGAAGAGCCATCAATAGATATTCCACCGCCATACAAACCCAGATTGTTAACAAAGGAAGTATTTAAAATTGAGATCATATTGTTGATTGGATACAAATAGCTTAGAGTGGTAGTAATTATAGCAAGGCCTCCTCCACCTACTAATCCTGTGTTGCCTTTAAAAAAGTTTCCCCAAAGTTTTATAGAGCGGCTATTTGACATGGCTCTTATTAAAAGAATCAGCATGCCACCTCCAAAACTTGCAATATTACCTTCAAATAATGTTATTTTTAAGTGTAATACTGCTATTGCCACGGGCATCGTTATCAAAGATAACACGAATTCCTCCACCTCTTTCGCAACTATAGGAATGTTCAGTCCTTTTATGAAAGACTCGATCTTTTAGAACACTAGCTTGGTTATACTTGAAGACACTATAGTATTGGCGATTATGTAGTTAGTGTTCATGATTAGATTTTTGACCTTGTAAAAGATTACTTGTACACCTCCACCACCCAACCAATGAGATCGAGAGATAGTTATGGTGTTGTTGATAAACCTTGAATCAATCACTTGCACTGTTGATCCTGTGTTGACAAATGTAAGACCTTGACTAATGCTCCTGTACACAACAATGGCTAATACGGTGACTTGAGAACAATCAATAATTTGGATGGCCGTGCCATTACCTGTAAAAGGTTTGCGATGTTTATTAACATTCGTTATTGTAGCTCCACAGTACAGTCACATATCATAAAGCTCTTGAGAATAATATGTGAAGAGTTATCAAAGGCCATTCCTGCTCCAGAGGAGTTTAAACTGTTGCAATTGATCTGTGTCAGTGAGTGACCCTTTCCAGTAATGGTAATGTTCTCTACTCCACTGAAATTAGCTACTCCTTGAAGAGTGTAGTTAGTGTCATTGATCCTGATGGTTACATTATTGAGCTTGTGACTAGTCACATACTCAGAGACCTTGACCAGAGACTGACAGGAGACCAGTGAGTTACCGCGTTCCTCAAGACAAGATGGAGTGTCATTCCCTTTCTCTGAGACAATAATCTCTCTGGCAGAAACACAGCAGCTCCACCAGAGAAGAAACACTAACGTATGCATTACTACCTCAGAACTCAGTTTAGCATTAACAACCTAATATTGTGCTTTTGCTATCCTATATAGTTCTTTCAGTTGTATTGTTTATGCAAACAATGACTTGACAATTACCTATGTACTTAAACTAAATGGAAGCAGGTGCTTGCAGCATAATGATAAAGTTTACATTATTCCTGAATGTGAGTTGTGCAAATATTTGTACATGTAAAGCACATTTTCATCATGAATTAACAACAATGAATAGAAGAGGTATAGTAAACAACTTCTATACTACGACTTCAGCACTGATCGATGTAGAATGCAAGTCAATTGTGTTACTTTGTTGATGTACATACATGTAAATAATTGATCAGTGGAACATTCCATCATCTGCCCTGTTGTTATTACATTACTAGGCGGGGCAGCTAGTTCCTGCAAAATGCAATTTTGTGTATTGTTCATCAAAATGTGAAACTTTGTAAAACCCAGGCTTGTAAGTATACTCAATTTGCCAATTTTAATTATCATTGGTGCTCGGCATTGATAATTATATAATGTTGGAATTAATGTGAATTATATATAGGCAGTAATCAGAGCTTTATTACCCTACATAGAGCATGTATCAAGCTATTCGGATTCAAAATAACCAAGTATACATGTAATCATTATTAATTTTGGTGTTTGCGTACTAACAATAATTATTATTGCATGCAATGTACAACAGTAGAATAAATTATGAGTGGGCGGTGAATGATTGCTTAGACAAACATAGCACAAAGATATTAATGACAAACATTCCTTGTTTATAATGAGGTTTCAAAATTAACAGTACATTAACTGAACTCACAGACGCCATGCATACAATAAGTGATTGTAGCCAACAGCCATGGCTATGTATCTACTGGCACTAGTGGTCCTGGTATCATCAAGTGGTTCAGCATATTGTCAGTGCTCCTCTCTGCCCTCTTGCTCTCAATGTCTCTCTCAGCCCTCCTGTGTGTGGTGTTCCTCCATTGTCTCTGCTGGTTGCCTCTCTAGAGACACTGCTCATACTTGCAGCAATGCCACAGTAGACCCTCATGCAGAGCAGTACAACTATCAACCCTCTCCCACTGGACGAGAACAACCAGGTGTCTGTCAGTACTGTACACATGAAGCTGAGAGTAGGCCAACCACAGACCTTCACTGTGTCAGTCAGAGCTGCTGATAACTTCCCTCTCGATCTCTACATGCTCATGGACATGTCGGGTTCTTTTAGAAATGATCTAATAACAGTCAAAAATATTGCACCAGACATAGTCAGTGCTGTGGGAAATCTAACATCAAGATTCCAAGTTGGATTTGGTACTTTTGTTGACAAAGTTACAGCTCCTTACAACTCACTAACAGCTCTGAGACTTGGTTTCACTGCCAATGGTCAACCAAGTGCGTGTTCTGGCTCACCCTGCAGTCGTCCAGTCAGCTATGAGCATGTAGTCAACCTCACTAATTCAACCGATATGTTTAAGCAATTTGTTCAAGACCTCGTAAGTTCAACAACTTCAGATGACCCAGAAGGCACTCTTGATGCCATGATGCAAGCTGTGGTCTGCACTAATGTGGTATAGGATGGAGAGAAGAGGCTCGTAAGGTGCTCCTGGTCATGACTGATGCCCTGATGCACACGGCAGGTGATGGCCGACTTGCTGGAATATATCGACCAAATGATGCCAAGTGTCACACACAGTTCGACTACAATCAAAACAAGACACTGTACTCAGACTCAC
The DNA here is from genome assembly GCA_964017065.1 of Haliclona indistincta. Taxonomy (NCBI): domain Eukaryota; kingdom Metazoa; phylum Porifera; class Demospongiae; order Haplosclerida; family Chalinidae; genus Haliclona; species Haliclona indistincta. The sequence continues at coordinate 13,481,863 of OZ024783.1, read as the reverse complement.
TAGTGTATGACTATCCTACAATAGAACAAATGAGAATGACACTAGAGCAGTTTGGAGTGGTACCTGTGTTTGCTGTTAGCGATGCTCACGATTACTTTTCTGACATTATTGCTCCTAATCTCGGAGGATTTGCGAGTATTAATTCTGACATTGTTGAAGTGATCAAAGAGGCCAATAGACAGATTAAGTCACGAGTATCAATCAGTTTCAATCAACTTGAATATGTATTAATATCCATTGATCCATCGTGTCCTAATGGATCAGCGCTAGTAGAGGGGAAGTCACAATGTGTTAATGTGAGTGGTCAAACTGTTCATTTCAATGTCACAGTTAATCTCATCTCATGTACTGATCGGATGATTGCATCAGGACAGCCCATCACTATACCTGGATACATTCCTGGCTTTGGTCAATTAAGTTTAACACTGGAAGGAGTGTGTGGCTGTGATTGTGAACAAACAACTCAAGTCAACAGTTCAATGTGTTCTAATAATGGTAACCTAACATGTGGCCAGTGTAGCTGTGCTGAGGGATGGACTGGTAATGTCTGCTCTTGCTCTACTGCTCGTTGTGTTACGGGATCTAATGGTCTTGAGTGTAGTGGGCGTGGCTCATGTGTATGTGGTGAGTGTGTGTGTCATCATCCTAACATTACCTATCCTGGTGTAATGACACCAATGATATCTGGTAATGCTTGTGAATGTGATAACTTCCTGTGTGATAAAGGACTGGGTGGCGTAGTGTATAGTGGTCAGGGATCATGTGTGTGTACTAATGGTCAGTACAGCTGTTTGTGCTTCACCTCACTCATCACTGGAAGGCAACATGAAGGCACAGCATGCCAGTGTAGCTATGACAACTGTGTAGACCCTATTGACTCATGTCGTGATCCTCACAACATGTCGTGTCCTCTGTGCAGTGGACGAGGTGTGTGTAGTCCTTGTGTTGCTACTGGGTCATGTCAATGTACTGGTAACATACCTACTACTAGCTACTGTACTCCAATAGGATCTATAGAACAAGTGTCATGCGATGCTGATGAATCTTGTGTGCTGTGTCTTGCTACTCTTGGACAGGAAGCTCACAACTATGCTACCCGTTGTCCTAGTCCATCATGTGTTGGCTATATTGCTGTGAGTAATTTACTACCCGATGATTATGAGGTCCCTGGATCAATGGCTGGCTCTACTAGCAGGTGTACTGGTATCAGAGATGATCAGTGTACATATGTGTACTACATAGCTCATGGTATTAATGGCACCACTCTCAGGGTGGTAGGCCTTCCTTCCTGCCTCCTTCTTCTTCCCTGGGCTATAGCTGTGGCAACTCTTGCTGGTGTGATTATTCTTGGTGTAATAATCCTCATTATTGTTAAGTTGTGTATAACGTATCTTGACTATCGTGAGCTCAAGAGCTTCGAGAAGGAGGTGCAAGCAGCTGATTTCTCAAAGAGTGTTAATCCAAGGTTTCAAGCACCAACTGTGACATACAAGAATGTTGCTTATGGAGTAGTTGAATATTAACACTATATATAGTGTGTCTACCTTCAGTAGTTGAATATTAACACTATATATAGTGTGTCTATACCTTCAGTAGTTGACATTTACTCGCTACATCAGTTTCAGTTATTGTTTACTGTAGTAAACAGTTACAATGTTATTATCATCTTATAGTGGTTTTTCAACAACAGTAAAGTGTTATTGACACCATTGTATAACCAGCTAGCTATTATAATAGCTAGTAGAGCTCTAATAATTGTAGTCAGAGTATGAAGTGGTACCTTTCAACATGTATTGAGTGTTGTTAATTTTTATGTTCATTAGATCGTAACGATAGTTCACCATAATCCCATAAGACTGGTTTAAACCGGTTTTGCTAACATTAGCCAGACAGTTTAACCGCCAAATAGAGGCCCCATGAAAGTGAGCGACAGGATTTAAGGCATATTGATACTTCTTCTCATAGACATGAATTGTGTGAGTGAGTGAGTGAAAAAAGTATCGAGTGACACACAAGAGTGCTTCATTATCATTGTGCATAATTGTATACCTTGTACACATTGATAGTAGTGGTCTGCGTAGAACTCTTGCAAGATCTCCGTTAGGATTACCTGACCATATCTTCACATCTCCAAGCGCTTTCTACAACTACACAATGTTAGTCTATCAGTTGTACACATAATTATACATAACAATAACTAGTGTGCTATAGTATGCTTTCCTGTTCAGGATTGTCAGGCATTGATCTGGGCAATTCATTAATAAAGACAGTAGTTCAGGAGTTAATAAAGGAGTTTCCCACCTCAAGCAGTTTGTGACCCTGGTTATAGCAGTTAGAATAATTATAGTCTCATTAACTCATCACTTAGTAGCTACTGCTACTGATTGTATAGAATCTCTATCCATTAGAATAACATGGAATATAGTAGTTGCATGACCAAATTTGTGAATTGCTATGCACAACATCGTTTTATAATGGGCTTTACCTTCGGTATAGTGATTGCATGTGTTCAGCCATTGTCTGAATCCTGGGATGGGAGAGAGGGTCACAAACTGCTTGAAGTGGGGAAACTCCTTTATTAACTCCTGAACTACTGTCTTTATTAATGAATTGCCCAGATCAATGCCTGACAATCCTGAACAGGAAAGCATACTATAGCACGCTAGTTATTGTTATGTATAATACATGTACCTTTATAAACAGCAGATATAGAATAGAACACGGCAGTATTAATAGTGCCACTATCCTCTACAATCGGTTCGCCACCTGATGTCCTCCTCAACAAATCCTATACACAATACATATAGAAAGTAGCAAAATGATAGCGTAATAATGAAGATAGTTGCTGATAGCTAGCATTTCATCAATTTATAACTACCGGCTTGAATTATCGCAGACGAGTGTACGTATGCATCAGTGGAGTCACAGTGGTTACTGTACGCATAGACTATAAGCATGCTTTAGTGGCCTTTCATGTGTGTCAAGAGATGGGAAATATAAAACAGAAACATAACGAAAAACAAAAATGAAGCTACTGCCACATAGACATGCCAAATACTATATCCTTATACCTGTACATTATCAGATGGTCTACTATATGATGCAGTAACTAGAGAACACAGGTACCATACAACAAGACCAGGAGAAGGAGGAAGAACAGTGAGAGATGAACACACACATGTATACAGCTGTAGACTCATTCCCAGACTGACCACATAGGAACAAGGACGCTATCATATAGTTTACATGTACATATTAGTGAGCTGGCTCAAGTGAAGTGTATTGTAAAGTATTTGACTACAGAATGAGATAGTTATAATAACACATTCCTAGCTCAAACACTTTATATGAGCTGGTGTGTACAGTATCACACTATAGTATTACAACAATATCAAACTGATTGTGAACTACTTGTAAAGCTAGTCATGTGATCTTCATTGTAACCAGCTCATAATAACATTGTGTGATACAGCACAAGTCACTGAATATGATTATCACTTCTCTTGTGACGTGTAGACCGACAAAAGAGCTGACCAGAGAGCAAGCTAGGAATGATGGTGTAGCAGACGTGAACGATTTCTCCTCTGAGGACCACACTATCATCTCAACTGTGACCTATGATGGGAGTGTCAAAATGGAGGAACCTAACACCAATCGAACTGATAGCGAAGAAGACAGAGCAAGTGAGCAAGTTCCTCTACAACATGGCGGACAAGATACAGAACTGAGTGATCAAAGACTGAGTAGTGATAACCGAACGATGCTCTTACATTCAAACCAACAAAGAAAAGAAAAACAAGTAAATGATTCAAGAAATTACCAAAAACAGTCTTTGTCTGAACAAGAAGTGCTTGACATGACTAGCATTGAATCATCTTTCAATGATGGAGAGAGTGATGAACACAGCACTGCAGTGCCGTCAACACTGACAAGAGCAAGGAGAGTGAGTGATAGAGAGGGTAGTGCAGCACAGACCATGACTACCACTACCAGTAGTGAGCTGGAGTTCAGACGAGATCTAGCTGCCCTGGACGCTGACATTGCACGACTACAAGTGCACTTTTAAGTAGCTCTACAACCCTCACAAACACACTGAATTATAATAATAATTGTTGTGCAATAAAATCTGGAAGCATTCAGTTTTCCGTTTTATATAAAATTTAGGGTATCGTTCTAGTACTGCAATGAATAGTGAGCCTGAGCGAGTTGGGTAATCAGTTATCACTCGACCAGTCTAGTACGTATACGTAAGTATCCGTTGTTTTACTAAAAAGCCACGCCGCCTTCAGATGTGTTCAGCTCAGCCCGCGCTCTTCAGCCCTTCTTCTTCTTCTGTGTTCTCGTCATCTCTAGCCGTTACCATGACTTCTGTAAGCCAGCTTCAGGAAGAATTGGTTAGTGATCAATTGAACAGTTGGTTAGTCGTGAGAGAGAAAGCAACACATGTAGTTCTGGTGCTGTACGTGTCAGTCAGTGTGTGAGCACTGTGTGATAGTGAGGTGGTCATATCACTCAGTATGGGATCAGTAGTTCATTCAGGATGGAGACTATAGCAATCATTGTGTGATACTGATTACATTATGTCGTGTTCTACTCACAGAATAAGGAACTCTATCTGGCTTGTGATCAGGCTTGTCGTAATGGTAATGTCAGCAAAGCAAAGGAGCTCCTTGATAGAGGAGCTCATGTGAATTACCATCATCCTGATCAGTACAATGTGAGTATTGTTAGTGGTCACATGCAGGGCTTCAAATTAGCACTCGCCCGCACGCCTGAGGCGAGTAAAATATAGCTCGGGCTAGTAAAATACACAAGGTTAGCGCCCGGCTGGCTAGTTAAACAAGACTTACCTTACCACAATATTTCACTGGATGAACGCGAGCGTAAGTTGCAAAGAACACTACGTAGTGTTGCAAAGAACACGAATTAATGCGCACCAGGCAGGCGGGGTTAAGGTCATGCATTGGTTTATGTAGAGCATGCGCAATACAAACCCACAGCAGGTGTTGTACAAATCAGTGGTTTGGCCTGGGTTTGGCAATATATTTTGGTTTGGCTAACTATGTGGAGGTACTTCAATGGTGTTGAAGAGCCCCCAGCTAAAAGAACAAAGTCAACTGAGGAGAAGAGGCAGCAGGGAAGGGAGTATGAGCAGCAAAAAAGAAAGAGAAGTTGGAATGAGAAATGGTTGCTGGGAGATGGAAACAAGAGAAGAGAATGGCTTAAGTTTGATGGTGAGGAGATGTATTGTGATGATTGCAGAAAATATGCTACTGGAGATGCTAAGAAAAAGAGCCCGTTCGTGATAGGAACACAGCATTTTAAGCTAGAGAGCATAAAATATCATGAGCAGTCCCAAGGTCACCAGCACTGTGTTAGCATTGCAGCTGCTAATAAAGCCCCACCAAGTACGAGCATTGCTGAAAAGACTCTAGTTACATTAAATCGTGCTCAATTTGAAAAAATGGACAAACTTTTTCGAACAGCACACGCAATTGCCAAGAAGGGTAGACCTTTTACTGACTTTGTATGGATGTGTGATTTAGATGAGATGAAGGGGCTTGATATTGGCAAAACGTATCGAAATCATACACAGGCACAGAACTTTATTAGCTACATTGCTATGGTTGAACGCAATAATTTCCAGCAGGAGCTTTTAAGTGTTGGATTTTTGTCTCTACTTTCTGATGGTTCAACAGATAGTGCAGTTATAGAGGAGGAGGTGGTGTATGCTCAGTATGCTAAAGATGGGGAAATTTTTGTTAAATTTCTTGGTTTACAGCCAGTACCCAAGGCTGATGCACTACACATCACTACAGCAATTAAAGATGTTACCTCAGCTGCTCTAGGTATTGAGGAGAAAGAATGGAAGAAGAAACTAGTTGCCGTAGGCAGTGATGGGGCAGCAGTGATGGTTGGTTGCAGAAGTGGGGTTGTAACTCGGCTTACTGAAGACATGCCTCATGTTATAGGTGTTCATTGTATGGCTCATAGGCTAGAGTTGAGCTTCAAAGATGCAGTAAGTGGGAATACTTGTCATAAAAAGCTAGATGGTCTACTTATGGGTCTCTATTCTTTCTATCATGCTAGCCCACTGAATCGTGCAAATCTCAAGGCTTCTTATCAAATTCTAGAGCAAACACCACTAATGCCAACTCGTATTGGGGGTACACGCTGGGTAGCTCATACACTAAAGGCTCTTGGTAATTTCCTTCGAGGGTATGCAGCTCTTATTCAACATTTAGAGCAGATTAAGTCCCCTGATTCTGAAGGCGTGCGCGAGGAACAAAGGGCAAAGGCTAAGAAATTGTATAAAATTGCTAAATCCAAGGATGTAGTCAAATATGCATGCTTTTTGTTTGACGTACTTGATCAGTTAACCACCCTGTCATGCAATTTGCAAAGAACAACTGCTTCATTGGCTAAGGGATACAGATACATGAAAACAACAAAAGCTGTTCTTGAAAAGTACAAGACTAAGGCTGGTCCAAAACTTAAAGTAATTGAGGAAGAAACTTCTTATGAAGGTGTTGATCTTTTGGGAAATGGTGAATCTTTTGTGAACTCACGTATACGACTTTTACAGGATCTTATCTCTAGCCTGGAGAACCGTATGACAGATACTAGTGAGGGAGTAGTTCATGCAACTAGTGTCATGGATCTTGCTTTATGGCCCAGCCCAGAACACTTTGGTACTTTTGGAGATGATCATATTGATAGTCTAGTTGAGCATTTTGATAGAGCACTACAGGAAGCAGGAGTTGAAACAGCTAAAATTGCAGATGAATGGACTGCATTTAAGGCAGGAGTACACAGTGATTATAGTTTGAGTCAAGTTAGTCAACCTACTAATTGGGAAGAGTACATCAAATCTGTTACATGGGCAAAGTTGCATAAAAACTACTGTGAAGAAACACCGAACTTGCTAAAATTAGTGAACCTAGTACTCAGTTTGCCAACCTCGACTGCTGAATGTGAAAGAGGGTTTAGTGTCATGAAACAGATCAAATGTGACTGGAGGTCAAGCCTTGGAACTGCGGCAATAAACGATTTAATGACTATCACTCTCCTTTCACCTACAATACAAGATTTTGAACCAAGACAAGCCATAGAACTTTGGCTTACCAGCGGACTACGTCAACGTAGACCAAACTTTATGGATATCGAGGTAGAGGAACTACCTAGCGATGATGTGTGAATTTGTGATTTGAAATAAAATTTAAGCTGAAACTGTTAACAATAGTTATTTTGTTATTGGGCTAGTAGAATATGTGCTGGGCTAGTTAAAATTTGACCTTACTAGCCCTGCGGGCTAGTAGCAAAAAAAGTTAATTTGAAGCCCTGGTCACATGACATGATGTGTACTAGTAACAGATTCACACATCAGTATATCTACTACCACACACAGTCAGTGGTTGAGCTTTTGGTTCTGTATGTCTGTTCAAGTGTGTCCATCATTGACTACATGTACTGTACATGTGAGATATTTCTACTAGATACATCATCTCATTCCTACGTACATTGTTGTTACACCTGACAAATTGAAGTGCAAATGGTCAAACTATAGTTGACTTTGTCTCAGTGTCAGGCTAAATGGAGTGTACCATGCTTGTACATGTAATGTATAATTATGAGGGGAGAACCTATTTATACATGTGCTTTGCTGTTTCATTTTGACTGCTGACTGCATGTCAGTCGAACACTACTTGATAGTGTGGTGTCGTGAGCTTTCCATTCCTCTCTTTTGTATAATGTGAGACATTGTGAGTGAGAACATGTATAGGAGCAGTAAATGGAATGATGTAGGCATCAATAGATACATGTACATCATGGAGGACACTGTTTGATCAGTGGGAGACTTACTTTATAACACAATATTTATTATGTACTCATTTATTACCACTCACTGTGTTTTTGTTGTCATTATTCTCTACTATTATACAGTGGACTCCTCTTCATGTTAGCTCATTGTGGGGACACTCCCAGGTTGTTGACGTTTTATTGTCACAGCCTGGGATAGTGGTTGACTCACGCAATAAGGTATGGTAATACACACACACACACTGGGTGTGGTCAGTGTGAAAATGTGTAGTGTCATTTTGCTTGTAGTGCATGTGCTCATTGATCTGTATGAACAAAATACAGTGCTACAGTGATCTCATCATAGTGATTGTTTTCTTGCTCTGGCTTGCTCCTTAACTGGTCCACTAGCAGACTATTGCAGGACACGTCAAATGATAATAGTATTTCCTGTGATCTGTAGTCAGTAAACTATTGTAATGTGTCATACTGTACTGGTACACACAATATCAGTCACCATCTGTTACTGTTACAGTAATACACTAGTTACTGAATGTTTTATTGTGTGTATTTGTAGTATATTGTTATTATACCAACAAGACTAGTTACCATGTGTTGTGCTTGACACCACTAACAAGCTCACACTCAATAATCATGTGTTCTTCACTTGTTGTTTATTCTAAAGCTTGGTAAGACACCACTTCATCTCTGTGCACAGTATGGTAATGTGGCAACAGCTCAACTGCTTGTTGCTGCTGGTGCAGCAATTGATGCAACCTCTAAAGTGAGTCCATGTGTGTCTAGTGATACTGATATTGCTGTGTTGTTGAATAAAGCTGTTCTCATGAAACACAATAATCACTATTTAAAGTGCTTAACTCATACATTGCTGGCTACATGTAATAATTTTACCGAATTTTAATTTACCGATATAATTAATAGTATAATTATTTTCTGTGCATTTTCTTTGTGGTGCTTATTTTGTGATATCAAAGACATACACAGCACAGTTAGACAACAATTCTCGCATGCCAATAAAAATGTGGTGTGTACTGTATTAGTCCTGGGCCTATGGGCATTAATCCTGTCTTCCATGGGGTGTGGTACAGGGGGCGGGGTCATGTGTGAGGTTCTTCCTGATAGAATCTAGCTAGTGTACAGATGTAATGTAAGGCTAATAACGTGCACTGTGTCTGTCACTAATAGTTGTCTTGATGATGTCATAGCAGCTAATATACAGTACCGCTCACGAGTAAGTGTACTCAAACCCGCGGGCTAACCGCGCGTAACTCGGGGGTGCCCGCGTGTCCGTGAACGTGTACCCGCTGCCCGCACCACACTAACCCGCGGCCCTAATGCAGCCTTGCATGCACTCGCGTCCCGCTAGATAGCTAGGCAGACGCACGTTGTCGTTGTGTGACTTTCGCGAGCATATACAGTGCTTGCACGTATCCGCACCAGCGCGTGATGCACTCTGTATTCGCATCTACCCGCGGTTAATGATACACGGTTCCGCGGGCAAGACAAAATTACCCCCGGGTTGCCTGCGAGTCTCCCGCGGGTGTTGGTCCACTTACTCGTGAGCGGTACTGTAGAGGATCTCAATATTGATTCATGTGTACGTATCATACCGTTCATTTGAGTTTGTCCTAACCATGCAGTGCTGTTCTGTCGCTCTTACACATGTTTTGGTGGATTATAGTAGCTAATGTAATACAGTGGTAATCCTATAGCTGATCTATGTATGCCCTCAGAGTAGCTATAAGTGTCTCTAACAAACAGCAAACCAGCTTTTATTATTCCGACAAAAATTTGTCTAATCTCAATGCAGTCGTTCAGTGCAGAGCCAGTGTACTCAATTGTGTACTATCTGATGTGCACAGTTTTACATCACCAGAAATAAAGGACATCACACGGAATTACGTTTATGCACAGAACACGATTTACTTGTAATGTAACACGATTAATATAACGGGTTGCTAATGACAACCGCTCCGTTCCGTGAAGGTTACCTTGGATCATAGTTCACTGTGCGTCTTCTTGCACAGTTTCTACTAGTCCCAGTAGCGTCTGTGGTACTGAAAAGGACTCCTATTGGTGCGCCTCGAACGTCTGCTTCCTTCGCTCTGAACTACAAAGCCTTAATTGTTGCCGTTTGCTAGCATGCTACAGGTAGGCGACTTCACAGCTCTACAAACGCTTGCAGTAGACGTCTACTGTTCCAACACGGTTGTGTATAGCTATACTAAGAAGCTCAAGCTTATGTATCACCTGTAACAATGTTCTTTTCAGAACAGAAGTAAGCAGCGCGACAATATCAGAGCTCATAGAGAATGGCGGTCATGAGTGACTTCTGGGCTTCTTCCTCGGCCTTCGCTACACTAGAATTGCTAGTACTAGTTTCTAGACAGTCTAGGGATAGTCTGAGATACTAGCGCTGTAGTTTAAACAGAATAAACCATGCTCAAACTGTCCTAAACGCAAATGCTGTACTTCATTTCTTCCGGGTAAACTTGTTTCTTACCTAACTTCACCTCAAAAGTGGAACCTACTTTTTTCTTTGGATTTCAATTTTGAACACACCATTCAAATCTTCAGACCCTGTTCTATTAGACCTGGGGTAGATAAACTCAAAATCGAGTTTAAATTTTTAGTTACAGTCGCTCAAAAATCGATAAAAATCACATTTTGACATCAACTAATACATTTAGGAATTGGTCGATAGTCGCGACTTTGAAGCGCATTTTGGAACGGACTTTTTTCAACACTACTGCAACATTTTTAGCTCAATCGATAGCTAATAGGCTGAAGTTTGCTTCCATGGGTAGAGAAATTGAAAATCTAGTTTGTGGAAGTCAGGACGTCGAGTAGAAGTTCATCTTCTAATGAACACAATACATTAACTAAAGTGAATATACGTACCTAAGTTTTGATAGTATACGGAAATTGTAACAGGATGTCGTTATTAGCTGGCAATGACCGATACTATATTGAGTACATCTACTGATACTTTCCATCTATAAGCTTGTCGATTACAGATACCGATAGTCTTAAATTTTAGATTCCTAATTGAAAATGACACTATCTTTATTAAACTCACAGCACACAGCCAAGATAGACTAAATAAATTCATTGAACTTGAAGACATAGTATAGCAATTTACTCTAGCTATATGGTCATAACCTTGAATTGTGTTTCGGTAACTTGACGGTAAGCATACCGATACAGTACTGATACACTGAGTATCAGCATTGATACCGATACCGATGCTGGTATCAGTGCATCACTACTTTAATTATTTGTGTATCATTATTATTCACACTATTCTATTGTTACACTATAGGAGGGCAGTACTCCACTCGATTTAGCAAGAGAGCAAGGAAATCAATACACGATAAACTATCTTACAGGACTTACTGATGGTCAGTGTACAGGTTAGTACTATACTTGTTCAATAATTAATTTTTTCATGTACAGTAAATGCTTGACGTTCCATTGTTGCTCGATATATGACAGAGCATTGTTGTACAGTTAATACAGTGCTTTTAATCTAGAGGAGCCACTTTTGTGTTTTGTGGTTAACAAGTATATAGTAACTATAGTTGTTATTGGACTGAAATTTGCTATGAGTGTTCACACATCATTCTGTAGTGTGTGTAGAAAATCTGGACTGATTATGCTAGTTGACAGTAAAGTTGTTGCTGCTTGTGTACCAGCCATTGGTTTGCAATTGTGAAAAAATGTGTTAAGGCCTGGAAAATAGCATGGAGCTGAGTTAAGAAAATTCCCTTTGCAGTCTGTTTGAATGACTATTCAGTTTTAATCTCAGAAAGTTAGAGAGCTTAACTTCCAAGCATAGTGAAGTATGAGCCCTAAATGTACCAGAATTTGACGATTTTTTGTTGATAAAGTGTTAAGGCTGAAATCAGGACATCTTTGCGAGTTAAGAAAAACCACTTGATCTCTGGATAGCCAGATACTTGTAGTTTTCACTAGTTTTTAAGCTAGCGCCATCCATGCGCAAACGTGGTCAGCGAGAACACCAACTTATAGCTGTGACTTCGATTCTCTGCCGTGTTATAATGATATTCATCCAATATGAGCGTTTATCGATTACGTGTTTTTGCGTGCGCTGCGCCGCTAACTGTCTAGCGGCAAGAATGGCGCCGATCAGAAGCTGCGCTTTACCCTTTCTTAAGGGACTACACGGCGAACTATAGAAACGGCTTGATTTGCGTGCTGTTTTTTCTGGCTAACCATCTAGTACTTCACAGCGACTTTACCAACTGCTGGGCGGTCCTAGGGTGGAGCTAGAGGGCCGAGGGACCCAAATGTTTTACGACATAGTTTTTCTTTAATTTAAAGGTAGCAACCAGGGTGGGTGGGAGGGGGGAGGGCGGGCAAGCGGAGCGGGTGAACTTTGCCTACCTCTGGCGCCACAAATGACCTTGCTGCGTTCTTAGCTGACCTCTGTAGCTCAATTCTTGTGCAAACCACGAAACTAATTAAATATTCGCGGCCTTGTGACTGACAGACTAAACACTTTACGCAAAAACGCATGCACACGTTTGCTCACCACGAGCCATTCAGTTCACAAATCCATTTTGGTGGGCGTGGCTTGTCCGCTCATTGAATAAAATTTTTACTCTTTCTACAGCGTTTGCTCCGCCCACAAGCAGATTTGTGAGTTTCTTTGATGATAACTGTCTTTGACCACACTTTGTTTGCCCGAAGAAACTGAAATTTTCGTCATTCTGATGTTCGACGTGTAGTCCCTTAAATGGTATGTAATACTATTCATTGTCTAGAGTGCTATTTTTAGCTAACTATTGAGCATTAAGGGACTACACGGCGAACTATAGAAACGGCTTGATTTGCGTGCTGTTTTTTCTGGCTAACCATCTAGTACTTCACAGCGACTTTACCAACTGCTGGGCGGTCCTAGGGTGGAGCTAGAGGGCCGAGGGACCCAAATGTTTTACGACATAGTTTTTCTTTAATTTAAAGGTAGCAACCAGGGTGGGTGGGAGGGGGGAGGGCGGGCAAGCGGAGCGGGTGAACTTTGCCTACCTCTGGCGCCACAAATGACCTTGCTGCGTTCTTAGCTGACCTCTGTAGCTCAATTCTTGTGCAAACCACGAAACTAATTAAATATTCGCGGCCTTGTGACTGACAGACTAAACACTTTACGCAAAAACGCATGCATACGTTTGCTCACCACGAGCCATTCAGTTCACAAATCCATTTTGGTGGGCGTGGCTTGTCCGCTCATTGAATAAAATTTTTACTCTTTCTACAGCGTTTGCTCCGCCCACAAGCAGATTTGTGAGTTTCTTTGATGATAACTGTCTTTGACCACGCTGTAACAATTCGTTTGTTACACTCGTTGGCGGTCACTTTGCTAGAATTTAATGGAGCATTCAATTTGTTCCACTGGCGGTTCCTTTGAAGAACGGGTAGAGTATATAACTCATACATGTAAAGTTGCCAATGCTATAGTATTACTATTCCTTCTCTCTCTGTACAGTGAGCAATGATGAAGCCATGGACAAGCTGGGCTATAACGTCACTGTCAGTATCTCTAATGTGACAACACAAGGTCCTCCAGCTACCGGAAAAACATCGGTTATTGATCTAGCCATGGGTCGACCCCCTGCTGTGGAGCGCCATAGCACTGGCGTTGCTGAGCCACCATCATGTTCCATCATAGTGGGAGATGACAGTTCTGAGGATGTGGAGTGGGAGGAGCTCACTCCTGACAGAATGCTTGACATGGTTTGTGAGACGATCGAGGCTCTGGCTAAACTTGTCGATCATCTTGGTACAGAGCAGCAAGGTGCTGTCCTGCAGCAGCATGAGACAGGAGCTACCCCTACCCTCTCTGACCCAGCCCACTCTCCTCCAGCAGCTCCTGGTGATACAACCAAGCACAGACGAGACTTTCCTCAGATATTGACAGACATCATGCAACGACTGCCCAAGGTCCGTGGATCAACCCGCCTCTTTCGTACCAGATTACTACTAATGTCTGACTCTGGTGGTCAACCAAACTATCTGGATGTTTTCCCTCTCTTTGTCCGCAACAAGTGTCTAGCCCTCTTCACTCTGAAGCTTAATGAGCGGTTAGATGCCATCCCACAGTTCTCATATTGTATACGAGGCCACTCTATCAGCATGGCTGATACAATGCTCCAGTACTCATATAGGCAGCTACTAGAGTCTCTCGCTAAATCAATGTCTTCCTTTCTTCCCTCTTTGAGCCCTTCATCGGATTGCCATGGCAATGCACGTTTCGCGGTCATCGGCACGTTTGCCGACAAAGTAGACGAGTGTGCGAGTGAGTCACTTGATGACAAGAATACCATCCTAGCCGAGAGCCTGAAAGCCTACGAGCGACTCCGTATCAACTATAAGGGCAAGCCCATCCTCCCTATCAATGCAATCATCAGTGACAAGAAGAAGAGAAGGCAATACATGATGGAGTTACGACGGCTAGTCAGCAAGAGCCCATCCGTAGAGGTTACAATAAAGCTACGATGGTTTGGGTTCTATCTTAGTCTTTTGTCCTCATCTAAGGCCAAGCAGAGAGCCATTCTATCACTGCAGGAGTGTGTGGATATCGGCAGGTCACTGGATATGGATGAGCAGGAGACCAGGAAGGCAATCACATTCTTCCATTACCTCAACCTCGTCTTACATTACCGGGCACTGGTTATCATAGAGCTGAAGCCCATCTTTGACCTGGTCTCCCTCCTGATTGGTGTGTCATTTGTCAATGAGGACGAGCTCCATGATCTGTTTGGCATCGACCATCCTGCTGGTGCCAGGAAACACTTCCAACAGCACGGCTGCTTTGACCGACACACACTGGCAGAGTGTTTCCAGTTTCCAGACCTGCTCAATGCTAAGGCATTTATCAACCTCCTTGCTGAGGTAAAGGCTGTGGCCATTATCGAGAAGTCAAATGAGTTCTTTATGCCGTGTGTACTACGCTGTGCCTCGAAGGAAGAAGAGCGTGAGTTAATGAAAGGTCGACGACCCTCTTACCCGTGGATAGTGAGGTTGAGAGCTCAACTTGATGGTCAGTATAATCCTCTTCCTCCTGCGTTTTCTCCTACGCTGATCGTGTCGCTATTGTCTTCTGATGCGTTTGTCATTGTCAGTGATCAACTGCAGTACAGAAACATCTTTGTTCTTGAATACCACAGTGGAGGTGACATCATCATTATCGAGAGACAGCTTCAACTAGAGATCCACTACTCTTTCAGTGACAGTGAGTGCTCCGTAATTCGTTCCTTTATCCGCGAGACAATATTTGAAACAGAGAAGAGGCTCAGC
Source organism: Haliclona indistincta (assembly GCA_964017065.1). NCBI lineage: Eukaryota > Metazoa > Porifera > Demospongiae > Haplosclerida > Chalinidae > Haliclona > Haliclona indistincta. Next base: position 13,466,725 of record OZ024783.1, on the reverse strand, counting down.
TTTGATGTAGACAGCATCACTATCGAGGACTCCTTTCCCTGCTCCTGTAACCCACAGAGAGAATCTCGCCACATCCTCTGCAAACCAAGCACGTCAGGACCACCAAGAGCTCAGTGTGAACTAACAAGGAAGAGGTGTGCATTGAGGGAACAGGAGTTGCGTTGGCTGCAGTCACCAGCTGGTATGCCATTATGAACCATTGTGTATTAGAGTTATTGTGTGGTACTATAGACACAAACATGACTGAGCTGAAGGAGGACATCATCAGTCACACAGCTACTGATACACAGCTACCCACAGCTACTAGGGACCACTCTAGAACACTCAGTGAGTTATGTACCATATACTTTGATATGGACTGTGCATAGTCTTAAATTGTACTGTGGAACCCCTCTTAACGGACACTCCTAATAGTGGACACCTCCATATAACGTTCAATTTGGTGATGTACATAGCAATACAGATTGACACCTCCATAATAGCGGACAAAAAGAAATTTCAAACTTGTCCGTTATAGAGAGGTTCCACAATGTACACAATAGATTATTATTTCGTAACATAGCTCATGCAGTGTTGTTTGTGTTCTCTCAGCCTCTCCTCTCTCAGTGAACCTGCTTCTTGAAGCAGTCAGCAGTGTCACTGACTGGCATGGTCTTGGTCGACGACTGGGTCTAACAATGAGTCAATTAAGGAAGATCGAGATCACCTACCATATGCACGGAGTCGAGAGAATGAAAGCTGAAATGTTTGATGTTTGGTTGAATAACTCTCCTAATGCATCTTGGGCCGACCTGGCAGCAGCTGTAAAGGATCAAGACACAGTTACCAGTGATATTGCAGACTCACCACCAGGTAACAAAATTAATGTTGAGCATAATACCTTAGAATTTTAATTTCAAATTTTGCATTATTAATTGTATTTTTTGTTGCTAACTTGTGTGTCTCTATTTTATAGACATCTCACCTCGTACAGTATTGGATTCTGTCTCTAACGTGGGTGGTGTCTCCAAACCTGTTTCCTCCGTCAATACTCCTGACAATGTGCTCCCTACTACTTGTTGGCAGCAGATAAGAAACAGTCTTGTTCAGTTCATCATTCTTCTTTGCACTAACTGTCGTGCATGGGCAAGTATCATTGTCATATTTGCTGCTATCAGTTTGTTCTTCTACCAATACTAGCTGCATTAATGTAAGTATCTCATCGTGTATTCTTGCTTACCTAATTCTGGTTTATACTACTGATGTCTATTGCAGTATGTGGGACTATGCAACACTCCTTCTCCTTTACCATTCCCTGATGATCTCATTTTTATTTATGACTATATTATTCTCATGATCAGTTCTCCGCACTGTAATGATCATGGACATTGGAACTCTATTTTTATCATAATCTATATTTTTGGTTCATGCTGTAGACTCAGTGTCTGGTATTGGTCATGTTGTCTTGTATCTATTGTGTGCATGCTCTGTGCTATTTAAATGCATGCTGTCAATTCAATGAGAGAGTTCCCTTTGCTGGTCAATACTATTGCAGACACATTTGCGGTGTGAGCTAAGTTATTACACGCACAACATGCTTAGCTAGCTCACTGCAGCAGCCCATCATTATGATGTAGGACCAACCTGAACATGCTTTCTAAGTTCTGGTTCATCAGGTTTGCAGCTCTTGACAGATCGGTTGATAAGAAACCAATTCATGGACCCATCATGCACAAACACCCTCTCGTGACCGTGCAGTGGAGCTGGCTGATCTCCTGCAGTTCATCCTCACTGTTTGAATCATGAATGTATCATTGATCAATTATCATCGACTCATGCATACTGAACTATTAATAAACTGCACCCAACTATTGTAATAACTTTTATTACTAAGACCTTTTAATTTGTTAGCAGGAAAAGTTGCAAATGGTTACATACATGTATCTGTAATCAGTACATGCTGTATATGTGGTAGTGGTACCACATACATGCCTGCTACCATGCAGCACCTCGACCAGTTCTGTTCTGTCATAATTATTATCATCTACATGTATGCATAATAATGCATGATAGTAAAATGCTCAAGCCCTAGATGTGTATGGTTGACAGGCTAACCACCATATATCACTGACCCATTATTATGACAACCAATTTGAAAACTGCTGCGGTGTACATACATTCAAAATAAGCTGTGCTGAGTACTATAATTTATTATAAAACAATATAGTTATGATGATGAGAATAAGACAGTGATGGTAATTGTAGATAGGTGTTACATACTAAAAAGAGTAGTACAGCTGTTATTATTGTTAATAATAAGGCTAACTACTTCACTTAGATGCAAAGGAAGAAAAAACAAAACAGCTAACTATACAAAAAGAACTAACTAAAGTACACAAAAACAAACAATAAAAACAACACAAACGCTAAAGCAAGTCAGGTACTATAAAAAATTACAAGTACCTATCTAAGACATAGATAATATTATACAGCAGTTTAATTATAATACATGTCACTTCCAGTATATAAGCTAAGCCGCTAATATCATGAACGTAAATATGCATGAACGTAACTATGCTGATGCACTGGTTTTGTGTGCATAATTGTTCATTTTCTTCCACACTAGTAATACTGCCAAATGACTGCCAGCACCACTGTAACTATTGTGACTATTACCACCAGATAACTGCAGATCTGGCATTGTGATGACATGTTACGTCGTCTGGTGAAGCTTCCTTTTTGCTGTTCATCTGTGGAATAAATAAGATTATTGTAACTGTGATAATTATTTGCACCTGCTGTTGCTTCACAATACTTTTTTTCGATTGTTTTTGCAAGGCGGTTTTCGTCCATCTTTCTCAGTGCTGAGACCACATCTTCCCAAGCTGCCTCTGGATATTTTCTCAACCATAGATCAAACATTCTCTTCATAATTATCCGCAACTATACGGTTATTAGCTTCTACTTCATCTAGTTCTGCTTGTTCCAGTGAAAGATGAATTCCAAGTTGCTTCCAGTTAGTAAAGTTTTTGAGTTCATTTACAAGAGTCCCTACAGTCTATTAAAAGTAGCTATTATGATCTTTATACAAGTGAATGTAATTATACATACCAGTTGACTTTGTTCTCTCTGCCTAATTTGCATGCTTCTTGCCTCCTGTCTCCTATTAGCGGCACCAATTACAATTAATTGCTGACTTGGATAGTAAGAGATTGTAAAGGAGCAGTCTGGTTCAGTGGTTCCCAATATTTTGACTCTGTGCAATAGTGATTTATCTTCCAACTCACGCGGTCCAATCCATTTTAGGATGATACTGCAACTAGGCACTACATGTTCATCAGCAGGCTCAGCAGATGTTAAAACATCATATCGATCAACATCACTTTTATAAATCTAATTTTTGACAAAAAATATAACTGTGACTATAACTAACCACTTACCTTAATAGGAGTTGATCGTGGTATTATTCTCCAGTTATCCACTTCAAAAGTGGTTCAGTTTGTATATCAAGAGTGAGGCAATCGCCTTCTTTAAACATAAAGCGATGTGTACTATTGTCAGCATCTGGATTCCAATCCTCCATTTCTTTATTGTACTGCAAAATTTATTCATGCATTTTTATATTCATGTGTGCAAAATTACCTTAGTAATTGTAGTCTTAAGATCAGATAAAACAACAAAGCGAAAATCTGCATCAAATAACGAATTTCGAATAGCACTGTAAAATTTCAGTGAAGTATATTGTTTTTTAACTTTGCGATAACCAATTATTCCAAATATTGAGAATTCCTTGCGCTGGATGGTATAGCATATTGTGTGCCAGCGTTGAACACACCATCTCTTTCCACAAATGTATATGGTAGCTCCTGATTACACTTGGCTAAAACAAATTTAAAATTATTTGCTTCTTCTTCATTTAAAATTTGTGCACAGTGCTGAATATTGATTGCCACATGCTTGAGAAAGACCTCACTGCATGATATCCAATAAATTGCACTGACAAGTTCACTGTTTTCAGGAAAAATAAACTGCCCTTTTACGATTACTTTGACAGTCACACGAGCAGTCACTCCAAGTGGAAGGGCTCCATCAGGAATCTCTATGTTAAACCCATAGTCATGCCATACCAGCTTTTGTGGTAATTTGTCACTCGATATCTTAAACACAGTTTCTCCACATACTTCCACTCCTCGAAGCTCTGCTAGGATACGTAGATGACAAGTTAAGTATTGTAAAATCTTACATACTTGGAGCTATTCGGAGATCATGGTAGCTTGTTTGTGCACATTTTGTAGCTGCCACTGAATAGATTGATGTTTTTTTAGGAAGACCTGCAATATCAGTAAGCTAATGATAATGTAGCTAGTCACAATTTGCTGACTTGGATAATAAGAGATTGTAAAGAAGCAGTCTGGTTCAGTGGTTCCCAACATTTTGACTCTGTGCAATAGTGTTTTATCTTCCAAATCATGTGGTCCAATCCATTTTAGAATGATACAGCAACTAGGCACTACATGTTCATCAGCAGGCTCAGCAGAAGTTAAAACATCATATCGATCAACATCGCTTTTATAAATCTAATTTTTTGACAAAAAATATAACTGATGTTACTATAACTAACTACTTACTTTAATAGGAGTTGATCGTGGTATTATCCTCCAGTTATCCACTTCCAAAGGTGGGTCAGTTTGTATATCAAGAGTGAGGCAATCGCCTTCTTTAAACATAAAGCGATGTGTACTATTGTCAGCATCTGGATTCCAATCCTCCATTTCTTTATTGTACTGCAAATTTTATTCATTAACTTTATGCATTACATTTTATATTCATGTGTGCAAAAAATTACCTTAGTAATTGTTGCCTTAAGATCAGATAAAACAACAAAGCGAAAATCTGCATCAAATAACGAATTTCGAATAGCACTGTAAAATTTCAGTGAAGTATATTGTTTTTTAACTTTGCGATAACCAATTATTCCAAATATTGAGAATTCCTTGCGCTGGATGGTAGCATATTGTGTGCCAGCGTTGAACACACCATCTCTTTCCACAAATGTATATGGTAGCTCCTGATTACACTTGGCTAAAACAAATTTAAAATTATTTGCTTCTTCTTCATTTAAAATTTGTGCACAGTGCTGAATATTGATTGTCACATGCTTGAGAAAGACCTCGTTGCATGATATCCAGTAAATTGCACTGACCAGTTCACTGTTTTCAGGAAAAATAAACTGCCCTTTTAATATTGCTTTGACAGCCACACGAGCAGTCACTCCAAGTGGAAGGGCTCCATCAGGAATCTCTATGTTAAACCCATAGCCATGCCATACCAGCTTTTGTGGTAATTTGTCGCTCAATATTTCAAACACAGTTTCTCCACATACTTCCACTCCTTGAAGTTCTGCTAGGATAGATGAGAAGTTAAGTATGGTCAATATATTCTTACATACTTGGAACTATACGGAGATCATGGTAGCTTGTTTGTGTACATTTTGTAGCCACTGAATAGATTGATGATTTTTGAGGAAGACCTGCATGATAATGTAGATAGTCATGTACCTGGAGCACAACAATGTGCTTCTACTGATACTACTGATGTACTACTATACTACTAGACTGATGCCTTAGTGGAATTTTAGCTGTACTCAACTGCACAAGTTGTATGCACATGTACATCTGTTCTGGCATAATTATATAGCGAGGTCTGCATGGGTGCAGGTATTTTAGCACATTATTTCAGTAGCCTTTGCTGCAGTTCATGTTGCTTTAGTGGTACTTCTGTCATAATGTAAAGCAGTATACTTTTCCCTATAGGCTCTTTTGATGGGACTGCATGAGGCTATAGATGCATGCATGCATTCATTTTGAGGTGCATTTGAAATGTTACAGACTGTCAGCAATAATAGCTATAATTACTAGCTAAATTAATGTATACAGTCATGCAATTTAAAAATGAACTTCAAGATATATAACTTACTGATCAGTTGACTGTATTCTCTTGAAAAATCTTTATCCTACAATAATTATATTATTATGACCCTTTGCTTATTAGGGACGCACGGTAGTGCGTCCCTATGTAGGGTTGAACGGGAAAACAAGATGGCGGCTACATACATGTATTAGCGTTCAAACGCTGATATTTCGCCAGGTGGTGAATTTTATACGTTCAAGGACACTTAGATCTGCTATCTGGCGTTGCCCCATCTTACAGTAGCAAGGAGAGTGCTCTACACTGTTACTAAAGTGACGAACCTAAAAACAGTGAAAATCGAGTTTCGTCATCTTCGTTTTCTTCTTCTTCTTCTTCTTCTTCTTTCTTCTTCAGCGCGGCCTAGCGCCTTTACGCGAGCAGTGCCGAGACCAAAACACCCACGAACAGTAGTGAAATTCTCCTGGCAGGTGCCTTTTGAACCTTGTTTTTAGCGAAACGGCGATATACATTCCGTGAGTTCTCGATCGTGATCCATTGTCAGCTAAGTGTTAGACGCCATCATTGTGATTGCGCAATACGCACGTGACCAAGCAGTGGTTAGCGCACGTGACCAAGCACTACCCTGAGTATCTCCGCGCGCGCCGTATTGCGTATGGATCACGGATCGGAGAACACATATCTGTCTGGAGTCTTCGAAGAACGGTAAGATCGTCTGATCGTATAGGACACCATTCTGCGCTTGCCAGATAATTATAACCGCCGTACAGATCTACAAACTAGTGTGGGCGGGGCTCGTATGCAAGTCATGCATGCATGTATGCGTAGGCGAGCTGATACGTACAGCATAATAATTATTTTTAGCTACAAGTTTAAAATTGTTAATAATAAAGAAAAGCCACCAAGAAAACTAAATCAATGGTGGAAACAAAGACGGCTCAGTACGTTCATAATATTGAACTGCACTTCACTAAAAAGTAAAAAGGACACAAACAAGAAATTAAAAAGATTTCTATCGAAATCAAAAGGATGTAGGGTTGTGAAATCTACCACTGGTTCACAATGTAAACTAACAAGGAACAAGCATAGAATGGTAACACGATTGACTTGCTAACAGACCATAGATCCCTACATCAGTGGCTGTGCACAAGCTGAATGCACGTCAGGTGTCAGCAGTCATCAGCAAGTAGGTCAACCACAGCAGCCACTGATGTAGGGATCTATGGTCTGTTAGCAAGTCAATCGTGTTACCATTCTATGCTTGTTCCTTGTTAGTTTACATTGTGAACCAGTGGTAGATTTCACAACCCTACATCCTTTTGATTTCGATAGAAATCTTTTTAATTTCTTGTACATAAGCGTGTACCGTCGTCATTCTAGACTTTGAATAAAACTGCAGGTCTTGCTCGCCATCATTGTGACATTCCGGCAAGACATCTTGTGTTTCTACAAAAATAATATACATAAGGTATCATGAATGGTATCATGAATGTTACCATTACATGATACCATTCATACAAGAACTCATGTACAATTAGTACATTACTTATTAATTATTATATAGATAAGCCACTAATTAGCAAAAGAAATTACAACCGAAGATGCATATTATAGCAATACTATTATAGCAATACTTGGCAACCGAAATAGACGCCCTCGCGCTACGCGCTCGGAACGTCTATACATCGGTTCCCGCGGCACTCTAAATCCCGTAGTTGCCTCGATCCGTCGTCTAAGGTATTTATACTACAGCTACATGGCAACAATAAACCGACGCAGATATCTTTACAGAGGATACAACAGAATTGTCTGAAACAGTGTCTGGATGACATCCTGTTCAATCTCTAATAGTCTACACTGTGCTATGCTCAATATTAAAGCCCAGAGTAGTGGCTGTCACGGATCTCATCATGAAACTGATCTGTGTGGAGCCTAGTGGGCGTCTCTCGATAGATGAAAACACAGCAGAGAGACTACAGAAGATGTTATTATCACCACGGTCGATAATAATGACATAATCATAATCAGATGCCATGTGATGAAAGCTGGTAATGCTGAAGGTCAGTGATCTCCCTGCCAGTGATCCTATAACTTAGTTATGGTATAGATGCCATTAGCAAAGCATGGAAAGAGACAGAGTAGTCAGTACCGTGGGCTTGAGTTGTTTATTATTATCACCATGACCAAGGCAACCACTAGATCCAGCACCAAATGACCACACTGTGGTGTTGTCTTGACTGAGAGCCAGTGTGTGACCTGAACCACACCCCACCTGGCACACTGCTCCAATGGCGGACACCTTCTTTGGTGTCTTGAAGCTCTGTACTGAATCATCAGAGTTGCATCTCAAGGAGAATAATTAATGACCAGAAAAAGTATAGTTTCAGCTACATGTAAGCTGCATATTATATGTTACATATGTAACAAGCAGGGATTTATTAAACTACTAATAGTGGGCGGTGGAACCTGAATAGCTCTGCACGCCTTGTCATAGTATTCTGAAGCACTGAACTGGTCGTTTGGTTCAGCAACATCAATAAGGTGATGAGGAGTCAACTGACGAGTAGTCTCATCAACCTTTGCAGATCCTATGTCCAAGTGCCTGTATACCTAATAACCAAGATAACTTAGTGTCATCAAGGTAATACATACTTGCACTGAGTCAGCTGAAATGATTTCTCCGCCCAATCGTTCGGCTAGTTCTAGAGATAGCTTGGTCTTTCCGACAGCCGTAGTGCCAAATTACATGACATTCTGGAATGTCATGACGAATACCTATATAAGTAAAATATGGTGTTAATGACAGCAACCTAGTAGATGATCATAATAGTAAATGGTATCATGTAGGGATACTATTATTATCATACTATAATATAACATCAGTGTGTATCTGATGTTTATGTGTTAGGTGTCTGACCTGACCATAGTTAGGTGCTAGGTATGTGATGACCCACTCACCCAGCTGGACCCAGGGGAAGAGCTATTTTGACCTGCTTCTGGCGGCATAGCTCACATACAGTTGTAGCTAATATAAATATAAATCGGTTGAAACTTTCGCCGATAATGATTCTGGTTCATCTCTAGAATAGGCAAGCTATCATACATGAGATCATTTCGTACCTTATAGACTTACATCATGACATTCATGATACCTATATATACTGTATACTGTATGCTGTGACATGCATGAACTAGCTATTGTCAGTATATATGTGTTTGTGCCTGGGAGAGCTACATAGGAAGCAGCCATTATCCATTAACACTCCATTAACAGCACAGCAAGGTTCGCAGACAAGGTAATAACAAGAACAACTCTATAGACTACTACACATTATACTGTGCTATTTACAAAATAATGTTTTGTTTTTTTCAAACTCACTTCATCTCCTGAATCTGAAGAGCTGTCATCAGGAGGTTTGAAGGTGTATTAGTTGCTAGTACAACAACACAATAGTTACTACACAACAATAGTTACTACATAGCTTTACATATTAAATTTCGTGAACAGAACAACCATTGCATGACAAAAACTGACTCTGTGGTACTTGAAACAATTTTTTATAATTTTTGTCATAATGTCATCATTGCCTTTATGTCGAATTAGTACCTGTTAGTGCTTTGCATGATTAGACTGGATCTCTATTTGCTCCTGAGGTGCCAGACTACAGGTTTATCACCAAGCAATTCACACATTGTGACACAACAATGACATGCTTTCTGAAAATTTTAAAACATACTAAACACCAATAGTTACTAATTACATTAATACTACCGTACAGCTAGAAATTTTGGTGGACAAAATTTTGGCGAATGTCCCAGATTTTGCATACTGATGGTGATAATAACATCTTCTGTAGTCTCTCTGCTGTGTTTTGTAGTGAGCAATAGTAAGCAGCAAGTATAAGTTGACTTATTGTGCATGGAAAACGTAAGAAAGCAAGTAACTTACCACGTTTTGCTATGTTGACAGCTTAAAGATTGCCCAATAAACGCACACAGCAAGTACAAAAGACTGCTGGACTCTAGTAAGTCTTAACTATCATTCTAACCGTTCGTTGGAGTCCAAGTTCAGCCATTGCCACGTGTAACGCAAAGCGGCGTTTGTGGGTGTGGGTCACAGCACGTGTTTTCGAGCAAGAAGAAACGCTCATGCTGCAGGAACTCAGCAGCTTTGGGACGGTCATCAACCATTGTTTTTCAAAAGATATCTGCGTCGGTTTATTGTTGCCATGTAGCTGTAGTATAAATACCTTAGACAACGAATCATCGGCAACTACGGGATTTAGAGCGCCTTGGCAACCGAAATAGACGCCCTCGCGCTACGCGCTCGGAACGTCTATACATCGGTTCCCGCGGCACTCTAAATCCCGTAGTTGCCTCGATCCGTCGTCTAACTTGACCTATATTTATCGTTGCATCGATCGTAGCCAAGTACCCGGGTCTATAGACGCTGTGCTGCCCATGCCAGAAGCGAACACAACACATACTGGCCCAGAAACTACCAAAGCTAGTACCTGTACAAAAGAAACTCATGACAGAGAAAAACATGATCATGAGTTCCAGCGGAAAAATATGAGTTCCAGCGGAAAATACGAGTTCCCGCGGAAGAATACGTGATTTATTTTCCTCCAACTGACCAATCAGATTCTAGAATTACATTGAACTGTAGTATAAAATGTCATTATGATCCCATAATGAATGAATCTTTGCTTACGAGATTTTACAGTAAACGATGCATTTTTCCACTGAGCATCCTACAAAAGATTTGTGTGAAATTTATTAAACATTGTATTATCATACCGTAAAACAGTCACTAAGCACTGTATGATCTGATCTTAAAGCAATTGTGTATGGAATTTCACCCATCTGTGTTGATTCAGGATAGAACTTGAAAAATGTAATGCATTATGGTTGCTTACTTTGTTAGGTAGCTCTCTATTGGCTCCATGTCTAAGCAACAAACGAGTAATAAGAGGAAAATTGTTTCTTGCAGCAATGTGAAGTGCTGTATCGCCTTCCTGTTAAAAATTTAAAGGAATTGATTTTTTGAGTGTTTGCTAACTGACTTTGTTTTGCAAGTCAAGTAGAGAGTGATAAAAGCAAAGCAACTCGACAACTTCTCTGTGTGACATTTCAACTGCTATATGCAGAGCAGAGTTTCCGTCCTGAATGTTGCAGAGATATTCATGCAAGGTTGATTTACACTAACAACAATAGTTACCGTATCAGTCATTGTAACTTGTGCTCCTTTCTTTAGTAGTACTGAAAAAACTTTCTTTCCTCCATTTCTTGCTGCTCAATAGTAACAACAAAGAAGAAGGCACCCCCTATGGAAATATACAATACAACAGAATCATGAATGTACAATACTATTACTGCTCTATATATACTGCATGCATGCATGCGGTATACATGTCATGCGGATAATTATGTGAATGCATGCACACTGGCTAAAGACGACTTAGGATCGAAGGAGTGCAAAAGTTTGCATTGAAGATTACGATCAATAATTGGAGGCTTAGCGGCTCGTCAACAACTGTTTTTGTTGAGTACTTGCACGAGACTTATAGGTCACTTCTCAGTTGTGTGCTTGAGTTATGTACGCACTTAAGCTGGTGTCCCTTACATGGAGTTCAATTTGTATTGTTTTGTATTGCTGTGTAATCAGTAAATTGTCCGTTATAATGGAGGTGTTTGCAATTGGGTGTGTCCGTTAAGTATTAGTTATTGCCCTCACGCGAGGGCATTAACCGACATTAATGACCGCGGGAAGTCGGTCGCCCGAGTTACGGTCGAGGGCGCAGCCCGAGACTGTACGAGGGCAACCGACTTCCCGAGGTCATTAATGTCGGTTAATGCCCGAGTTGTGTAGGGCAATAAATGATTTATTACATAGTTCATCTCTGTGAGCGCAATAACATCGCGAATTTTCAAACTCGCAAAGACGCAACGGTCTGTTGCTATAGAAGACGCTACGCGCGGTCAATAACCTACATTAATGCCCTCGAATAGAGCAATCCGATTGGCGAAAGATGACGTACTATGTAATAAGAGAGGTTCAACTGCATGTACATGCATGTATAACAGTTATGTAAACCAGCTTATTTAGTAAAATAATGTAAAATTTTATGTACCTTATTAGGATCAGCTTTATATTCAAGCAACTTTTCGATAATTGTATTCTGATCGTACATGACAGCAATTTGCAGTGAGGTGTAATCCTGAGGCAGAAATACATTCGTGCATTAATTTGCAGCTAAACATGCTCACAAGCATTTTGGGGTTTGGCCAGTTTGGATCAGCTCCACAAGATAAAAATTTGTCAATTAGACTTTCATCACAGTGTTGCACAGCTTTCCAAAGAAAGCAATTTCTCTAATAATTATGAATTATAGTGTTATAAGCAGGTAAATTAGCTCTCTGGCATTGTTTATACCTGATCGGCTGTCAAGTTCATCAAGTTCGAATTTCCACGGTCCAGTAGTCCTTCGATCAATCCTGCACATTTGCCATTGGCTAAGTCCTTAGGTGTACATGTATCACCATTCTTTATAAATAATTATACATTCAGGCAATTGTGATGATTATAATGACAACATTTATTTACCATATTCACAGCTTCTTTATTTGCATCACAATTCACAAGGTATAGGACAATAGCAACATGAGAACATTTTGATGCCAAGTGAAGTGGTGTGTTTCCGTACTGTAAGAAAAAATGATTGATGTTCACTAAAATTTAATCGTTACTTATTAAAGGGAACGATTCTGTAGATTCAATTTATTGGGACATCTCATGCAAAAGCATGACTGTATACACGTTATACAACTTAGTATAGGTTTTAATACCATGTACAGTTCCAATTACAATTGTATGCACAATGATATATAACGCATGCAGACAAAATTGTACACCTGGTCAGTTTTTTCAATGTCAGCATTGTTTTCTATCAATAGTTGAACCACTTTTTTGTACGCCTTCTTAACAGCCAAATGTAGTGCTGTGTCTTGAACCTATATATATGGATTACCAATTGTAAATTACATTTGCATGCATACATGTACCTCCGATTCAGCAGCATTAATATCAATATCTTTCTGTTCCAAGAGCAAGCAAAGAAGTTCTGTATCCCCTTGAATGGAGGCCATCATTAACGGTGTCAATCCATTCTATCAAAATTGACCAGATATTACCAGTATAACTAACATTATACCTATAGAACATACTTCAGCAGGAGCATTAGGATTTGCTCCTTTTTGCAACAAACAGTGCACTGACAATCTGCATGTGTCCGTATTGCACAGCAATAACAAGGGGAGTGTACAGCAGTCCCTGCATGTAGCAGATAATAATTATTAATAAACCTCCTGTTTATAGTACTTACAGACATAGTTACTGGATCTTCCAGCAAATCATTGCTGAGTAGTGAATCATTGGAGAGATTCTCAATGAAGTCTCTGTCACCAATTCTGCATGCTTCCCACAATTTCATTTTAAAGCCTGTACACATTACCCAGATTTGCATTACAATCTTGCATTCGTATTGTACACTTATATGCATGCTAATAGTATAAATGATAGTGTATAGCTGCGTAATCAGACAACAGACAGTGTAAGTATATAAAAATAATATAAAAATAATTTACATATGTAATAAGTAAACTCAAAAATTATGAAATAATAAATTATAATAAACTTACTTTCAGATTCAGACAGCTCAGCAGTATTGCAATGAAGTGACTACAATGAATTACGGTGGTGCATGGGTAACCACCTGATTACTGTTTGCAATACATTATGTATTATAAATTATACCTGTGAGTGTGTGATTTTTCTTTCCAATATTTCAACACAAGCAAAACGATGACACTTCACTGCAAGGTCAATAGGTGATTCCCCATCCTTATAAGAAACGTGCGTGATAATTATGTGTGCGTATGTATAATAATAATTGTTACATTGTTTTTTTCATCAATGAGAGTTCCATGATTAATCAGCAGTTCTACAACATCAGAGTTTCCCTCACTACAAGCCAAGTGTAATGGTGTATTTCCCCGCTAAAAATAGAAATAAAAATTAATACATTGCTTGCTCCATGCAATCAAATAACACACTTCGTTCTTTTTGTTTAAGTCAGCCTTCTTTTTAATCAGACACCTTAAAACTTTTATGTGATCATGAAGAGCAGCTTTATGAACTGCTGTGTCACGTCCACTCTGCGAATATTTATAAAACTATATACAATACAAAAAGCAAATCACCTCATTTGGCTTATCTATCTCCTCGAGGACTCGTTCATCTTCAAGTAAAAGCTTCACTATTGCAGCATCACCAATCCTTGCAGCAGTAATGAGTGGTGTCTCACCAAACTGTGTAAAGTATCAGATTTATGTATATGTATGAATAATTTTAATATGTATAAAATAACCTCTGATGGAATTGTTGCAATAGCACCTCTTGAAAGCAGATGCTTAACTACTTCTTTCTGTCGGAAATTGATTGCTCTGTGAATTCCAGTGTAGCCCTGTATGGGTACCATGCATTAAAAGCAGCAGCTATAGAATAATTATACATTAATTAAAAATAAAATCTTACCACTCTATCTTGCCAGTTTATGTCAAGTTTTGAACATAGCTCTTCTTCTAGTATTTTATTCAAATCTCCAGACTGACACATAGTTAAAAATTCCTATGTCGAAATGATTTATGTGCAGGACATGTCGAAAGATACTATACTAAGAGGTGTACCTCATATTTTGCCTCAAGCATTTGTGCACTTATTGGCTGGTTGCACTTTTTGGCTTCTTCTAAAGCTGTCTTTCCTTTCTAGATACAAATGTATTCATTAAGACATTATGCATGTACATGTGTAGCTACAAGTATTTATTACAATGTTTGATAAACTGGTGTCTGCATTTCTTGCTAGTAACAGTTGGACAATAGTTGGATGTCCTTCTATTGCTGCTAAGTGAAGAGGGGTATTTCCATCCTATAATATTGTTATGCTTCAGTAAAGTCATCATTACTATGCTTGTATGTTATTATTATGTTACAAGCTATGTAAATGTAATACCTCGTCCTTTAAGTTGGTATTAGCTTGTGCTTCTAGCAGTATCCTAAGTACAGCAACATGAGCATGTCTAGCAGCCATGTGTAATGCAGTAGATTTCTTCTGCAAAATATATACAATTGATGAAAGTGCATGCATTTGCTTGGCATGCAGCATACATAACCATGCTCATCAATCCTTGCATTTTTTGCAAGAAGCTGCTTGATCATTTCAACATTTCCCATTCTTGCTGCTGTCATCAGTGGACTTGCTCCATTCTATAAAAATTAATATTATTAATTTTTGCACAAAAACTGCAGCATATTTATAAAGAAATAAAAAGATTTCTATCGAAATCAAAAGGATGTAGGGTTGTGAAATCTACCACTGGTCCACAATGTAAACTAACAAGGAACAAGCATGGAATGGTAGCACGATTGACTTGCTAACAGACCATAGATCCCTACATCAGTGGCTGCTGTGGTGGCTATAGCTAGTTCAGCTAATTGCTGTTGACTGACACCTAACGTGCTTTCAGCTTGTGACAGCCACTGATGTAGGGATCTATGGTCTGTTAGCAAGTCAATCGTGTTACCATTCCATGCTTGTTCCTTGTTAGTTTATATTTTGGACCAGTGGTAGATTTCACAACCCTACATCCTTTTGATTCGATAGAAATCTTTTTAATTTCTTGTTTGTGTCCTTTTTTCCTTTCAGTGAAGTGCAGTTCAATATCATGCACATACTGAGGTTTCTTTGTTTCCACCATTGGTTTAGTTTTTCTTTTGCTGATGGCTTTTTTATTATTAACAATAATGTTTTAAACTTGTAGCCAGTGCTTGTAGCTAAAAATAATTATTATTATCAGCTCGCCTACGCATGCATGCAGTGGATACGAGCCCCGCCCACACTTGCTTGTGGACCTGTACGGCAGTTTTAATTATCTGGCAAGCGCAGAATGGTGATCCTACACGAGCTTACCGTTCTTCGAAGTCTCCAGACAAATATGTGTTCTCCGAGATCCATACGGCGTGGCGATGCTCAAGCTGTGCTTGGTCACGTGCGCTAACCACTGCTTGGTCAGCAAAGGTCGCGTCACGTCCGGGTGGGTGGTAACTTAACTAACATGTGGCGTGACTGCGTGAGAACTCTTAAACTCTCAAGCAAGACCGCGATTGAGCGACGAAGATATTGAAAGAACAGCCACCAAGGCATGTAGGAAATTGGGCTACGAGTCTACGACAGGCTGAAAGAAAACAGTTATTACAACGTGGTTATTAACCAAACGACACGTGATTAACTTTATTCATCACTCAATTATTGCGTAATGCACATTCCAGAGTACTAGTGTCTCCTGACCCATCCGTAGACGCGATGGGTCGGGCCACGCCTGACTATAGCTGACAATGGTTCACGATCGATAAATCGCTGAATTTATATCGCAGTTTCGCTAAAAACAAAGTTCAAAAGGCACCTGCCAGGAGAATTTCACGATTTTCGTGGGTGTTTTGGTCTCGGCATTGCTCGCGTAAAGGCGCTAGGCGCGCTGAAGAAGAAAGAAAGAAGAAAACGAAGATGACGAAACTCGATTTTCACAGTTTCCAGATTCGTCACTTTAGCAACAATTTCGAGCGCTCTCCTTGCTACTGCAAGATGGGGCAACGACAGAGAGCAGATTTAGGTGTCTTTTGGCGTATAGAGGATGTGCACATACAACTTTGACGCACATTTTTCATCACCAGGCGAAATATCAGCGTTTGAACGCTAATACATTGCCATCTTGTTTTCCGGTTCAACCCTACATAGGGAGGCACTACCGTGCCTCCCTAATACAATTGGCTTACTAAGATATCTTATAGTGGAGATGCATTATGCTAACCGCATTATTGGTGTTTGGATCGGCTCCTTCGTGCAGAAGCTCAGTAACTATCTGTTCATTTCCGTAGATTATTGCAATATGCAAAGGAGTGCATTCCTACATGGATGCAAAGAGTAGGCGTAATAAAGTTTGTCATGATGCTGCAGCGCACATATGAATCATCCTTCCAATCCTTGTCTACTTCTGAATCTTGAATAAGCTTTCTAAACACATCCAATTGATTGTGTTGGCATGCAAGCCAAAGATCACGATTCTATGGTAAGATAATAAATAATACACTGTAATAACTCAAGTTACGCAGCCGCTATGCGAGCCATGACTGTATTGCAAATGTATTATAATAGAACAAACCTTGGATCCCATAGTATGAAGGCTCTACTCAAAAGTACAATTGAAATATACCTTACTGTAGATAGGGCTGGCCTGCACTACTGATGAGTTAGTTGCAGTGGCCCGACAGCAGACATAAAAGGTCACGCCACCACGTTACCGTTGTGTGGTCTAAGCTGTTTACTGAGACGTTCATGAATATAATTATTTGTTGGTGGGCAATGAAATGCATGCTTCTCTTATATCTTATATGAAAGTGACTAACACAACCCTATACATAGCCAGCTTGGAATTCAATGTATGACCATGCATGCATCAGTCCGCATGCACTGAGGCATTTTGACAAAGAAAACCTAAGCTCATGTATGCATGATTGCGTAGGCTATAGTTGCCAGTATGTGATGTACAACAGAGCTGTATTACTTCAAATTATTGAAGGCGCAAAATATGCAGCTGGAAATAAAAATTATTGACATAACAAGTTAATCCAAGCCGACATAGCTGCATATGAGAAGAGGAATTGCACATATAGTTCTAATTTTCTTTAGTCAAATCTCAGTTAGGTCTGTGCAGTACAGGACGATATACTAAGTAGTTCAGGTTGTCATTGATCTATAGAAAACAAAACACTACAATAATTATTGCAATCATTATAATAATTATGACCGTACTTCAGTGTCTTCATTTGATGCAGCACTAGACAATTCCTGAGAAGGAAAAACAATAATATTTATTATGTCAACAAGACAAGGTGAATAAATGTAACTATTTTGCACATGTTGTATCCTACTAGCCTCGTACCTATAGGAGCTAGTGGGAAGACTTCTCCCACTAGCGCCTGGTAATTTTGATTTAATGACGCTAATAGCATCATTCATCAAACATAACTTCGGACACAAAATATTATTTTACCCAAATATTATTGTCAATACACTAATAAATTTAGTTTCTAGCTAATTTAACATTCATGAATGTATAAAAAAAGTCACTATCCAGTGAAGATTATAATTTTTCAATGTGGTCTGACAAATGTCAGACCAATAAGACAGTTGATCAGACATTAACTGGCAGTGATCGGACAAATTTTAAAGCTGTTATTAGCTGCTGGTATTGAGTTATGACTAACTAGGTCTAGTCTGAGTCAGAGTCTGTAAACACTTGTAACTATGGTCACACTTTGTAAGTAGTGTGCATGTAATCGCATTCATGAACACCATTACAATAGTATGAGGGCAAGGCTCTTTATTGATCAGACAATTTGTCCGGACACTGTAATAGCATTCGGTCATTAGCAACAGTTGCTCGGCAAATGTCCGATGACTGGCCGTTATAATCCACACTGCTATCAATTTGCTGCCAAAATTATTTCTCTAAATTCAAGCGAATTACGTGAGACATCAATCTTTCATGCAATACAATCATGCAATGAGAAGAGAAACACACACTGATGTGCAACTAAAATATTTTTATTAACCATAATCGGACAAGGAGTAGAAATCTCATCAGAAAAGTTGCCATTTTAAAGTTATGGCTCAAAGAATTTTGACTTCCAAGCTCATTTCTCCACGCTAGCTTACCGGGACGTACACCTGCAGAGTCTCAATGGCACTTGGCTGAATGTAAATGTGTTGGTTGGTGGTGTTTCTTTGCTACATTTGGG
Organism: Haliclona indistincta; assembly: GCA_964017065.1. Taxonomy (NCBI): domain Eukaryota; kingdom Metazoa; phylum Porifera; class Demospongiae; order Haplosclerida; family Chalinidae; genus Haliclona; species Haliclona indistincta. The sequence continues at coordinate 13,447,900 of OZ024783.1, read as the reverse complement.
ACGCAGAAAATTCATGATGCGTGTTTTGGTTGCTGCCGCCAAGCTACTTTGCATCAGAAGCACAACATGACTTTATATTATTGTGCAGTAAAAAAGTTAATAATAAATCCCATAAATGTAGAAACTGAAAAATGTTTGTGTTTTTTGTGGGCGGTCTCAAAGCGCAAAAAATTGGCGTAATCCCATACATTTTATATTGGAGCAAACAATTTTTACTCATCTCAACAAAAACACGAAATTTTACATGGCAAAATTTCTACGTTTACGGTAGATAGCATTACCAGTATTTCTGAGTTACTTCCAATTGGTTGTACATATGAAACAGCCTATAAAGAAGTAATTAAAATAAATTTTGTTATGACAACAGCATATCAACCTTACTTCAAGATTAGGTACTCTCCTTTCTTGCTTGACTTTTATTGACCCTTCAACTTTCTCCTGTGCAAATAATAAAACTAGCTATTATACATGTGAGTATCGTCATCAAGCTTATCATTTGCCTCATAATTTTGATAAGCACATGTCAAATTTCCTTGAAAATAATATTTTGCAACAATGCCTACAACAACAGATGAATGATTTTTGTCATTAAAGTCTATGAACTTATTCAACAGCTTGGTATTCTGGTACAAAGGAAATGTTTTTACAAAGGCTATTACACTTCAAGTGAGGCGGCCTTGAGTAATCTATACAACATATCACAATTTTTAAAAGTGTGAACGATTGAATACAATCGCTGTACAAAATACAAAATAAATTATTGTCCTATACTGAATTGTGCCCTTTTTAAACAAATTTTTTTCCAACAAAATTTAATACTGCAAGAAACAACCCTACAGATAAATTATATGACTGTATTTTGTACAACTACAGGACAACAACAAAATATTTACCTTTTTAAGTACCATTCTAGTTTTGTTATACTTTGCCATAGAGAGAGATTGTCTAAGGATCTTAGTGACCTCAGCTTTCTTGGAGGCTAGTGGTGGGCACTGAAGCACAACCTATACAACCAAAGAATGCATACGTCATGAAGATTAGACACCGTCTAAGAAAACAAGACTGTGTAATGTAGCACTTGTTTACAGCGAACTGTTGCGGTAGTACTGACATAGTTGCTGTAGCACTTAGTTACGAAATGCACTGTTTGCCGTGAAATGGTCCAGCTTGTTACAGACATGGCTGACACACCCAGTTATGTATTGGTGACAAAGTTATTATAGAAGTTATTATAGTTATCATATGTGCAACAATTTTGAATGATAAGACAGTAAAATAATAGCCGCTTTTTATACACACCCATAATACTGATAAAAATGTCATGCTCTCGTGCACAGTACAGGAAAAAATTATTACTGTGACGAATGATTAAAATAATTGTGAATATTGATGCGTCATGTCTTTCTATAATAAGTTTACCACCAATCCGTAACTGGGTGTGTCAGCCATGTCTATAACAAGCTGGACCAGTTAGGCCTAAGTGTAACAATAGGTGAAACCTATGTGGGTAAATAAAGTTTTCTTGGGCCCATCCTAACTGTAAAATGACATGCAACTATGCATGCACGTGATTTAGAACTAAAATTATGTAATCCATACATAAGTCTCGTGCTAAGGTAGTTCACAGCATGCTTCCACACAATAATTATATAACATTGGCACAACAGTGTATACAGTGCTATTCTATAGTGTATCATAATTACAATCACATTATCACACCTGCTCACCACACTATGAATACTTACATGTGCAGACAATTATAAAGAATTCTCAATGCTTGGTTACACCATTTTATTGGCTTTCCATAACATATACATGCTCAACTTGTAACAGCATACAGGTCTGACAGCACACAATGACAATACCCAAAATGGTTGTGTGACATACACAGAATGGTTGTGTAACATAAAGAGTTCCAGAAAATATTAAACCAATGCTTGCACAATTATAGCACTTACTTCCTTGTGAATATGACATAGCTCTTCCTTTGTGAGCTCTCTCATCACCTTGACTCCCCACACCATGCACTCCTGAGCAGCTCTCTTCAAGGCTTGCTGCAGGTGTAAAAAAGCTAGCAGTGAGAACAAGATTATGAGTATAGGTGAATAATTTACACGAAATAGCTTCTTCGCTGGGGTGTAAAGTTTGCACGTTGACAGGTAGTCATCGGCCGTGTAAGCAGTATTAGTCTGCACGCTGCTAGCTGGAGACGGCGCGACAGATTCAACGATTACGGATTCAGGCGGTTCCGGCAGACTGATTGACAGTTGTGCTGGTTGAGGTTCGGGTGATGTAGACACTGCTGGAGACTCGCTTCGTCTAGTCTCGCCGTCGCTCTCCCGTGAGTCGACCATCCTGGGTATGTCCGGTTTGACACCGTCCAGACGATCCAGCACTGATTCTCGAGTAGACGCGGACACCATTCCCAACATCTTGACCAGCAAAGTCTGAGCTAGCCGAGACTCCATATCTTGTGAACAAATATTAATACCAAGAGCCTGCTCGAGCCCAACACAGCGTGAATGCACGTGGAAAATACTAAAGTCTAGTCTATAGGTGAGATTTCTATACTAGCCGGTGCGCGCTCTACCGAGTTGTGCAATGTTATACGTATTAGGGAGACACGGTAGTGTCTCCCTATGTAGGGTTGAACGAGAAAACAAGATGGCGGCTACATACAATGTATTAGCGTTCAAACGCTGATATTTCGCCTAGTGATGAATTTTATACGTCCAAAGACACTTAAATCTGCTATCTGGCGTTGCCCCATCTTACAGTAGCAAGGAGGTTGCTCAAGATTGTTACTAAAGTGACGAACCTGGAAACGGTGAAAATCGAGTTTCGTCATCTTCGTTTTCTTCTTTCTTTCTTTCTTTCCACTCGCCTAGCACCTTTACGTGAGCAGTGCCGAGACCAAAACACCCACGAACAGTCGTGAAATTCTCCTGGCATGTGCCTTTTGAACTTAGTTTTTAGCGAAACGGCGATATAAATTCCGCGATTTCTCGATCGTGATCCATTGTCAGCTAAGTGTTAGACGCCATTAATAATGATTGCGCAATACGCACGTGACCAAGCTGTGGTTAGCGCACGTGACCAAGCACAAGCTTGAGTATCGCCATGCCGTATAGATCACGGAGAACACATATTTGTCTGGAGTCTTCGAAGAACGGTAAGCTAGCAAGCGCAGAATCACCATTCTGCCTTGCCAGAAAATTATAACCGCGCGCTGTAAACAAGTGTGGGCGGGGCTCGTATGCACTGTATTCATGCATGCGTAGGCGAGCTGATATCTACAGCATAAGAATATTTAGCTACAAGTTTAAAATTGTTAATAATAAAGAAAACCCATCATCAACAGGAAAACCAAACCAATGGTGGAAACAAAGTTGGCACAGTAATTGCATGATATTGAACTGCACTTCACTGAAAAAGAAAAAAGGACACAAACAAGAAAATTAAAAAGATTTCTATCGAAATCAGAAGGATGTAGGGTTGTGAAATCTACCACTGGTCAACAATGTAAACTAACAAGGAACAAGCATGGAATGGTAACACGATTGACTTGCTAACAGACCATAGATCCCTACATCAGTGGCTGTACATTGTACATAAGCTGTCACAAGCTGAATGCACGTCAGGTGTCAGTCAACAGCAACAAGTTGAACTAGCTATAGTCAACTACAGCAGCCACTGATGTAGGGATCTATGGTCTGTTAGCAAGTCAATCGTGTTACCATTCCATGCTTGTTCCTTGTTAGTTTACATTGTTGACCAGTGGTAGATTTCACAACCCTACATCCTTCTGATTTCGATAGAAATCTTTTTAATTTTCTTGTAAAATAACTTCCGACGTAGACAGTATAATTATTTTGCACAGTATTATGTGGTACATGCAGAATCCGATTAAGTTATATTATGCACTAGACAAATTATAGTTATAGCTTGCCTTCTATGGTCATGCAAACGTGTATAACCTTGCTGAACCTGTGATTCCCGCCCTTGTATATACATGTTTACTTATCAATAGCCATAAGAATTTACACAGACAATCACATAGGCACATAACACCACCAGTCACCTGCTGTTACTATTAATAGCACACAGCACAGACACTATATTTTTATAGTACAAAGGTCATTGAATTCGTATTAAGAAGGCGCCAGTCACTAGTATCTATAGTCCCTCCTCTTGGCTCTTGGGTTTGTGGATAGGACGATAGTAGTTGGTACCATTTGCCTGCAATGAGAGAATGAGCAAACAGGCTAACATAATACATATACACATGCAAACACATGTCTGTAATTCAAACATAATATTATAATAAATATGCAGCTGTGTGTGTAGATCAGGCTACAAGGCGCATAATATAGTATGCAGCTGTAAAATGTATGATCAGGCTATAATTTGGTTGTAACATAAAATTTTGTTTAGCATCTCAAGGTCAAAACAAGCACTGCAACAGCCTCCATAATCATTTTAGAGAAACTATAATTAATAAGTCGAGGAACGGCTATACACGAAATTTAGGTGAGCATGAATGTCTACACACAGCATTTATACACAGGTTTGTGTAAGTGGGGTGGGTTTTCAAATAATTTTTCTTTGGCGCTGTGCACAGAATAACGTGTTAATTTTTAGAAGCCAAAGTTAAATTGTGATACGTTTTACAGTAGTTTATTATAGGTAAAGAATAGGCATTGGCTGAAGGCATAAAGCCATAGCATGATAATGATGAACCAAGTCTTTGATTGTGTGAATAAATACCTAGCTGAGACTTAACAAATTAGTGACTAAACGTGATGACTACACTATCTAATCCACATTGCAAGAATTGACCCTTCGTACATTGTCAGTATGTTATGCTACTGTATTTCTTTTAAATTTCAGAGTCTTTTATTCTCCGGCTTCACACTGAATTGCGTACTAAACCTCCAAATTTCGGTAAATGCTTTAATTCTTGGTCACAGTCACCAAACGCAAAACAAGTGAGTTTTATAAAAGAGCTGTAGACACATTCTTGCTCAGAAACATATGCTCAACGCCAAACCTCCAATTTTTACTTGACGCTGCTTCTGATCTTTTTGCTACAACTAAATCCAACACAATCCGACATTAAAAAACAAACAGGAGACAAAAACAAAATAAAATTATTACTTATTTTGCACTGAAATAAATATGGCAATTCACAAACAGTGTTTAACCTTTATCGTGTAGATTTCAACTAGCAAAGCAACATCAATGAGGAAATTAGCAATACATTTTTGTACGACAAGCGGTAAACTAAACATGCAAACCACATGTATATGGAAAGCAAATTCGGATTATTCATAACTTCAAAAAAAGTCGTTCAGAGCCCTGTAGCAGGATAGTCTATATGTATTAGTATTTACAGTTACAAGTAGCTGCAATGCAGTCTAGAACACATTCCATAGAAAAAGCCACAAATACTGTTCACACAAAACAATTGGGGCTCAGGCATGTTACTTCAACCTACATGATACTACATGCGTAAGTATTACAACAAATATATAATACTACACGTCATGCTACGTGCTACCTGACTACAATATACATGTACTGTATCAGTTCGTCCTGGCAACAAAAATGACAGGCAAAAATTCACATATAAAAACTGTCTCTATCTACAGCAGTTTCCAGTTTATGTGCACAATAGTTTTAAAATTCTTTCTCACCTTTTGGTCAAAGTCAAGCACAAATTTAGGAACAGTGATTTGGTCTGGAGGTATAGTATCGTACAGCATCTCTACACCGGTCAAGTGCTGTATCTTATCCTTGATCTCTGAAGCAGTGAATGTTAGGAACCACCACACTGACATCTGAGGGAGGGAGGGAGGGAGAGAGAGGAGGGTGGGAGGGAAGGAGAGAGAGAGGGGGATGGGAGGGAAGGAGAGAGAGAGAGGAGGGGGAAGAGAGCAATGTACAGGACTGTTAATAGAAAAACTAGTGAAGTTGATAGAAAAATTCAAATTCAAATGATATTCATAGACATTATAACGAGATTCATTCATAACCTCATTAATACATGAACTAGTGACTAGGGTAAGGAAAAGTGGCTTGCATGCTAGCCAGAGGAAGAGGAAAGAAGTCAATATAGTGCTTACTCTGAACCAGAAGTTTGAATGCACTATGTACAGTGACTTTAGATTCCGTTTGTACCTGTAGACCAATTATAATAACAGTTGTACTATGGAACGAGCAATACTAAATCGAATTTTAAAAAACCACAATTTAATATAAACACCACAATTAGATAACTTGTGAGATTATCAAAACAAGATGCTAGCTCATGTATAACAACCAACTCATCTTTGTACTAAAGAGTGCAAACCAAAGACTAACCAACGGTTTACGCAATGACAAAGACTCTGTTGCTTTCGCTGAAATAACTTGACAAAGTGAATCATTACAGGCAGTGGAACCCCTCTTAGCGAACACACTCTCTATACTGGACAATTTTGTCGGGTCTTAGAGAGGTTCCACTGTCAGTCTTTTCCCAATCACGTTTTACAAAGTAATACAAACGACGACAATATTGTATGAAGCCCAATAGTGATTCTATGTCTGTCGCATGAAATCAAGCATACTTTCGCAAGCACATTCAGTTAAGTAAAAGAGAAGGCACAACAGCATCATGGCGCCTTTTAGGGCAGTTCAGTGACTGCCCTGTGCAGGCAGCAGGGCGATAATCGTGATAGTAGTGAAGGTGATAGTAGTGAAGGTGATAGTAGTTAAGGTGATAGTTGTGATGGTGACATTTCGTACCTTATTCAGGTCAAACTGTGGAGCTGGGAACAGCCTCCCCACGTACACCACTATCTGGCTACCTTGATGATCCTGACCTGTGTATAGCAGAGAATAACATACTCACAACACACACACACGCACACACAGATGCACACTGATGCACGCACACACACACGAACTGTGATACTTGGAAGTAATGATGCATATCAGTGCTAATTACGCATGATAACAGTCAATTACAGCTCATCAATGTGTATACATGTGGTTACAATGGTATCTAGCAACAGTACCTGCATCTATTGTCAAGCAGAGAGTGTGGTTACCACACAGCACTGAGCAACCAACAATTGTATCCAACGATGAACCAGAACGATAGTTACATTTACTACAAAAGACTTATCGGCTGACTACCTTTTTATTGATGCCACCATAGTACAGCATATACACATGCATATTATGTAAATTACAATAAGTGTGCCGTATTTCTTCAAAAAATCTAGCGAAAATTTATTTTGCCCAATTATGTGAAGACAATTGTAACTAAAGATCTAACTACAGCTCTGTTTCATGAAGCAACAGATCAAAAACTTTGTCTTTACTAAGATACATGAGGATCAATGACTTTTTAACTTTGTTTCAATTTGTACAACTATTAAACACAGTGCAATTGACACAAGACTATGCGAGTATAGCTACAGTGGCGCATCTCTAAGGTGGACACCATTGAGACCAACAAATTGTCCATTATATAGAGAGGGTGTCCTCTGGTCAGGGGTTTATTATACATACTATGTGGGTCAGTTATATTTGGGATTCAGTAAGTCTCCATATCATTATAAAGATGGTGTCCTCTGGTCAGGAGTTTATTATACATTATGTGGGTTATAATTATTTGGGATTCAGTAAGTGTCCATTATAGAGGGATGAGGGGAGGGTTACACTCTAACACTGGCTGAGTCTCACCTGCTCGATAGAGTTGTTTAGTTCTGAGAAGTTCTCAGTCCTAGCCATCCCGAGGAAGTGCCGATAGCGTCTCTGTCTGTCCTCCTCCGCATCAACATCTGCTGCTGTGGATGCTATTCTCTCCTTCCTGGCTTGATCATGGTCTGCTGTCATCATGGCGAACGGATGCTGACCAACCTGAACACAAAATGATACATAGCTAGTCAAAACATGAACTCTATAGAATGCTGGGAAAAGTGTTTGATGCAATTTATGTCATGAGACTACGCACGGCCTGAGTCCCATAAGTCAGTCACTAACTAACTGGTTCGTCATTGTGTCTCGTTGATGACATTAAGTTTGCTCTCTTGTCGCTAATGAATAGTTAAATTTAGTGCTCAGCTACAATGAAAACATCAGTGACTGCAAGGTGACGCTTTATACTCAAGTCTTCCTTGCAAGAAGTAATAAATCTCTGTACATGTATGTCAATGGTAGAATGACCACAACTTCTTGATCAAAACTGCAGATGGTTTCAAACAATAATTTTCCAGTCCATGCAGTGGACCTTCTGCTTGTGTTCTGAAGAAAGTACAGAAGCACACACTATTGACACAATGCCTTGCAGACAATAGTTTGTCAGTAAAATAACACTGTCACCAGGATGCTGTTTATTGATACATGTATAGTGTAACCATGACATCGGCTACCATTGTGTGACCATTGTGGCATCGGCTAAGATGGACATACCGGGACGCACTGTTCAGCTCATACGTGGAAAACTGAAAGGAGAACCAAACCAGTTCAGTGAAGCATTGGTGGAGCCAAGCAATAGTACTTTGCCCAAGAATTTGTGCATTGCGCGTTCTCTTAGTCAAGTGCTCGCTCCCTGGAAAGGAAATAGTAATACAGGTGATGAATATCAGTCCCACACCAGTAACTGTTTACACGGGTATGAGGCTGGGAGAGGCAGTTCCAAGGCACAGTGTTTTATTAGTTGATAATATGCAACCTGGAGTTCAAGCTCAGACTGATCATCCTGCGCCAGATTTCAATCTCGATGATAGCAATTTTTCACCCTTGGAGAAGACACAGCTCGCCAACTTGCTAAAGAAATTCGCTAGTCTATATTTACACCTAAAGGAGGACAAGTGGGTCGGACGCAAATAGTGAAACACTCAATCACAACAGAATGACTACCTGTACGACAACCAGTCAGAAGAGTTCCCCAAGCACTGAAGGAAGTAATTTATACAGAGGTGTCAAAGATGCATGAACAAGGAGTAGTGAAACCGAGTAGCAGTCCATGGTCATCACCTGTCGTCTTGGTAAAGAAAAAAGATGGATCATGGCGGTTTTGTGTGGATAACAGGAAACTAAATGCAGCAACTCATCGCAATGCTTATCCTCTCCCAAGGATAGACGCAACTCTGGATTCTCTTGCTGGTTGTACTTACTTCACCACTCTTGATCTCGCATCAGGATATTGGCAAGTAGAGATTGAGGAGCATGACAAAGAGAAGACCGCATTCCAACGGCCATTTCGAATTCAATGTCATGCCGTTTGGTTTGACTAACGCACCAGCAACGTTTTAGAGATTGATGGAATGTGTTCTTGCCGGGCTGACAGGGAGCCAATGTCTAATCTACCTTGATGACATTGTCATTTTCAGCAAAGATTTTACAGAGCATATAGAGCGATTGGAAAAAGTGTTTCAAGAAGGCCTCCTACAGATGACACAGTTGCAGTAATACATCAGCTGGAAATTGAGTCAGAAGATCTCAGCAAAGCTCAACGTGCAGACGAGGTGCTTATACCAATTATCAAGGCACTCGAAGATGGGAAACCGTTAACACAAGGTGTACCTCCAGGACTTCGCAAAGCATTCATTCAGAAGGGACTGTTATGTCGACACTATCAGTCTTCAACTGCCTCATGTGCTCACACGCAGCTAGTGATTCCTACCAGTGTGATAACAACCATATTGCAGCAGCTTCATGACAATTCAGGACACCTTGGTATAAAGAAAACAACCGAAGGTGTGAAACAAAGATTCTACAGGCCAGGATATGAGCTTGATATCAAGAAATGGATACAAGAATGTCAACAATGTCAACAACGCAACATCCCTAGTACATGATGCATTGTGAGTGTGTGTCTCTCATACAGGAGGAGAAACACAATGTAACATTTTCAGACTCATCCATCGTCCACTAAATCCTGTAGTCACATACTGTACACTTTGATCAACACTAACACAACTACTAATTCTCATTTTTACATGAACACAAAAGATCTGTTTGAATTTTTCAACAAAATAAATATTATTTACTACACATAGTACAGTATTAGTGTAGGTTGTGATTGCAGCTCACATAGTAGCTTCATGAGCCAGCCAGCAGCAGCTGAATGTAGTGGACCACTCATCTATACACGATCGGATAAAGTAGCTAATCATCCCTCGATCACTAGAGCTACATTGTAGAGACTGTGCATGTGAGCTGGCTAGAGATATGTAGCTAGCTAGATATTAATGGAGAAATATCTTCTTCTGCCTGTGGATCGGAACCAGAGACCAACGAAATATTACATGTATACCAGTCCCTCACTGTACCAGCATGATTCATCATCCGACCCATGGTCATGGATCATGCATATGATATAGTTCACCAGCTTGCATACATGCATACTAGCGCACACTGCAACTTACAACCTCTAGCGAGCTATCAGCTGACTCCAACATGTGCAACGTACGTACGTGCTGCAGCATGTAGAAGGTGGGGCTCAAAGTTTAACCCGATGTCATCGGAAACGATTTGTAGTTGCAGCAGACAGATGGCGGCTGGTTTTTCTTTGTATTCCACAGCTTCTGACGATCTTGTAAGTCCTCACATGATCAACCATTCGTAGACACACTAAAAATCACTTTTGCACTGTATTTGCACGCTTTACCCTCTCTCTCTCTCTCTCTCTCTCTCTCTCTCTCTCTGCAGCTCTCTCTCTCAGTGGGTTTCGACAGTATCTTGCTCAGATATTGATAGAAGTAACACCCCTCTCTGTACCGGATGGGAGCATGTCTGGTGGGTGTGGCTGCATACCAAGGCACTGTCTGTCTATGATGCAGCAACTAGTGAACACAGGTACCATACAACAAGACCAGGAGAAGGAAGAAGAACGGTGAGAGATGAACTCACACATGCATACAGCTGTAGACTCATTCCCAGACTGACCACATAGGAACAAGGATGCTATCATATAGTTTACATGTACATATTAGTGAGCTGGCTCAAGTGTATTGTAAAGTATTTGACTACAGAATGAGATAGTTATAATAACACATTCCTAGCTCAAACACTTTATATGAGCTGGTGTGTACAGTATCACACTATAGAATTATTATTACAACAATATCAAACTGATTGTGAACTACTTGTAAAGCTAGTCATGTGATCTTCATTGTAACCAGCTCATAATAACATTGTGTGATACAGCACACGTCACTGAATATGATTATCACTTCTCTTGTGACGTGTAGACCGACAAAAGAGCTGACCAGAGAGCAAGCTAGGAATGATGGTGTAGCAGACGTGAACGATTTCTCCTCTGAGGACCACACTATCATCTCAACTGTGACCTGTGATGGGAGTGTCAAAATGGAGGAATCTAACACCAATCGAACTGATAGCGAAGAAGACAGAGCAAGTGAGCAAGTTCCTCTACAACATGGCGGACAAGATACAGAACTGAGTGATCAAAGACTGAGTAGTGATAACCGAACGATGCTCTTACATTCAAACCAACAAAGAATAGAAAAACAAGTAACTGATTCAAGAAATTCTCCAAAACTGTCTTTGTCTGAACAAGAAGTGCTTGACATGACTAGCATTGAATCATCTTTCAATGATGGAGAGAGTGATGAACACAGCACTGCAGTGCCGTCAACACTGACAAGAGCAAGGAGAGTGAGTGATAGAGAGGGTAGTGCAGCACAGACCATGACTACCACTATACCAGTAGTGAGCTGGAGTTCAGACGAGATCTAGCTGCCCTGGACGCTGACATTGCACGACTACAAGTGCACTTTCAAGTAGCTCTACAACCCTCACACACACACTGAATTATAATATCGATTATTGTGCAATAACATCTGGAAACATTCAGTTTTCCATTTAACTAAAATGTACTCGTTCTCAGCTCGTTCTAGTATAATACTGCAATGAATCGTGAGCCTGAGCGAGTCTGGTAGTTAGTCATCACGCGATCAGACCATTATGTATACGGACGTATCCGTTGTTTTACTATGAACTCACCCCGCGCTCTTCGGGCCTCAGTCTTCTGTGTTCTCGTCATCTCTAGCTGCATGTTACCATGACTTCTCTCAGCAAGCGTAAGAAAAAATTGGTTAGTGATCAATTAAACAATTGAGTCGTGAGAGAGAAAGCAACACATGTAGTTCTGGTGCTGCAGGGTTTGGTACCGGTTCGCCTACTCCCAGTTCGCCTATTCCCATTTTGACTACTAAGGGCCTCAGGCGTTTTGTTTCGCCTACCAAAATTATATAACTAAACCCTGAACCCTAAAAACCTTCTCCTAACTGTGCAAAGTCGGGAGGGTGTCCTAAACCGGGCCTTCGGCCCTCGATAAGCCTAAGGATCGTCGGGAGGGTCGTCCTAAACCGGGCCTTCGGCCCTGGCTAAAGATCGTCGAGATGGTCGTCCTAAACAGGGCCTTCGTCCTTCACTGGATCTGCAAGCTGTCCCGACGATCGACTTAGCTAAAAAAAAGTTAAGTTTTCTGGGGAAAAAAATAAAAAAATAAGTACTGAGCGGGAATCGAACCCTGAACATCTGCACTACAAGCCACCGCACTAAACCGCTGCGCCACCGGAACCAGCTGACCAACCAGTGCTATAAACAAGCCTTTATAGTGATTCTGTACGCGCGCGCGTAGATAATATAAGCCGCCGAAGGCGGCTTGCGCACGTGACTAGGCAAAACAGCACGCCTGAGCTTCGTAATAGGCAAAACGATAGTAGGCCAAACGGGAGTAGGCAAACTGATACTATCCCGCTGTGTCAGTCAGTGTGTGAGCACTGTGTGCCAGTTATATTGAGGTGGTCATATCACTCAGTATGGGATCAGTAGTTCTTTCAGGATGGAGACTGTAGCAATCATTGTCTGATACTGATTACATTATGTTGTGTTCTACTCACAGAATAAGGAACTCTTTTCTGCTTGTGCTATTGGTAATGTCAGCAAAGCAAAGGAGCTCCTTGATAGAGGAGCTCATGTAAATTGCCGTCATCCTGATTGGGACAATGTGAGTATTGTTAGTGGTCATATGACATGATGTGTACTAGTAACAGATTCACACATCAGTATGTACTACCACACACAGTCAGTGGTTGAGCATTTGGTTCTGTATATGTCTGTTAGTGTGTCCATCATTGACTACATGTACTGTACATACGAGATATTTCTACTAGATACATCATCCCATTCCTACGTACATTGTTGTTACACCTGACAAAGAAGTGCATCAATGGTCAAACTATAGTTGACTTTGTCTCAGTGTCAGGCTAAATGGAGTATGTGCCATGCTTGTACATGTACTGTATACTAGTACATTTATAAAATACTGGGGGCGAGCCTGAGCTGATTTATGTCCTGCACAATTCAAGAACAATCCAATTTTCTACATATGCACAGCAGTAAGCCCTCTGCTCTTGTATTCCAGTTGTCGCTCCAGTCGTAGAGTTCTGTGATCAGGTGACTCTGCTGCTCGTTTTCGCTTCCTGGCAGTACAGCCGGCGGTTTGCAACGTTCTTGCACCAAGCTGTTCGTCGAGCGACATGCGCATGCGTGGACAACTGTTGTGCAATTGCACATAGTCGCGCGAGTATTCTGATCCTCAGCCATATGCATGGCAACTTCGCATGAACCTTCCCGCACCAGTGCATACAGTGAAGATATGCGTTGGAGAATGGTCTGGCAAGTGGAAGGTTTAGGATGCATGCATATACAGGTTGCTAAAAATGTAGGAGTGGACAGATCCACCGTGTCTCGGACTATATACAGCTGTTTCGTGTAACTGGATCTGTCAGTAAATGCCTTTATCCAAAGGAACTAGCATTTAGGAAGCTGACCGCTCCTGTATACAGCTTTTGATCTTATAGTAGTAGTACACGCCTATAGCACCAAAGTCACGCATGCGCATTTCGTTTGACGAACAGCTCGGTGCAAGAACGTTGCAAACCGCTGTACTCTTACCTTGTAGAAGTCGATCCAGGCATCTCCAATGCGCAGTCTTGTTTGTATCGCGCCACGTGAGGATTACATCATGGGGCGCGATCAACGTTTACGCGTACGTGACTTCTTGAGAACATAGGGAGGACAAACGCACCACACGGCCAGATACATACATATACATATATACAAACATTCCCCGCGGCGTGGGACGCACATCACCATCAATGTGGGGCTCGCTCAGGCTTGCCCCAATAATAACCTATTTATACATGTGCTTTGCTGTTTCATTTTGACTGTTGACTACATGTCAGTTGAACACTACTTGATAGTGTGGTGTCGTGAGCTTTCCATTCCTCTCTTTTGTATAATGTGAGACATTGTGAGTGAGAACATGCATAGGAGCAGTAAATGGAATGATGTAGGCATCGATAGATACATGTACATCATGGAGGACACTGTTTGATCAGTGGGAGACTCATACTTTATAACACAATATTTATTATGTACTCATTTATTTCCACTCACTGTGTTATTGTTGTCATTATTCTCTACTATTTTACAGTGGACTCCTCTTCATACTAGTTCATTCAATGGTTATTCCCAGGTTGTTGACATTTTACTGTCACAGCCTGGGATAGTGGTTGACTCACGTGATAAGGTATGGTAACACACACGCACACACATGCACACACACACTGGGTGTGGTCAGTGTGACAATGTGTAGTGTCATTTTGCTTGCAGTGCATGTGCATGCTCATTGATATGTATGAACAATATACAGTGCTACAGTAATCTCATCATAATGATTGTTCTCTTGCTCTGGCTTGCTCCTTAACTGGTCCACTAGCAGACCATTGCGGTACACGTCAAATGATAATAGTATTTCCTGTTATCTGTAGTCAGTAAACTATTGTAATGTGTCATACTGTACTGGTACACACAATATCAGTCACCGTCTGTTACTGTAATACACTAGTTAGTGAATGTTTTATTGTGTGTATTTGTAGTATAATGTTATTACCAACAAGACCAGTTACCATGTGTTGTGCTTGACACCACTAACAAGCTCACACTCAATAATCGTGTGTTCTTCACTTGTTGTTTATTCTATAGTTTGATCAGACACCACTTCATTACTGTGCATGGTCTGGTCATGTGGCAGTAGCTCAGATGCTTGTTGCTTCAGGTGCGGCAATTGATGCAACCAGTAGGGTGAGTACATGTGTGTCTAGTGATACTGATATTGTTGTGTTGATGAATAAAGCTGTTCTCATGAAACACAATAATGACTAATTTAAAGTGCTTAATTCATACATTGCAGGCTACATGAAATTATGATAATTTTACCGAATTTAATTTACCGACAAAATTGATAGTATTTTTCCACATTTTCATTGTGGTGCTAATTTTTGTGATTGTGATATCTAAGACATTCACAGCGCAGTTAGACAACAATTCTCGCAATAAAAATGTTATAAGTCAATGACAAATACTGTTGGACAGAACTATGCACTTAACATTCTTAGTTGTCTGTTGCATGTTTTACACTTAATTAACCCTCGGCGCATGCGCGAAGGTTACGGTACTTGGTTTGCAATTCGCTGTGCATCGAGCTGCAGAGAACAGCGATCACTTTAACGCACTGGTAAAGTTATGACATGATTAGCACCGCAAGGGCTTGCAATTTGACTCGTGGATTTTGCTAAAGTGCTTTCGTTCTCGAGTTATGGCTAGCTGGCTCACCTTGACGGCCATATTGCACCTCTCTGACGACAAAATCGCCCATAGTTGACTATCTAGGTACTTGTAGATTCTAAACTTCAGGACAGCTATAGGGGTGCGTAGATATGTCAAGAAAAAGCCTATCAATGGCTACTTACTCAGTGTTCACGGTCACGCCCACTTGACACACCTTGTCCTGTGGTTCAGCACTTTGCTGTCTTCTGGTTAGCAGTGCAGTTTCAATAGCAAGCAGGTTGGCTTTAGCTGCAAACCTCCTTCTGCAAACCGTAACCAAGACGCTAACTTTGCAATGTGCAACACGCCGAGGGTTTTGTGAAATCTGTTCTTTATGTAGTCACTACAGCAGTTTTATTACTTCTTGCAAGGGTAAAGCGTAAACCGTAGAGCGTAGACCGTGAAGCGTGGAGCACTAATGCGTTAAAATGTCATTAAGTCTTTGATCATGCTCCATTGTGTGAATAAATACCAGTGACTTGACACATTAGTGACTGCAAGGTGACGCTTTGCACTCAAATCTTTCTTGCAAGAAGTAATAAAACCTCTGTACATGTAGTTAATGTGTATAATGCTGACTCTTCTCATTCACTCTGTCTGCTTATTTAAGGTTTTGTAACATGTGACCAGTTTTGTATGTTCAGTTTTCTTCATTGTGTTCTCCTTGTATCGCTCTTTCAGTTGTTGTCTCTAGTAATACATTTAAAAACCATCAAATACTGTATTAGTCCTGGGCCTATGAGCATTAATCCTGTCTTCCATGGGGTGTGGTACAGGGGGCGGGGTCATGTGAGCAATTCTTCCTGATAGAATCTAGCTAGTGTACAGATGTAATGTAAGGCTAATAACGTGCACTGTGTCTGTCACTAATAGTTGTCTTGATGATGTCATAGCAGCTAATATAGAGGATCTCAATATTGATTCATGTGTACGTGTCATACCGTTCATTTGAGTGTGTCCTAACCAGTGCTGTTCTGTCACTCTTACATTTGTTTTGGTGGATTATAGTAGCTAATGTAATACAGTGGTAATCCTATAGCTGATCTATGTATGCCCTCAGAGTAGCTATTAGTGTCTCTATAACGAACAGCAAACCAGCTTTATTATTCCGACAAAAATGTCTGATCCGAATGCAGTCGTTCAGTGCAGAGCTAGTGTACTCAATTATGTACCATTTGATTTGCACAGTTTTTACCGATACTATATTGAGTACTGATACTTTCCATCTATAAGCTTGTCGATTACAGATACCAATTTCTTGAATTTTAGATTTCTAATTGAAAATGAAGCACCAAAGGAGCAGATGCCTCGGTGGAATAAACAAAGACACAAAATAGCAACTGTAGTAGCAGCTACATGTATTCAATGTACATAATTTCTGTACAGCAATAAGCTCAAGGAAAAAGCCAGCCACGTGCGCGCACTAAATAAATATAGCCCAACCCAATGGGCGTAGCTATAAGAATATTTTGGCTAGCTGCTAGTACACGATCGCGGCACAGTACACGAACGATACAGCTCCATAGCTTGCTTACACAATCCCTAGATCTGCACTTCCATCCAGTAGTCCTATCAGCTCCTATAGGCAGTCACATGTGCCTTCAGAGAACTCCAGATCGCCAGCCGAGCAGCCATCCATTGCGGGGTTAGCATAACTCTACAACAAAGCTACATATACGACTTTCACATGTTCAAAAGCGAGATAATATCATGTTCTATACTTGCATTGCCAGTTCCAAAGCTTAACTTTCAGCGTACGCTAAGATACTGAAGTAGCAGACGGAATGACAGACAGACACACAAATGAACTACTGTATACCTCCGGAGGCTCCGCCCACCGAGGCATAATGACACCATGGTTATTAAACTCACAGCACACAGCCTAGATAGACTGAATAAATTCATTGAACTTGAAGACATAGTATAGCAATTTACTCTAGCTACATGGTCATAATCTTGAATTGTGTTTCGGTAACTTGATGGTAAGCATACCGATGCAGTACTGATACACTGAGTATATCAGCATTGATACCGATACCGATGCTGGTATCAGTGCATCACTACTTTAATTGTTTGTGTATCATATGATTCACACTATTCTATTGTTACACTATAGTCAGGTGAGACTCCACTTGATGATGCAAGACAATATGGAAAACGAGACATGATAAGCTATCTTAGAGGACTTACTGGTCAGTGTACATGTTAGTACTATACTTGTTCAATTATTGTTGCATGTACAGTAAATGCTTGACGTTTCATTGTTGCTCGATATATGACAGAGCATTGTTGTACAGTTAAAACATGCGCTTTTGTTGAAATTCAAGAATCGCTAACTCAGGAACTGACGAGTGTAGAATGTAGCTACAGTAACGGAAGGTCAAGTATTTATCGGGGAAGTGTACTGACACATGTACTGAACTTGCATGTATACTTATCAAAAATCACTTCATACATTCTCCTATTCTCAGGTGCTCACCAATCCACTCACTCATCCAGCAGTCGAATCCCTGTATTTCCAGTGTCTGCCCCTCCTGCAATAGATGGTGAGCCTCTTGTCAGCAGCTTATTGAGCTAGTCACAACTGAGCATGTGGTCCAGAGCAGGCTAGTAACCATTCTGATACTACAATCATTCAACACTATCTACTGTAGCTACACATGTACTGTACATGTATGATAGTCTCTGTTTCTTTAGCTACACCATCATTACCATCTCTATCACTAATAACATCTCCTCCATCATCACATGGTAAGAATCAATGTTACCTACACACTAACATCATGATTGAATTATCATACATGAGTACTGAATGAATCTATTTTTAGCTTATAGCTAAACTCAGGCTTTATGAACCTTGATACACACCAGATTACATTCCCATTGCAATCATAACGTTTCCAAAACACAATCCCAAATCCTTTACTCTGTATTGTGTAACACATGTTATCAAGTGTGCGTATTGTGAATGTACTTTTAACAGCGTGATTACACTCACACTAAACCATTCCAGAACTGTTCTTAAAATTGTTCAAAAGAACTGTTCTATCAAAGTCTTTGCACACTCAGTGAGTGTTCTCAAAGTCTAGTGAAGTCCTTGAAGCAGGCTGTAGGCTAGTCAACTTATACGACGCAGTTCACACACTTATAACACAGCAGCTCTCTGTTAAAATGGGGGTGTTGTGGTGACACTCCATGTTGTGTAAGTACTCGTTTAAAATTGAGAATCAACGATTTTAAACGAGTACCTACACAACATGGAGTGTCACCACAACACCCCCGTTTTAACAGTGATAACCATGGGAATGCCTCTGAAATACCCTTTGGACGTTATTTAGCTTCAAAGTTCAATCGCTTCGTCCTTCACTCTAGTCTTGCGGACTCTAGCCATCTTCACTCTTCCTTGTGTATCGTTATGTAATACTTAGTTCTAAATTCCCAGATTAGTGTCACGAACGGTTTCTTCTGTAACGATTCTTTAACATTAGCAGGTTGGAACAGTTCTGTGCCTGTTTACACTAAAACATAAACCAGTTCAAAAACCGTTTTCTAGACTATAACAAGCTGTAATATAAACATATTACAGCTTGCTATAGTCTAGATATTTGTGCTAGTACCACTACACTATTCGAAGTTGTACGCTCCTTGGAATGATAAGCTCCTGACACTAAACATGTAGATATGACTGAACACATTGTGATACTGCCATGTTTTCAATGTGAACTCAATGTACGCTCATTTTTGATAATAATGCAAAAACATTGCAAAGCAATGAGGACAGTTCAACAGTGTCAGAGCTTGATCTAAGGGCTATTAAAAATATCCATGAATAAGAAAACACACGAAGGGGGAATTGGTTTCCGATTCTCTCACCTGGGATCTGGCACTGCAATAATAATTATTTTAAAATAATAATTAATTTTGTTTCTTAAATAGATAATGCTGTTGATATGTTTGTGGTCTAATATTGTGTTTACAATCAAAGTGTCATGTAAATAGCTTCATTGTGTTAGTGATACATGATGTATTACTGGTATTCTTGATGTGTAGGTGTTGTGAAGAGAGGTATTATACAGCAACACATTCAGCAGCAGGGTAGTGTACCAGTACGATCACTCAAGGGTTTCATGATTGGACCATCTCGTGTCGGTAAAACCACAGCACGACGTCGTCTCACTCACGAGATCATTCACATATCAGCAGACGAGATTGTTCCCAGTACCGGTATAGACGCTCCAATTACTGTCCAGTTGTATCATGACATTGACCGATCATCAGTGCTCTTGTCTGAGGGAGGGTGGAGGAGCCAGGGACTGGAGGAACAGTGCCGTGCTTTGTGTAGCCGTATTCTAAACTCCCCTGCAGCACCCTCCAGCAGTAGGTCCACTACCAGACCATCCACTGCTGCCATCAGCTCACCTGGTCCTGCCACCCTCGTACAGGATTGGGACAATCTTACTCATCGCACACGAGATGAGCTAGTGGCCACAGCACTCACTAAGTTAGTCAAAGATGAGGACTGGGAGACCATCCAGGAGTTCCTCAAGAATACAGATATTCTTTCTTTTCTTCACTTTATCGATATTGGTGGCCAGCCAGAGTTTCACGAGATCCTACCTCTCCTATTGCACGGCATGGCACTGAACATGATTTTCTTCAATGTCACTCATGATCTAGACTCCCCCTACACAGTAGTGTACAGAGCTGATGGGTCCAATTCAATACAGTATGAGTCAGAGTACACTATCAGAGAGATCATCCAGCGTGCTCTGTGCAGCATCTCTTCACTCCAGACTAGTCTAGACCACAAGCCGGCAGCCATTCTCATTGGCACTCATCTCGACAAGACCAGTGAGGCAGCTGTTCTCACTCTAGACCGCTCTATTCAGCAATCCTTCCAAGACGACTATTTCATGAAGAGAGATGTTCTGTGCTCAGTCAACAAGCAAGGAGAGGAGAAGAGATACATTCATCCACTCAACAATGTTAGTACAGACTCCAGCGATATTGAGGGTCTTCGTGAACTGATAACTAGAATAGTCCACGAGCGGTTTACTCCACAGAAGGTTCCAACAGGTGCATTATTGCTCCACCTGATACTGCGCTTGAGATTCGATCCATCTCCAGGATGGTGCTCTCTAGAAGAGTGTGTAGTAATAGCTGAGCATTGTGGCATCTCCAGAGAAGGCCTCCTTGGAGAGAAAGGTGTCCTCCAGTACCTGCACGACAAGTATGGCACCATCCTTTACTATGGTCGGTTGAAGAAGATTGGCAAGCGTGTTATTGTGAATGTTAACCTGATTATGAAGCCACCAGCAGAGCTGTTTGTGTCTGCATTTGGAGCAGTTAGAGGGGAACCAGAGACAGCTAAACACATGCGACTCACGGGAGAGGTTTCTCATCGTCTGATGAACAAAGCATGCAGTGAATCCTGTACTGACGAGGCGGGAATCCCGACTGATGAGATTGTGGAGCTACTAGAGTCGTGTTATATCCTCTACAAGAATGTGAAATCTGCTAGTGAAGAAGAGGTGTACTTCCTGCCGTGCCTCCTCTACCCCGACCACAATGTGACGATAGAGTCCAGCGACCCCAAGCTCCTCTCTGGTCTCCTCTATTCTCCTCTCCTCCTCATACCAGCTACTGGCTTTGTCCCTCTTGGGCAGTTCCAAGCAGCAGTCGTCAGATTTTCTCAAGATAAGAATTGGAGACTGGATGAGCTTAATCGATTTAGGAATCGAATTCGCTTTTATTTTCGAAACGATGGATTGGTTCATGTTGAGATTCGTAGTCTGGTTAGCCACATAGAGGTTCGTATTCTTACTGATGCCGTCATCAACCCACGCTTGATCCTGGAGTGTCGTCGCCAGCTATGGACAATGTTCTGTGAAGTTGGTTCACTCTATCCTCACACTCGAGATGTGCACTGGGACTTTGGGTTCTACTGTCCTCACGCTGTGCAGTCAGGTAGACGCCCTCATCCTGCATGCTGCTTCTCAGAGCAAGTGATCTGTTCTATACGAGATTGTCGAGGAGGACCAGTTGGTTTAGAGAATAAACACAAGTGCTGGTTCACTGTAAGTATAATTATGTGTGTTGTAGCTAGATATAGTACTCTTTGCTTGTTTGTATACAGGAGGTGACTGAACTGGAGAGCTGTCACACAGCTACACAGCTATCCATAGCTGCTGCTGGTGGTGTTAGTCATAGTGGTGGAACACTTGGTGAGTTTCTAATCTTTTCATAATAATGTAGTTCAGTATTGTTTTTTTCCTCAGGCTCTCCTCTCTCAGTGAACCTGCTTCTTGAAGCAGTCAGCAGTGTCACTGACTGGCATGGTCTTGGTCGACAACTGGGTCTCACAATGAGTCGACTACGAGGAGTAGAAGTCACCTACCACATGCACGGAGTTGAGAGAATGAAAGCTGAAATGTTTGATGTTTGGTTGAGGAGGTTTCCTAACGCATCTTGGACTGACCTGATCACAGCTTTGAGGGAAATGGGACTGGACAGTGTTGCTAGTAATGTCAGAGCAGTTTACTCACCTACATCAGGTAATGAATACATGTGGGTGAGACACTGTGTTTGGAGTACAGCTGTTGTGATGGGTGTATAGTACTGTGTTGGCAGGATCTTATACTGTATGTGTTTTACAATCCTTCTCATTCCAGTACAGGTACCAGTCCCTTATCAAGACCAGGAGGAGGAGACCTCTGAATGCAGATGCAAGTGTGTGTGTCTATAATCATCAATCACTCGTGTCATCATTATACTAGGTGTGTGTTTGTGTATGAGTTGTTTGTTCATATTCAGTATAGTGTTACTAGTATAGTTACATTGCGTTGTGTGTAGTAGTGTTCATACACTCACTCACTGTACTGTAGTGTATCATGTACTGTACATACTGTTGTCAGTTGTGTCTATCATTGTCACAGACACCACTCCCTCCTCTGCTCTACCATTCTCCTCTCCTCACCAACCTCATCTCCTCCTGTCTCTCGTACTATATCGGTGATGATGAACTGACCGCACGTGAGCTAGCTGAGCATTGGCTGGTGGTGAGAACTGATCAGGAGAACAGTGCATGTCACCACCTCCTGATGAGCTCCTGGAAACCACTGGAGATTGATGGTAAACCATACACACTGTACTGCATTGACACTTGAACAATATCTCGTAAGAACGGCTGTAATCACCATAACAACCATGAAAGTAGAAACTTGACCAGAACTTTTAATTATGACCAGAACTTTTAACTTTTAATTAATTATGTGTGAAAACATTTCATGTTCAGTTTGTAAAATTTCTATGCTTTTCAACTGCTTTTCAATTAATTTTTAATACGAAAAATTTCCATGGTTTCTAAAACCATTAAGTAATTTTTCATGCACAAAATTTATTGCAAATGTCAATGTACTACCTACCTGCTTTCTCTTGCTCCCCTCTCTTGTTCTTTTACTCCCTCCCTCTATCTCTCCCACTCTCTTCCTCCCTTTCTTCCTCCTTCTCTTCCTCCCTCTCTTCCTCCCTCTCTTCCTCCCTCCTCTTCCTCCCTCCTCTTCCTCCCTCCTCACCCTCCCTCCTCTCCCTCCCTCTCTCTCTCCCTCCCTCCTCTCTCTCCCTCCTCTCTCTCTCTCTCTCTCTCTCCCTCCCTCCTCTCCCTCCTTCCCTCTAGCTGCAGTGAGTATCAGAGTAGTATTATAACTCGGTGTCAGCTCAGTTGCTCTACTAATTCATCCTGATCATCATCTCTCTGTAGCTATAGTTACTGTCCTCTCTTCTTCATTGCATACTGAATGGTGTTGTCACACTACAGACAGCACATCATGAACGACGTGCTATCTTTCTAGCATGTTTCTCATCTGTTGTTTCACATGTTATGGCAGCTAGTACATTACAATGTGTCAGAGTAGTATGATTGGTACTATGAGGCTTAGAATAATGATTCTTGTTTGCATGGGTACTGACACGTTATTGACGAGATTCGTACTACAAGAAATGCAACTCGAAGGTGTTGCTGCATACCAAGAAGAAGACGGATTGAGAAATATGACTGAAGAAGAGCTTTCTGAGCCGTCTTCTTCAACTCCGCATGACACAGTGGGACTAACTCCGGATCCTGTCTAGTCTGGTTGGTCTGTTGAGTACTTTCCTAAAAGTAAACTTAACAGCTGATCACACACCTAGTAATGACTTGAGTGATTGATGGTCATAAACACACACACACTTGAATCTGTGGTCAGAAGACTACTGGTCTTGATTGGGGACTGGTTCCTGTACTGGAATGAGATAAGGGCTTGTAATACACATACACTAGATCCTCTAAACACAGTACAATGCACTCATGACAATGCAAACAGTCAACAGCAACTAGCTTATAATTAACCTCAGCAGCCACTGATGTAGGGATCTATATGGTCTGTTAGCAAGTTAATCGTGTTTCCATTCCATGCTTGTTCCTTGTTGGTTTACATTGTGGACCAGTAGTAGATTTCTTCATCACTACATCCTTTTGATTTCGATAGAAATCTTTTATATTTTCTTGTTTGTGTCCTTTTTTCTTTTTCAGTGAAGTGCAGTTCAATACCATGCATGCACTGTGCCGTCTTTGTTTCCACCAATAAATCTAGCGCTTCTTCTGAATCTCTTAACTTGTGAAACTCTGAGCACTGACCCACAAATACATGTACACCAGATCAGTTGAACTTCGACCTCTTGTCTTTTGGGCTTCTCACCAATCTCGTATACAGTACCATTACTTCTCAAGGATATTTGTATGCTCCATGTTCTGTTTCGAAAGGAATTAAAGTAACCAATTCAACTTCTGTGTTAGCAAGACTGATATAGTCTGTGTCAGGAAATGGACCATCAGTGCTGTATTGAACATTTCCAACACTGACTGAACAGTTAGATTTGATTTCCATTGTATGGTGAAGTTCATCTCCTAATCTGATAAGAACACTCAGACCATTGGAAGCTGCAGTTCGTGTCATCTGCATACAGTGACCGAGGCAGGTTCCTCTTCAATTCAGCCTCAAAATCATGAGTATGAATGAAACGGCTATCAGTAGAAGCTGATACAAATATGATGATAACCAATGAATGATACCAAGACATCTTCACAGGTCTATACACCAACAGTCCACACCACTCTGCTAGAAAGAATCCACTGTCTATACAATCCAGTCACGGCTTTCAACAATAATATTTTGGTTCCTAGTCATATGACCCGTTACTATATAATTATGTATGAACGTGTACTGCATGCACTCTGCATGCACTGCACTGCATGCACTGCACTGCCGGTCGACCGGTTTAATTCGAAGCGGGTTAGCTAGCTGCGCGCCAGATTCAAAGTGTGCATAATGCTATGTGCGCTCGTGTAATAGACTTCGACTACTAAACAGAACGTGTACTCTGAGTGTCCATATACATTGCATCGCAATTATTTAAATTTGCTTCCATGTACATGTACAGGAGTCACGTTTGAATAAGAAGCTCTGACATGTTCCTATGAGTTTGATTGTTAAAACAACTGTTGCATGCACACAACATTTCTTGCTGCGCTGCGTTGCTGAACCACTCGTAACGTCATTCCTGTCAATTTAGCAGGTAGGCTTGCTGTGTTGTGCTGCTAAACCACTTACAACGACGCTCCTGTCGATGAAGGTAGTAGCACATGATGCTCTAAATCGCCTCCGGGACACTTTCTAGTCTTGCTGCGCCGCACTGCAGTGAGCTATAACCGCGACAGCACTCCTACGTAGGTTCCGTCGATCTAGCATGCAGGTGGGCACCCTGAAGCATTGAAACGTTCGGTTTTAAACCGGGTCAACTGAGTTATGTGGTTGTAAATCGGGTTAACCGGCTTCGAAACCGGCGGCCGGCTTCGAAACGGGTCAGGTTGTGAATCGGGTCGTAACATATGCAATACCTGTTCCAGGAAATGTTCATTTACATCAACTGCATGTTGATGGACAGGCTAACTGCAAATATCATTGCATACTTTGTGTCTTAATAAAAACGCGTGTTCTGCACGTGTTGTTACAATGCAATGGCTCTTATTCAAACAACAAACAAAAGAGTAGGGAATTGGGAAGTGACTGTGCGGTCAGAGACGCGGCCCAGTTTCAGCATTCAGTCTCTGTAGAACCTGCTTAACTGTCAGCTAGCTCTGCATGAGGAAAAGAAACGAATATGAGCCTAGAAAACTATTGTAGCTAACATGACAAAATCTGTGTGACAGTTGAACTGAATTTTGTACTTACACACAAAAACACTACATGAAATTTAAAACTTTAAATTGTTTAAAATTCTATATGTTTACGGTGGTACAACCTTTGAAGATGACGGCTTATCTTCGTAAAGAGCATTTCTGACAAATCTCTTAGCAGCATCAGTGTTGAGTCTTTTAACTATGGGAATGAAATTAGTAAAACAACAAGCTGGAACAGACTACACATGTATCTCATACCTCCTTTCTGCTTCTCACTGATGATGGCAGCTCTTTTCATGTACTTTTGAATTCTGTCCTGTTCAAGGATGAAAGCAGCGAGAAAGTGAAAGAATATACTCATTGCAATGTAACAGATTCTCGTCATGTGATAAAGAGGTCTGACTACGCTGGAGCATGCACCTCAGCCATACAGACCTATGCAAGTTGCTCGACAACAGAAATTGTGAAATGGGCGTCGCAATTATAAGACCACCGCCCATTTCACAATCTCTGCTGACAAGCAAAGGTCTGTAATCTCACAGACTCCAGAATATAGTATCTAGCTAGCTCACAGGAGGCACTGATAGTGTACTATAATAGTCATGTCACTAATACCCCGTTCACACTGCACGTTGAAACCGGGCCGAACTGAACCGTGCCACACTTTATGATCAAAGTTCTGACTCAACCGAACCGTGCCACACTTTATGATCAAAGTTCTGACTCAACCGAACCGTGCTGGAAGCGGCCCACCTATGGTTGGTGTGCCGCAATGGTGCAGTTCAGTTCAGTTGTAGCTCAGTTCAGTTGCGTTCATACTGTCAGAGATTTGCAACCGGGCCGGCCCGGTTCAGTTCCATTCTAGCGCGTAGTGTGAACGCGGTATAACAGACCAAGCAAGATACACATAATTTAGATGGGAGGGCTGAAGGTATAACGAAAAAAAAAACACTATGGGAACAGGGAACAAACTCTAGCGACAATCAAGGGTTCCCACACAACATATGGACTTATATCACACGAACATATTTCCACACGTACAAAGTTTAGGTGTATTTTAATGGCATACAAAAATAAAACTATTTGATAGTGCAAAAAATTAATCACACATCGAAGGGACCCACGAAAAAGGTGATTTTTCAATACATGAATATTACAGTACTCACTAGTTCTCTTCGTATGTGGTGTTCTTTAGGATTCACTCCTTGTGTGGACAGATACACTAGAATAATTATTATCATAATTATTGTGAGGAAGCTACATTGACTCACTCACCCCAAAACAATGAATTCATAGTATAACAGAGAAGAAGAGAAAGAGATGCTTCATCCATTGGGGTCATCTGCACGGAGACAAGTACAGTGAAACAAACAGCCAGAAATGCATAGAGCAGGCATGAGCTTGTTGGTTTACGGAGCTTGTATATGGAGCTGACAGCTAGCATATAGAAACAAAACATTCATGCCCAGGAGATTGATAAATTTTTATTATTATTATTATAATTATGGTCACACAAAAACTAGTATTGTCCCAATATTTCACTTCCCTTAAGCTATAAGGTAAAGTCTGGGAAAATTCCCTGTCATCACTGACTGCTAGCTATTGTGGAATCTAAATTTTGAGCCTTCTTTAATTAAAATTAATTGGATCAACTCTCAGGAAAGCAGGAATTAAGATGCTCTGACGTCATATTTCACGAATGTACTTATTGCTCTGCCAGAATATTAAACAGCCATTGACCTCCGCATGGTTTTATATAGAAATTTTTGCGAGAGGGCAAAGTGCGGGTCGATAAAAACTTAAGAGTTATAATAATACAGGTATTAATTTTTTTTGTAACTCAAGGGGCAACACGGCCTAGTTCATCAAGGAGGCGAGTGCCCATCCCTACCCCTCAATGAAACCATGTATAGCAGGTAAATTGACCAAAGTAACTGGGCACTGAAGGCATTGTATCATGCTGATGGTGTGGTACTAGACTTAGTAGAATAACATAAGATCAGCCTAGCTGTCTCATACAAAGAAGGTGGGGCTTTAAATATGACCACACCTAGAACAACTTGCTTGCTAACCGTTTCTCCCAGTGCAGCACGGTTGGTTGTTAGAAGAGGCTTCATGACCGTATCCACGGCTGCTACAGCATGATGAAGATCAACGCACTGTTGTTCTATTTCCTCGGGAACATTGTCATCGTCACTCGCCATGTTGGCAAGCACATTCACGTGGCCAGCAGTCACGTGCGCATAATATATATAGCGGAAAGGGAGTGGTCTGGGGACGAGACATGACATGCGACAGCGTATTACCGGTATACGAAAGTTTCTGAAATTGCAGTTTTTGGAACTAGTTATAAATTGAAAAATTAAAAGTTGCATGTTGCAATTTATTTGTGTGTGCACATTGCATTAGTTGAAAACTGTGCTATGGATGAGGTCTACTGCCACAGTATTTATAAGCACACTGAGGTTTTTATTATGTCATATAGCATATAGATTATGTCTTTTGTATCTTACAAAAACTGTTAAAGCAGCAATAACGATACCTCCAATGGTGCCTATAACAGTAGCCACTGCAGTTACGATTCCAAGTATTTCACCGACTGAAAGCAATGAACCAGTTGGCACAGTAGCTAGCGTTGCAGCAGAATTAACATTGAATTCAATTTGACCAGGATTCTCATCACAGTTAAAATTTAAAGTTGTTTTATCTATTTCAACTCCAAGGTCATCCACACTGAGAGATAGTACAAGATTATAACTGCCTGATTGGAGCATCAGATGCTGACCAACTGGTCCGGAATCTTTGAAGACATTCCATAAGTAACCTTCTCCTTTTCGTGATATGGTGTTGAAGTAGCCAACCTCTGTCTCAGCAAGACTGATATTGACTGTGTCAGGTAATGGACCATCAGTGCTGTATCGTACATTTCCGACTCCAATTGAACAATTAGATTCGATTACCATTGTATGGTGCAGTTCGTCTCCCAATCTGATAAGAAAAGTCATACCATCGGATGCTTCACTTCGTATCATTTGCTTGCACTGACCAAAGCAAACTCCTCTTTCTGCCTCAAAATCATGCGTAGTAATGAAACGGCTATCAGTAGAAGCTGATATGAGAATGATAATCGCAAGGGAGTGATGCAACCAAGCCATTCGAACGGACTGAAGTATACAGCTAGCAGACTTTACATGCACAACTAGCTTAGCCCAATTTCTTATAAGTCCATGCAGTAACGTAACAGTCAATAATTAAAAGAGCTGTGATTCCTTATTGTTATGACAAACACACAGAATACTAGCCCCCTATGAAGCACGCAGAAATGATAGTGAAAAGAAAACACTCAACCAATATGTTGAATGTTATCAACACAACATGGCTGATGTCACTTTAATTTGTTTAAAATACTCAACGTCATTTTGTGTACAAATAAAAAAATGTTTGCCTTTTGGCTATTTCATAATAGCATAATAAATTATTCATAATAGCTTTCAATCATTATAAATTTCAATTTTCTGTAGAATCTGCTTAAGGGACTACATGTCGAACATCAGAATGACGAAAATTTCAGTTTCTTCGGGCAAACAAAGCGTGGTCAAAGACAGTTATCATCAAAGAAACTCACAGATCTGCTTGTGGGCGGAGCAAACACTGTAGAAAGAGTAAAAATTTTATTCAATGAGCGGACAAGCCACGCCCACCAAAATGGATTTGTGAACTGAATGGCTCGTGGTGAGCAAACGTATGCATGCGTTTTTGCGTAAAGTGTTCAGTCTGTCAGTCACAAGGCCGCGAATATTTAATTAGTTTCGTGGTTTGCACAAGAATTGAGCTACAGAGGTCAGCTAAGAACGCAGCAAGGTCATTTGTGGCGCCAGAGGTAGGCAAAGTTCACCCGCTCCGCTTGCCCGCCCTCCCCCCTCCCACCCACCCTGGTTGCTACCTTTAAATTAAAGAAAAACTATGTCGTAAAACATTTGGGTCCCTCGGCCCTCTAGCTCCACCCTAGGACCGCCCAGCAGTTGGTAAAGTCGCTGTGAAGTACTAGATGGTGAGCCAGAAAAAACAGCACGCAAATCGAGCCGTTTCTATAGTTCGCCGTGTAGTCCCTTAATTGTCAGCTAGCTCTGCATGAGGAAAAGAAAGGAATAATTATGAGCCTAGGAAACTATTGTAGCTCACAGCACAAAATCTGTGTGACTGTGGAACCAAATTTTAACAACATCAAAAGTGACTAGAAGCTTATGAGAGTACTTACACACAAAAACACTACATTAAATTTTAAACTTTGGACAAACAAATAGTGTGGTAAAATTTCTGTTTACGGTGGTACAACCTTTGAAGATGACGGCTTATCTTCATACAGAGCATTTCTGACAAATCTCTTAGCAGCATCAGTGTCAAGTCTTTTAACTATGGGAATGAAATTTGAAAAACAATAAGTTCGAACAGACTACACATGTATCTCATACCTCCTTTCTGCTTCTCATTGATGCATGATGGCGGCTCTTTTCATGTACTTTTGAATTCTGTCCTGTCTAAGGACGAAAGCAGCGAGAAAGTGAAGAAAATACTCAATTGCAATGAAAAAGATTCTCGTCATGTGATAAAGAACACAAAAAAGTTTGTCTGGTCTGACTACGCTGGAGCATGTACCTCAGCCATACAGACCTTTGCAAGTTGCTTGACAACAGAAATTGTGAAATGTCCGTTGGCATTATTAGCAATGTATTGTTAGAGACCACCACCCATTTCCCAATCTCTGCTGTCCAGCAACTTGCAAAGGTCTGTAATCTCACAGACTCCGTCAAGGAACAAGCTAGCTCACAGGAGGCACTGACAGTGTACTATAAAAGTCATGTCAATAAAAGACCAAGAAAAATACACATAATTTAGAAGGGAGGGCGGAAGTAATAATTGACTAAAAATCACTATCTTCGGTATGGGAAGGGACAAAACTCTAGCGACCATCAAGGGTTCCCACACACCACAAGTAGACTTATATCACATGAACATACTTGCACACGTACAAAGTTTATATGAACTTTTGGTGTATTTTGATGACATGTACAAATTTATTAATAAAATTGATAGTGAAAAATATTAATCGGACATTGAAGGACCTACGAAAAATGTAAAATTTTCAATACATGAATATTACAGTACTCACTAGTTCTCTTCGTATGTGGTGTTCTTTAGGATTCACTCCTTGTGTGGACAGGTACACTAACAGAATATTATCATAATGTGAGGGAGCTACATTGACTCACTTACCCCAAAACAATGAATTCATAGTGTAACAAAGCAGAAGAGAAAGAGAGGCTTCATCCATTGGGCTCATCTGCATGGAGACAAGTACAGTGAAACAAACAGTCAGAAATGCTGGAGCAGGCTTGAGCTTGTTGGTATACGGAACTATACAGCTAGCATATACAGAGACAAAGCGTGTATCCACATTCTTGCCCAGGAGATTGATATTATTATACAGTCACACACAAAACTAGTTTTGTCCCAATATTTCACCTCCGCTAAGCTATAAATAGGGTCTAGTAACTGGCGACAAATATTCATCGATCTCTCGTCTCTGCGGCTGTTATGGAATCTTGATCGACAAAATTTTGAGCCGACCAACTTATGGTAAAGCAGGAGTTATATTAGTCATATTTTACAAAATGCAGAATGTATTTGTTGCTCTGCCCAAAGGATATTAAATAGTCAGAGAAAGTTGACCAAAGTAGCGATACATACACCATCCGTAACTTAGCGGAAGAGGTTTATAGACTACATGCATGTACACCGAAACATTAATCAGGCACTGAAAATTCATTATCAACAATCAAGGTCTGATTGAGATGATCAAGATCTCGGTTGCAGAACGCAAGGCAGGTTAAAATGTTTGTTCCGATTGTTAGTGTAAGACCTGGAGGCGCTACTGAACAGTCTATGCAGTTGCTGTACATACTGAAGGCTGTATAGTACTAGACTTAATAGAAATAACAGTGATGAAAATCCTCGTGAAATTCGCTTTAGCACTGCCTCCACACAAACTAGGCGCCCTCGGGCGCCCCGCTAGCCTCGTCCCCTCCCATTAATTTCCGCTAGCGCCCCGCCGGTACTGATATTTTATGACCACACCTAGAACACATTGCTTGCTGAACCGTTTCTCCCAGTGCGGCACGGTTGGTTGTTAGGAGAGGCTTCATGACCGTATCCACGGCTGCTATAGCATGATGAAGATCAACGCACTGTTGTTCTATTTCCTCAGGAACATTGTCATCATCATTCGCCATAATTATGTTCACGAGCGCGACGTGCACGTGCGCCGCTATTTTGTGCAGTCACGTGAGTAAAGTGCAAATGTGCAAACAATAATCAAAATTCATCGCGGAAACATGGCGAATTCCTGGTGATCCCGAAGTCTAGATGGTTGGTTTGTTTTTATGCACTTCGTATAAATTGTGATAGCAGCAAAGACAACACCTCCAATAGCACCCATAGCACCTAGAAGTGCAGCAACTGCTGCTACAATACCAACTATAGCACCAACTGAAAGGGATCCATCTGTTGTCACTGTAGTCTCTGTGGTGGTAGGATTAATAGATTCAATTTCACCAGGATTCCCATCACAGTTGAAGATTAAAGTTGTTTTATCAATTTCGACTCCAAGGTCATCCACACTGAGAAACAGTACAAGAACATAGCTGCCTGATTGGAGCTGCAGATGTTGACCAACAGGTCCGGAATCTTTGAAGACATTCCACAAGTCACCTTCTCTCTTTCGTGATGTGGTGTTAAAGTAACCAACTTCTGTGTCAGCAAGACTGATATTGACTGTGTCAGGCAATGGACCATCAGTGCTGTATCGAACGTTTCCAACACTGACTGAACAGTTAGATTTGATTTCCATTGTATGGTGAAGCTCATCTCCTAATCTGATAAGGACAGTCAGACCATTGGAAGCTGCAGTTTGTGTCATCTGCTTACAGTGACCGAGGCAGACTCCTCTTTCAGCCTCAAAATCATGGGTAGTAATGAAACGGCTATCAGTAGAAGCTGATACAAATATGATGATGATAACCAATGAATGATACCAAGACATCTGTACAGGCCTATACACCATCAGTTCACACCACTCTGCTAGAAAGAAATCAACTGTCTATACAATCCAGTCACGGCTTTCGACATTAATAATTATTATGGTTTACCTAGTCATAAGACCCATTTATGTATGAACGTTGTATTGTATGCACTCCTGTATTATTGTATACTGTATATTATACCTGTTATATCAGCCCAGGAAATGTTCATTTCCATCAACTGTTGATGAACAGGCTGTCTGACAACTATAGTTGCATATTTTATGTGCAAGTACATGTTTACATTACATTCCACACTATCCTTTAACTATGATTATACTGTGACTACTAACATTCCTCTACTGTACAAGCCATCATGTGACATGTACATCATTGTATTTCTGCATACATTCCCAGGATAAGCATAAATGGGTCAGTTTTAATTATACATGTAATTATTTTTTAAATATATTATTTGTACAATAATTATGTCATACTAATAGTCTAGCAACTGTTGTTACGAATCCTCCTGTAGTGGTAAAAACAGTAGCATCATTTTACCAGCATTCCCATCATAGTCGAAATTGTGTGAGTACTTTATGAGGGTACTGACAATGCCAATGTGGGGACTACACATCACAATTACAAGAAAACAAACTGAATAATTTTTAAACAAACAAATAGTGACAGCTACGACGTTTACGGCTGAAAGCCTTTGAAGATGACGGCTTGTCTTCATATATACAGCAAATTTCTGACAAATCTCTTAGCAGCATACAGTGTTCCACACGAAGAGAGGGAATAATTGTGTGTTTGACATTTTGCTTGATTTCTCTAGAGTTATTTGTCCTAGAGTTATGATTTATATATCATTTTGATCCTCTATCCTTACTGAATCTTATGCTTTATATGGCTTCTTGTCAGATGACACTCACGTGACAGAAATTTGAAAGACAGGCAGCCAATTGGAAAAACACGTTAGGGAGCGAATCTCAGGGACTACCGGTAGTTAAGCTCTGTTATCGCTGCATTGAAGCTTTCACCTCGGATGCTTATCTGTTGGCAGCAGGATTGGTCCCAATCAGTGCTACATCGGCGGCAGAGAGCAAAAGGTGACCCTTCACGATGAGCCTAACGTTAGGGACAGGAATTCCAGTTCTACTGGTAGTTAAGCTCTAAGACTTCATGACTGCAATGCTAAAACATTAATCATGAAAGTAGATCTCACCTAGCGTCTCTAGAAGCATATACAGCGACAAGCGCGACTTCACTCTGCGAGAGAGCAGGTTTTTGGCGGCCATTTTGTTAGGTAAAATGTATTGTTACTATTGACGTGACGTCATACATTCCTAACATTAATTCACTCTCTTCGTGTGGAACACTGTAAGTGTTCAGTCTTTTAACTATTGGAATGAAATTTGGAAAACAATAAGTTAATTGGAACAGACTTTACGTGTATCTTATACCTCCTTTCTGCTTCTCACTGATGATGGTAGCCTCGCCTCCAGTCCACACCCTCCAGTTAGTGGCCAGGTAATGACTGTCTGCGCATGCGTTGATTTTCCCATAAAAGCCTGGGAAAATGTCGGGAATTCAGATATCATCGATTAGTAAGCGCTATACAGTACGCCGTCTCAGCTCGTTGGAAAGGCAGGTATTAAGTCAAAAGAAGAGCAGACAGGCGCGATACGTAGCGTATACGATAGCAACGATGTTTTCCCAGGTTTTCCTGGGAAAATCAACGAATGCGCAGACAGTCATTACCAGGCCACTAACTGAAGGGTGTGGACTGGAGGCAAGGCTATGATGAAGGCAGCTCTTTTCATGTACTTTTGAATTCTGTCCTGTTTAAGGGGATGGTTAACAGTTTGCCTAATTAAATATTCATAAAAATAATACTAAATCATAGTGTGGAGAGAAAAAGCGCTATATAGCTAAGATAGGTTTTATTGAATGCACCATCGACTAATCTATGTATAAAATAGTCCAGGCCAACAACTGCATGCTACAGTAGAATAAGCCGGAATCACGCCAAAGCCGATCGCTATATAACTCGTTTTTCTTCTGCGCCAAATTTTGCGACGAGCGTACTAAGGCAAGAAGCGAAGTACTCACCAAACGCTTCCTAAGGATAAACTCTAGGGCGGGATCTATACTGGAAAGAGTAGTAGCATCTTATTTTCGAAAAATTCCCAATAAATGGCTGAAGGAAGACGCTGAAACACGCCATTTTAGCCATTTATTGGGAATTTTTCGGAAATAAGATGCTGCTGCTCTTTCCAGTATAGATCCCGCCCTAGAGTTTATCCTTAGGAAGCGTTTGGTGAGTACTTCGCTTCTTGCCTTAGCACGCTCGCCGCGAAATTTGGCGCAGAAAAAAACGAGTTTATAGCGATCGGCTTTGGCATGATTCCGGCTTATTCTACTGTAGCAGTTGCTGGTCTGGACTATTAGGGAGGCACGGTAGTGCCTCCCTATGTAGAGATGAACGAGAAAACAAAATGGCGGCTACATACAAT
This sequence comes from Haliclona indistincta, assembly GCA_964017065.1. Lineage (NCBI taxonomy): Eukaryota > Metazoa > Porifera > Demospongiae > Haplosclerida > Chalinidae > Haliclona > Haliclona indistincta. The sequence continues at coordinate 13,412,393 of OZ024783.1, read as the reverse complement.
GTATTAGCGTTTAAACGCTGATATTTCGCCTGGTGATGAATTTTAGACGTCCAAAGACACTTAGATCTGCTTTCTGGCGTTGCCCCATCTTACAGCAGCAAGGAGATTGCTCGAAATGGTCAATAAAGTGACGAACCTGGAAACGGTGAAAATCGTGTTTCGTGTTGCTTGTTTCGAAAATCGTGTTTCCTTTGCAAGTTGCTTGACATCAGAAATTGTGAAATGGGTGTTGACATTATTATTGTTAGAGACCACCGCCCATTTCACAATCTCTGCTGACAAGCAACTTGCAAAGGTCTGTAATCTCACAGACTCCATCAAGGAACAAGCTAGCTCACATGAGGCACTGATAGTGTACTATAAATCATGTGAGGGAGCTACGTACATAGACTCACTTACCCCAAAACAATGAATTCATAGTGTAACAGAGCAGAATAGAAAAAGAGGCTTCATCCATTGAGCTCATCTGCATGGAATGAAACATGCAAACAGCCAGAAATGCTGAAGCAGGCATGAGATTGTTGGTATACAGAACTAAACAGCTAGCAACCAAAGACAAAGCATGTGTCCGCATTCATGCCCAGTATAATATTATACAGTCACACACAAACTAGTTTTGTCCCAATATTTCAGCTCTGCTAAGCTATAAGTATAGGGTCCGGTAACTGGCCACAACTATCCCGTCATCATTGACCTCTCGTCTCTGCCAGCTGTTATGGAATCTTGATCGACAAAATTTTGACCCGACCAATTTATGGAAAAACACAAAACAGGAATTAGGCCCCGTTTACATGAAGACGATTTCGGGCAAAAACGCAGACATTTGTCTCCGTTTATGCCTCTCGTTTACACGCATATGATGAAAACTCGCCTGAAAAATGGAGACTTAAGTGGAGACTTGGAAAACGGAGGCAGGAAAAAAGCTCGTGTAAACACCAAATACGGATACACACTTTTTATAAGAGCACATCTCAGCCTTCATACTCACAGAGAAGAATACTAGCGCGAGCCCTGAAACGACAACTATCAAAGTAAATAGTGTGTCCTTTGCTGGTTCATGCGTATGAGTGAGTGCTAGCATGCTCGCACGAAAACGGCACGACCACATTTCATTTGCTTCCGCTGGAAAAACAGCCAAAACGGAGCCGTGTAAACAGCAAAAACGATGTAGTCTGTACGTCGAGCAGTGTGGAAACCTCGACGTTGCTCAAGAATATGCAGCTTAAACTTTAATGAAGGTAATGTTCAACTATAAAATACAATTTTGAAGGCCAATAGACTGTGTTTTGGTTGGTTCATCTTGCTCTTCGTCAATCTGCTGCTCAACTACTACTGTTTCATTTTGCTCTTCGTCAATCTGCTGCTTAACTACTACTGGTTCATCCTGCTCTTCGTCAATCTGCTGGTCAACCACTGGTCCCTGCTGTTCTTTGCGTCTTCTTACTCTTCATTGCACCATAGATGATTGAACTGTATTAGAGTGATTTAGCTGCTTGGTCACATCGTATCATCCTTCTATTAAACAGTCTATTATATCTATCTAAATCAGACCCTGTTCCTTGTGTATAGCCTTCTTGTAAGCAGTAGGAAACACACTTGGTACATAGTCAGGGTGACTAGAATCATGTTGGGGCTTACCCAGTCTATTAGCCTGCAAAATTGTATTTCAAAGTTAAAAAATTAATTTCTATAAAGTTTAAGCTGCAGATTCTTGAGTAACGTCGAGGTTTCCGCACTGCTCGACGTACAGCATTTATCCACAGTTCTACCTTGGCTTGCCATTGTGAAAAGGAAAGCTGAAAAACTTACCATACAGCCTCTTTGCTGAACTAGAGCATCCAAAAACGCAGCAATTGTTGACTATATTCGACTCTTTATAAGGCTAACCAATGGAAGTTGGTCAGCACTGAAGAAACGCACGTTTTCCACTAAACGCTGTACCGCGCTGTACAAATCTATCCCTCCAGCCAATTGATGCGCGTCACGCGACGTCATAATTCTGACGACAGTTTTGGGTCGATATTAGCCGCGAACATTCCATCACACATTTGCCACGAAACTATCTATAGCTGTCACAGTTATATGATTTGGGCGGCGTTTACACTAAAACGTTTCTGCGTGAAAACGCAAACTTTTCTTTCAGTTTTTGCCTCCCGTTTACACTAAAACGGTGAAAACGCGCGATGAAAACGCGAACTTTAAATCCGAACACCAAAGTGGAAACTTAGAAAACGGAGGCAGCAAAAACGCTTGTTTGGACCAGTGTAAACACTTGAAAACGGCAACGATACTCGTGAATCAGCAAACTGTCACGTGATTTTGGTTGGCAAAAATGGAGGACGAATTGGCAGCTTTCCTAGTGTTCTTCATTTCAAATTTACTCGTCGTTTATCAGGTTAACGTATTTATTCTTCTTCTTACGGACTTGTCCTATGCTAGGGAACGTCAAGTATTCATGGAATTTGTAAGTTCATCCAGCCAACTTGTCATGAGAAGACCAAGAATATACCGGCAGGAACGTGCAAACATGCAGTACGATCAAGCCAGGTAGGACGCAGTCGTGGTGGAAGAGCTTCATCGATAATGATGAGCCTCCAGAAGAGAGTGGAAAGAAAATTTTATGTCAAGAGCCACTTTCTTTTTATTGTGTGACACACTGAGGCCTCATGTTGAACGTCAGACAACCAGAATACGAGCTCTAGTTGAAGTTGAAAGACAGGTAGCTCTGACACTGTCATCTGGCTGACGAAGGTAGAATGAGAAAAACTGCTAATGCTTTTGGGTTGTCACGCTCTACAGTTTCTATTGTATTGAGGAGAGTTTGCTGTGCTATATGTGAACACATGGGCCCTCTTTTCCTTCGTCTACCAACTACTGAAGAAGAAGTGAAGGAAAAGACAGATAAATTCTTTGATCATTGGCAATTCCCACAGTGTTTGGGAGCAGTGGATGGAACCCATATTTATATTAAGCAGCCCAGTGATAATGCCACTTATTTCATTAATCATAAGGGACGGTTTTCATTGGATGTTCAGGCATGTTGTGATTATATCTGTTACTTTATGGACGTTGTGGTGAAATGGCCAGGCAGTGTCCACGACGACGCCAGGATGTTCATCAATTCCACATTAAACGAGAAATTAAGAAGTGGTGCAATACCCAGATGTTTGAAGAGTGTTGTCAGTGGTGAAGATCCTATTCCTGTTGTGATACTTGGTGATTCGGCATATCCTTTACTTCCTTACCTCATGAAGGAGTACGCTAATGGTGGATCTACTGCGCAAGAGCAATACTTCGGGTATAACCTTTGTAGCGCCAGGAACGTCATCGAATGCGCATTTGGCGTCTTAAAGCTCGTTTTTCTCCCTTACGAAGAGAGATGGACATTAACTTGTTTGATTTGCCTAGCGTTATTTATGCTTGTTTCATTCTCCACAATTTTTGTGAACTCAACAAGGAATCTATTTCAGATGATCAAGTAAGAGCTGCAATACAAGTAGATCAAGGATCACAGCTTTCTACCCAAGGCACACCTAGACCAAGCAATGAGGTGGAAGGAAAACGTGTCAGACGGGTTCTTACTAAATACTTTGATCCATAATGATTATGTCACATAATTATACTGACCATGATTATTACATGTGATTATACATTGCATGAAACAATTTTGTCAACAAATCAGTTACACTAACACTGCTGTGAGTAGTCATCATAGTCTTCCAAATCACATTGAGTAGTACCATGAACTGGAGGTGGCCGAGGTGAAGCATGATGATAGTTTGAAGGACCATGCATGCCAGGTGATGGTGGGGGAGCATACGCATATTGTTGGTAGTAGGGAGAAACCATGGGGCTTGATCTTTGTGTAAGAGTTTGCTGTAGCAATGCGAACGCACTGCTCATTGTGTCACTTTAAGTTTCGAGATTGTTGGTAAGCTGTGCAACTGTCTCTCTATGGTCCTTGCTCATTTCTTCAAATCTATCAGCCATCTGTTTCTTGAGCTCAAGTTCTTTCTCGGTATAAGTTCTATTAGTTGGACATCACTGGACAGTCTCTTCTTCATTCTCTTGGTCTTATAAGTTGACAAAGTTTCATTAAGCTTGTCTCGTCGTTTGCGGCTAGATGAATCATCAGATGAAATAGACGATTCTCTACTTGAACACTGGCTGCTAGTGTTGTCGGATGATTGCTCTTCTGCACTAGAATTACTGCTCACTTTCTCTCTATCACCAGCCTGCTGATCATTCGCCATCTGCTGATTGTTCACTGCATGCCTGTTGATCATTTACCTCCTCCGTTTCCATGCCCATTGCGATTTGATCCGTCCCCCCCAAAGTTTCTCACATGCAGAGTTCATAGTATAGGTACACAACCCTACCGTGACCACTCTGCCTTCCCGAGTCAACAGCCTATACAAAACACATGATTTAATACAAAATAATGTTAGCAAGCGATAGGGCGTACCTCACGAAATTTAATTCGAATAGCCTTTATCTTAGATGTTAAAACCTCTTTAGATAGCTCATCAAGCTTGTGGGGGTAGTCTTTACTGAGGCACCTGGCTTGCTCCGCATCTTCTGGTAGCTCTTTGCGGAACAATTCTAGTATGTCAGCATATTTAGTCTTTACAGACTCCCAGTCTGTGCCCTCAGAAAGATGCTCGAGTTTGTAGTCGTGTGCCACCTCGAGCAGCAACTGTGCTTCATCGTCAGTCCATATATACTCCTTCTTGGTCTTGTTCTTCTCACTGTTCTTCTTCTTGGGGCTGCTCTTCTTCTTGGGAGGCATCGGTAAGACGGTAACGCTGCATGTGTCGTGATCACTATCTATAAGTCACGCAATTATCACGTGCCTAATAACAGGTGTATGAACACTCCCCTTACCTATTGCATCATTTTTGAGCTGCACTGGATTGGTGTAGACGCGTAAAAACGCCCCGTGAAAACGTAAAGAATGTTTCCGTTTCCTGGAAAGCGTTTCAGTGTAAACGCCGCCTTGGTGAGAGAGTTGATACATCCATCTAGAGTATGTGTGTATAGTTAGGAACACATGCCATATTTGCTATATCTTATGACGTAGACAATGACGTACGTCAAGTCATAGAGACAATGTACGGATATATACGGATAATGTATCCGTATATTGCATTTATGATTTGACGTACATCATTGTCTACGTCATAAGATATAGCAAAGACGACCAGAAGCGGCGAGTGCTGCTACTATCAGGTCGCCGTATTCGAGTACAGTGTAAGCTACTGTCACGATTGAAACGCTGAGGTTGGTAAAGGCATATGGCTACCTGCTTGCAAGCGCATTTTTCTTAACTCTCGAAGTTGCGCGTTGTTGAGTCTAAAAACTTTCTCACCTGTAGATTTTTGTGTAATTTTGGCCTTGTTTAGGACCGTACTGTAGTTTGCATGAACATCAAGCACCCACTTTACAGTATATGATAGATGAACTAGTTACTCAACTGTTTGCCAAGTCTTTTTCTTAACTAATAATATAGCAGTTTTTATGGTCTAAAAATAAAGATAATTGGTGTTTCCTACAACTGCCACTGAACTGCTGATATCTTCGAGATGAAATACGTTGCCAGCTAATAACGACATCCTGTTACAATTTCCATATACTATCAAATCTTAGGTCCGTATATTCACTTTAGTTAATGTATTGTGTTCATTGGAAGATGAACTTCTACTCGGCGTCCTGACTTCCACAAACTAGATTTTCACTTGGTCGACCCAGGATAGCAAACTTCAGCCTATTAGCTATCGATTGAGCTAAAAATGTTGCAGTAGAGTTGAAAAAAGTCCGTTCCAAAACACACTTCAAAGTCGCGACTATCGCCCAATTGCTAATGTATTAGCTGATGTCAAAATATGATTTTTATCGATTTTTGAGCGACTGTAACTAAAAAACTAAACTCGATTTTGAGTTGGTCGACCCCAGGTCTAATAGAACAGGGTCTGAAGATTTGAATGGTTTGTTCAAAATTGAAATCCAAAGAAAAAAGTAGGTTCCACTTTTGAGGTGAAGTTAGGTAAGAAACAAGTTTTGCCCGGGAAGAAACGAAGTACAGCAGTTGCGTTTAGTACAGTTTGAGCATGGTCTATTCAGTTTAAACTGTAGCGCTAGTATCTCAGACTATCCTTAGACTGTCTAGAAGCTAGTACTTGGCAATTCTAGTGTAGCAAAGGCTCAGGAGGGAGCCAGAAGTCACTCCGTGACCGCCATTCTCTATGAGCTCTGATTTCGTCGCGCTGCTTACTTTCTGTTCTGAAAAGAACATTGTTACAGGTAATACATAAGCTTGAGCTTCTTAGCATAGCTATACACAACCGTGTTGAAACAGTGGACGTCTACTGCAAGCGTTGTAGAGCTGTGAAGTTGCCTACCTGCACCATGCTAGCGAACGGCGACAAGGCTTTGTGGTTCAGAGCGAAGGAAACAGACGTTCAAGGCGCACCAATAGGAGTCTTTTTCAGTACCACAGACGCTACTGGGACCAGTAGAAACTGTGCAAGAAGACACACAGTGAACTATGATCCAAGGTGACCTTCACGTAACGGAGCGGTTGTCATTAGCAACCCGTTATATTAATTGTGTTACATTACAAGTAAATCGTGTTCTCTGCATAAACGTAATTCCGTGTGATGTCCTTTATTTCTGGTAATGATGGCATCTGTTCCTAACTATACATACATACTCTAGATGGATGTATCAACTCTCTCACCAAATCATATAACTGTGACAGCCATAGTTGAGTTTTTATGAGCAAAAACATTTCATGTAGGTAAAATGTGGTAAATTGGAATGTTTAGACTGGAAGCACTATACATTTCCCCGTTTTTGGACTGATCGTCTACGTGTAAACGTAGCCTTAGTCATAATTATTTCACAAAATGCAGAATGTACTTGTTGCTCTGCCCAAAGGACATTAAATAGTCAGAGAAAGTTGACCAAAGTAACGATATATACATCATCCGTAGCTTAGTGGAAGAGGTGTACAGACTACACGCATGTACATAGAAACATTAATCAGGCACTGAAAATTATTTATCAACAATCAAGGTCTGATTTGAGATGATCAAGATCTCATGCAGTTGTAGAACTCAAGTGTTAAAATATTATTTGTTCTGATTGTTAGCATGGAGATTTGGAGACCTGGAGGCGCTACTCAACAGTCTTTGCAGTTGTTGTACATGCTGAAGGCTGTAGTACTAGAAATTAATAACAGTGATGAAAATCCTCGTGAAATTCACTATAGCACTTCATCACACAAACTAGGCGGGGTATATTTTATGACCATACCTAGAACAAATTGCTTGCTAACCGTTTCTCCCAGTGCGGCACGGTTGGTTGTTAAGAGAGGCTTCATGACCGTATCCACGGCTGCTATAGCATGGTGAAGATCAATGCACTGTTGTTCTATTTCCTCGGGAACATTGTCATCATCATTCGCCATAATTATGTTCACGAGCGTGCACGTGTACGTGCGCCGCTATTTTGTGCAGTCACGTGAGCAAATTGCAAATGTGCAAACAATAATCAAAATTCATCGCGGAAACATGGCGAATTCCTGGTGATCTCGAAGTCTAGATGATTGGTTTGTTTTTATGCACTTCGTATAAACTGTGATAGCAGCAATGACAACACCTCCAATAGTACCCATAGCACCTAGAACTGCAGCAGCTACTCCTACAATAGTAATTATTTCATCGGTTGAAAGTGGTCCAGCTGTTGTCACTGTAGTATCTGTTGTGGTGGTAGGATCAATAGATTCAATTTGACCAGGATTCCCAACACAGTTGAAATCTAAAGTAGTTTTATCTATTTCAACTCCAAGGTCATCCACACTGAGAAATAGTACAAGATCATAGGTGCCTGATTGGAGCTGCAGAAGTTTACCAACAGGTCCAGAATCTTTGAAGACATTCCACAGGTCACCTCCTCCCTTTCGTGATGTAGTGTTAAAGTAACCAACTTCAGTGTCAGCAAGACTGATATTGACTGTGTCAGGCAATGGACCATCAGTGCTGTATTGGACATTTCCAACACTGACTGAACAGTTAGATTTGATTTCCATTGTATGGTGAAGCTCATCTCCTAATCTGATAAGGACAGTCAGACCATTGGATGCTGCAGTTCGTGTCATCTGCTCACAGTGACCGAGGCAGGTTCCTCTTTCAGCCTCAAAATCATGGGTATGAATGAAACGACCAACAGTTGCTGATACAAATATGATGATAACCAATGAATGGTACCAAGTCATCTGCACAGGCCTATACACCATCAGTTCACACCACTCTGCTAGAAAGAATCCACTGTCTATACAATCCAGTCTCAACAATGTAAATATTATGGTTTATGTAGTCATAAGACCGTTACTATATGTAAGAATGTTGTATTGTATGCACTTCCAATGTATTGTATAATATTATTATAATCTGTTATATCAGCCCAGGAAATGTTCATTAACATCAACTGTTGATGAACAGGCCAACTGACAACAATACAAGAATACAAGGTGGTTATTAACTCAGTTATTAATGCAACAGGCAAATTGGGCAGTACACAATTCACATCACAGATAGACAACTATAGTTTCCAAAGATATGTTACTGCACAGATCTACTTCTAAATTTATTCAGTCAATAAGCTGTTTCTTGTCTTTATTATTTATGTTGATTAAACAGGCCCCATGTTTTTGTTGAATGTAATGCCGGACCCCATGTTGGCTCCAAGGTTTTTCTTTCTACATTTTTTATAAATGCCGATACCGGTAAATAGAATACCAACAATAAGAGCAGCAATTGGTGTTACGATAGCAGCTATTTCATATGGTGGAAGTGAATCACCAGCTGTCGGTACAGCAGCGTCTGCTGTCGGTACAGTAGTTTCTGTGGAAATAGATTCAATGTCACCGGGATCTCTGTCATAGGTATAATTTATTAATTTAAAGTTGTTTTACTCCAAGGTCATCCTCACTGACCAGCAGTTCAAGATCATAGCTGCCTGATTGGAGCTGCCTGCAGGTGTTGACCAACAGGTCCTCCTTTTGTGATGTGGTGTTAAAGTAATTTTCAGCAAGACTGATGTTGACAGTGTCAGGCAGTGGACCATCAGTGCTGTATCGAACATTTCCGACACCAATAAGACAGCTTGATCCAATTTCCATTGTATGGTGCAGTTCATCTCCTAATCTGATAAGAACAGTCATACCATTGGAAGCTTCGCTTCGTATCATTTGCTTGCACTGACCGAAGTAAACTCCTCTTTCTGCCTCAAAATCATGTGCAGTAATGAAACGGCTATCAGTAGAAGCTGATATGAGAATGATAAGCATCAATGAGCAATGCAGCCTAGCCATTACTATCTACAGCACTCGGTTAATACAGTCAGGAGCACACACAAGTCTTGAAGTCTGACGAATTTAATATGAGGTTGTGCATTTCGAAATAATAATTATAACAACACTAAAATATCAATGAAGTGTTGTGATTGCATTTTATCCGCAACATACCAACTTGTGAAGCATGTTATCAACACGTGATGGTTGGATTATGTACACTCAGTCACTAACTACTCCAGGTGGTCTCACACGATGAGCTAGTTGCTTGAAATTGTTTATTAAACTATATTTTATCATGAATCTTTGAATTATTCAACAGCAGGGGCTTGAGCTGCGTGCTACACCATCGATGAGGGCATTTTTAGTTTTCGCGCCAAATTAAGTTGGGCGTGGTTTGAGCCCCGCCCAAGGTGTGACGATGTCTTCGACAAAGCTACAACGGCTGCTCGAAACTCTCCTACAACGAGGCGACAGGCACCAGGTAACCGACTATCATGCCACCACATAGCTGTGTGAGATGATCTGTGCCTTTACAGAACGGTACGAGAAGCGACAAAAAGGGAGACGGCGATAAAGTTGAACAAGTTCTTCTGGAACGGTTTTTCAGACGATACGAGCGTCATAGGGACTTCACTAGTAGAGGAGAAAGAGACATTTTTAAAGAGGTGTGCAAATTGTTAGAATTGTGCGATAAGACTTTGTACCTACAGCTTCTTGTGGAGCTTCAAGAGAGTCGGGTCTCCACGAAGTGGCTCAGGAGTGGGGCCAGCAAGAAGCATTCACTGGGCGTGTTGAGATGCCTAAGAGTGCTGCTTAGAGACGAGAAACTGCTGAAAGAGTTTGCTCAGACTACAGGAAACATTGTCACTGTCGCTCAGGTCAGCATTTCACATGTACGTAAAATTGTCTTTCAAGTTGCTTGTGAGTACTTTATGTCCAATTTGACCTGATTTGCAACTTGTGCCTTCAAAACTGTTGCCTTAATTTTCAACTGTTGGTGTTCACAAATGCTCTCTGTATTCGATATAGAGATCTGTCTATCATAGTACTCTTTAAAGGTCTATAAATCATTACATAGCACTTTGACATTGTATAAACCTGCATTTATCATCTTGCTACACTGTATGTTATGGTTGGTGATACTTTCACTAGGAGCTCCAGTCTATCTCGTCACAGTACACAACCAGTATCAACGGTGATGATACTGAACTAGTACAAGACCTACTGACTGAACTAACCAGTGAGTGCTTGATCTACACAAATACACGTACTGCACAGTGTGTCTAGCTGTCATAGAAAGATTTCATAGTCTTTAGTGAGTTGCATAAATCAGTTTGCTGAGGCTAGGCTATTGTTCCTGATTGCTTGGGGTTCTCCTGCATACCGATGGGTGCATGTGGGTGCAATACACGACACTATCATGTGACCTGCATGTGTTATGCAAAAGTTTCGGTTATTCCATATCTAGTGGTTACTAAAATTAGAAGTTCTCCTTGATTTGATGTTTATAATTACTTTCATGCTTCCTTGGAGAAACCTCGATGTGCTCCTGGTGTCAAGCACAGCTTAAATTTCTATGTGTGTGTATCTCTCACTCCACTCACAGATATTACACAAAAATGCTCGACCCTCTCAACCACTCACACTCTCCTACTGACCAACAGCACACATGAGTGCATCGCTGAGCTTACCCTCTCTCCTTACCTACCAATAGCCTGCTCTTCACTCTCAAGTCTTATCAATTTCAGCAAGACTGAACCAGGTCTACTAGCTGTGTGTGACCTTAACTTATCTGAAGTGTTAGTATCAATTTTGCTTCACCAACAAGACATCACTGCTCAACAACTAGCCAGTGATTTACTACTTCTCCTTAGCCAGCAACCAGTCACACAACAGCAGCTGAAGGAAAGTGATCTACTGTCTTCGCTATTGACTTTATTCAAGAGCAAAGATGCACACCTCCAGCAACGTATTGTAGCTTCACTTGAGCGATTACTAACCGACTCAGAGTTACTGGAAGAGTTCCGGCTAGCTGGTGGTATTCCACTGGTCCTATTCTTACTCGCCCAACACACTGAAACTGGCGTCAAAGAGAAGACAGCAACTTTGCTAAGTGCATGCTGTTCTCTACTAGCGAGGCTGTCAATCAATGACACATGTGCTGTAGAGATTGTCAAGACCAATGGAGTCTACCTACTAGCAGTGCTGGCCGTGCCTCAAACAGAGCAACAAGACACAGGCTGTACCTGGTTGATACCACTCCATCAACAAGCACTGAGAACGTTGAGATTCTTGTTCAGCCTCGAGCAAAACCGGCAACTCTTCAAACAGCTCTTCTCAACTGACATACTAGAGAAATTCATTGATATCGGACACTATGTACATGACCTGGGACAGTATCTATCACTAGCAACCACCTTGTACAGTTTAACAAAACTGGAGCTTTCTGCTATTCACAAGAACATTACAGTATTCAACCAGCATAAGCAGCAATTGTGCACTATAGGTGGATACCAGGTTATAGCTCTGCTTGGCTCAGGAGCTTATGGGAGCGTGTACAAGGCTAGGAAGGGTCCGCTATAGGCAGTCTGTTCGCTATGAAGGAGATCAGTACGAGTCACGCTCTCTTGGGCAAGACACTGGACAGCCGTGAGGAGAGTATAGGCAGCATCATGAGTGAGGTGGCTATGATAAAGCAACAACTAGCACATCCTAACATTGTCCGCTATCACAAGTGCTTTCAGGTAAGATGTACCAAGGATCGAAATACCCTTAAAATTTTATGTGTGATAAATACGGTACTAAAGTTAGTGCTCTGTGTAGAGGGTATTGTCACATCACTTGAAACTGCTGTACAAGTGTGCTGTATTGCGATGAGATTTAATTTTGAGCTGTATGACATTGGAAAATGGAATAGACTTTATTATGTGTATTGTGATTAATTTTATTGCTTCGATCCAATTTACCTACTATTATTGTTCTACTTCTTTGATTATCGTGGCGTCTTTTGTTTATTTCTCTATGTTAGGAGGGTAGTCATCTCTACATTGTGATGGAGTTTCTAGAAGGCGCTCCACTCAGTGAACACATCACATCACTCAAAGAGAAGACACATAGATTCACAGAGGACAGGATATGGCACTTGTTCTCACAAGTATGTCAACATAATAACTTGTGTGCTACTAGCTAGTCCCTGCAAAGTGCAATTATTATTGATGCTCGGCATTGATAATTATGTTGGAATGAACGTGAATTCCACAGATTGATAAATTATTTTGTACTTTTCTTTTGTGTCCAGATAATTAGAGCTCTTCGGTACTTACACAAAGAGAAGCGTATTGTTCATCGTGACCTCAAACCAGCTAACATGATGGTTGGAGACAAGGACAAGCTCACTATCAGTAAGACGTGTGATGCTTTTTCCGATGCATTATGATACTGATGCCTCTTGCAGCTGACTTTGGTCTCGCTAAACAGAAGAAGGAGTTCAGTGTGATGAAGTCAACAGTGGGCACTATGCTGTACTGGTGGTGAGTGGAAGCATGTTGGTTAGTTGGAAGTATTGTAAACTGGACGGGTTTTATTATACACAAGCATAATGACTCACAACTAAAGTTGAATTATTAACCACGGTCGAAGTGTAACAGTTTTATTTGAATTTATTCATGCATGAATAATGTTTGTATTGATACAGTCCAGAGTTGGTTCAGAGCGAGGCATATGATGAGAAGGCTGATGTGTGGGCAGCAGGATGCATACTGTATGAGATGGCTGCACTCAAAGCTCCATTCTACTCCAGCAACAACAACATACTAGCACTAGCCACTAAGGTACACCATAACACATACTCAATGAATGTGTGTTTGTGGCAACTCACACAAAATGTTGGTTCATTCACTGGTTCACTACAGTTAAAGTTAATTTTTTAAACGTACAGGCAGTTACTTATATGTTTATAAAGCTTATTCATTAAGTTTAAATTGTGACAGTAATGAAATTGTTGAATTTACCGTATGTCAAAATAGAGTAAAAGCATGGCAGACACCACTGTAGACAGGTTCTGGCTGGCTGTGTAGCTAGCAGTAACCGCTAGCTAGCAGTAACCGCTAACTGCTAACTTTGTAGCTAGCAGTAGCCGCTAAATAAACTGGTTTGACTATTGTCTCAGATTGATTGTATGACTGTGTAGGTTAATTAAGTATAATTACATGAGCTCGTCTGTAATTTATGTATTGTTTCTTCAGATAGCTGAGGTGGATTATGACAGGCTGCGATCATCACCAGGTGGAGAATACTCATCACTAGTGGGTGAGGTAGTGGAGAGATGCCTCACCTATGATAAGACTACTAGACCAGACAGTGTTCAAGTAAGTAGCTCTACTGCAAGACCATAATGAGCTAGCTAAGTAGCTGACATTCTCATGATTATTTATGTTTAATGTGCATGAATTATGTATGAGAATCATTTTGCTGATATACATTGTATTCCTAAGAACCTGTCACTAAGTCTTGGCAGCTCAGTAATTTTTTCTGAATACTAGCTGTGCACAGTTTATTCTGACTCATGGTTATTGGTGTAGGTTGGTAGCATGATAGCTGGTAAGATGATGGAGCTGATGGATGACATGGCTCATCAAAGAGACAGACTGAACAAGAGACTGACACGAGAACGAGAGAGCAGAATAAGGTCAGCAACTAGACAACTGAAGATAGTTTGTACAATCATGTGTGCTTTATATAATTCCCAGAAAAATTATTTTTTTGTGTAAAGTTATGGAATCCTATTTGCGTGAATTGTGAATGATGATAAACATTGTTTCTCTATAGGCATCTTCATGATGCTGTGACTTCAGAACAAAAGTATCAGCACTTGTTGACTCGATGTAGATCAATGGAGTTCACCAGCAGTGCTAGGAAGAGACTCTCCTTCTCTGTCGTAACAAACGACAGCATCTCCACAGCTCCATCTCTCTCTGAGCCTGGTTCTCCTCCCACCTCTGATTTCACTGCTGCACATTTGGCTGTCTCTCCCTCCATCCATCCTGAGACTCCATACAGTCCTTTATCAGACGGTGTGTTTGAGGATGAGGGAGCTAAGCTGGGCTATCGTAAAGCATCAAGTGCTGGTATTCCCCAAAGAATATCACCATTTCATTATCAGTTGCATAGTCGAGGATCAGTGGGCAGTGCTGGACCTAAACTGAGGTACTGGGCGACCAGCTCAGGAGGACATGAGAACGAACACTCTCAGTCACTATCACCAGCTATCCAGTTCAGAAGACAATCCAGTAAGTATCATGTTGCATTCGTGTCCCATGTTATGTTTAAATTTATAAATGCATAATGTACCTGATGTGTGTGTTCTGATCATGATATTTTTATTATACATTGTGTATAGCTTGTATGGTTAGTATCTCCTCCAAGCACTTGAGAGAAGTTAGTGATCCAGTTGGTGAGCTGCTCACACAGCTACACAAGATAGTCTACCTAGCCAAGGTGAGGACTGATGGTCACTTTATAGATCGAGGTTCGATCTATACTTGCAGCTTGTTATTCCAATACCCTGAGACTCATGTTGTCTCAAGTTACACATGAGTTTTTGTCAAAATTATTGCGTCTATTGAGGCATGTTAGATTATACTTGGCAGCTATCATGTGTTCAGTGAGAATTCTTCATATTAATGTATTTGTACTGTTTGTTTTACAGTAATTACAAGAAATTTGTGACAATGTACACATTCGTCAATCCAAAGCAGCAACCGTTGAGGCAGCGTAAACCGTGATCAATCTGAATCACGCTAGCTAATAGCTATGTGATAAACCATCCAAATAAGGCATGGATCATGCTTTGCACTTTTGTGGCTGTTGCAAGGGTAAAAAAACAGAATAGTCTGATGTATATGCTATGTCAACAGTCTGTTGACACATGGAATGCCAACAATCTAGCTTTCCCCACTAGTGTCATGGATGTAAATTCCATATCGTAAGTGGTATGATATATCAGCCCTGGTCATCTGGCCAGGGCTATATACTGACCCTCAACGTAACCAAAAAAAAAAGATAAAATATGTGGTTAGCTTCGAAGCTGTCCCACCAAAAATTTTTTTTTGCTGTCTAAGCTTGCTTTGTTTCTTGTGTATGATCAGCACTTTCTTCATTGTATACTGCAGCTACCTGTCAGTTCATCCAGTGCTGGTGTTAGTATAGTCAGACAGTATGAGAGAGCTCTGTTTAAAACCACCAGTGCAGCTGGTCTACTCAAATCAGAGATGAGAAAGGTACGGATAATACAAATTTGCAAATAATTATAAATGCCTCAAAAGTCATGTTATACGATATATACATGTGTAGGTGGGCAAGTCTGTAAGCATATTGTAGGCTGACTAGTCTCTCTGTGTTAAAAATCTGCAGTTATTGTAGCAGTACAAGGTTGTTCATGAGCACATTGTGAAACCCTGCTTTCAGTTGAACTTCTTATCAATGGTTCACTCATCCATGCACTCATGCATGCAACATGTGTCTCAACCCCACTCACTTGTTGCTAGTTGCAAATTTGCATTGACAATGACCTATAATGACCTATAACATTTTTATTCTTAACCCCTCAGTTATCAACCCACTCATTGGAGAGTGTGTCTGTTCTCCCTCACTGTCCTAACCTCTTGTCTCGAGCACTCCAGGAGGTGGTCACTCTGGGTGGACCTACATCACTAACACTAGAATCATCTGATCACATCACATACGAACAACTTCATGTAAGACAACTTTTAAATTGACAACAGCATTTTTAATTTTTGTACGTACCAGAATAAATTGTATAGCAAAAATAATGTGTTACTGCATATTAGATTTAAATTTAAACTTGCACATACTATTATGTGACATTATTTCTTCATTTATTTATAGGCAATTGTAGAGACTCTTATCAAAAAACACAGCAGTACTACTGACACTATCTAGATACCAGCTGCAGTTCTGGAGCAGTATCCCGGCACCATTGAGTAATTATCATCATCATTGTATACATTTCAGTGACATAAACTAAGTGCATACACACAGAGTAGTGAAGAAATAAATCAAAGAATGCTCACAAGCAAAAATTGGCTATAGTTCAGACTAAACACTAATTATTGTTGCAAACTATTTCTGTGCATAGCACAAAATATACTGTATTCATGAAGAATCAGACTGTTATAATAACGGCAGATAAAAGAGATGTATAGATATTTCCGGTAATATTTATGTGTTGAAGGACCTTAAAACAGCCATGACTGCTAACTAGCTCGTGTGTGACAATGCAAGGCTGCAATCATTATGAGAATAAAAAGGAATCATTATGCATCAGGCAATAATGCGGAAATTTGCTCATAAGCCACAATGGTCACGGTGAAGCTGCTAGCTATGTACTATCTAACATCGTCTCACTAATGCAGGGTGACATGGATTGACTGCAGGCTAATATTAGACCATGCAAATCCTTCATGCAGTGGCTGCGCGCTTTAGTGGATATAAACCAGCAATGCTGTTGTTGACAAAAACTCCACATTAAGTCCTATCTGCAACCATGACGTAGAGATGCATGCATGCATGGTGTACAATCGCGTTAGCATTATAACCTTGTTGGTTTACATTGTGAGCCAATGACAGATTTCTGAATTTCTACATGTACATTGTGTTCATCATTTTGAAGAAATCATTCTTCTGATTCTACTTTACCGTACATCGTACGTACGGCTTCGAGTCGTCATCGACTTCGTGAGTCGTAACCCCGCCCTAAACTCCTGCACGTGCTCTAGTTCCAGCTGTTGTGAGATCAGAGTCATCAGACATGTCTTCCTCCTCGTCTTCATCGTCCAGATCATCCACCTCATCACTGTCGCACTCATCGCTTGATAATGATCCGTTCAACTATCCCTACCCAGACTGGTTCGTTGCTCCAGAGCCACCGTCGTCCTTGCCAATTCTTCCCCTTTCTCTTCAAGACATTTGTATGCTCCACGTCATCCTTCGAGTGGATGAGTTCCCCGCAGAATCACTTGCTCTTCTCCCTCGTGCGATTCGTAGTGATCTTTACATTTGTCTCCCACGTGCTGATGTCCTCCATCTTAGTGAAACTGCTTTGTTCAGCGATATTGAGGAAATAGATCTAGAGAGGTATCAAAATAACTCTCGTGAAGATCTTCTAGATTCGATTTTTCGCGGGGAACCAACGGGAATGATCTCCTGTTGCCTACAGGATTATACACAAGATTGGTTGAACGATTTAGATTTTTTTGGATTCATTTGTGAGACTGAGACGTTCAAATCTCTGGGAGCTTCTTTGATCATGATTGGGCAACTAGGTGGTTTGGTTGTCCCTAAGCATCTCAAACAATTTCTCGAGATAAAAAATGCTGTAAGCAGTGATGATGTTAACATAGACTCGATTTCCCTCTTGGCCTGGTCTTTTCTTCACTACTGCAATGTGCGTTGTGCTCCATATGAGCTGAAGATTGACTGTGACACTTTTAACGACTCGGTATGGTGTAACAAAAGTGATAAGCAGCTTGTCGTTCCATTTATCCAAGAGTTCCTTAGTGAAGTGGAGGTGCTTGAACTAGGAACATCAGATAACGTGTTTGGTGTTTCATTAATGAGCATGGCTGCTCCTTACGTTCCTTTGTACAACATTGTCACCGGCAATGAGCCTCGTCTGAGGCACCTCAAATTGTCCGGCGTTCCAAAAGCAATTGAAATGTTTCTGTTAGCAATAGCTGAGCTCATTTGTACCACTAAGTGTGAATCATGCTCTGATCAGCATCATGCTCCTCTCACACTTGACCCTTATCCGGCACTAGAGAGTCTTACGTTGACTATTCAGCCTAACAGATGTAGAGAAACCTCATCTATGAAACATCGTATACCCTGCATTATGCGGTCTATAGTGGAAATGAAGACGCTATGCTACGTTGAACTAGATGACCAAAATTTCACCATTAGCCACTGCTATGATCGTGTTCTATTCTCACTTACTCACTTATTGAAACAGACTCAGTTTGAATCACTCGAGGTCCATCGATCTTCTTTCCAAGCTGCATGTGAACTAATCAAGACATTCTTAACAACTCCTACCACCCATGAGCAGACACTCTATTTCGGAGACATTGACAAGGAAAATAAAAATAGTCCTAAAATGAAGAAACGGAAGAAGCGTGGTATTAAGGGTCCACCCAAAAAGGCAATGAAACTTGCGTCTCCTAGTACCATCTCTTACCCAAGTCAACCTCTTCCCGAGACCAATACACAGTACAAGTGTCTTGAACTGGGAATGTGTTGCAGTGATATCCACTCCTGGCTGCTAAACTTTCTTGAGCTGAAGCTAAACAAACTATCAATAGCAACACAATATGTGGCTCTTGTTCATGAAGACATCACGATTCAGGTGGAACATGTTGTTTTCTATACTCAAGACCGATCCCTTAACCGCTCTGATAACATGCGAACGATCGAATCTGTTCATTTGGAGAAGTTTGTCGTCTCGAACACTGCTCTCAAGCGACTTGAATTCTATTCCCAGGTTGATAAATTCATCTTTCCAGCACTGAACCACTGTCTGTCTCTGCTCTGCCAGCAAGGGAGAGGACCGGAGGAGATAATAGTAGACTCTTTCCAATTTGATCGTATCCATCATATTAGAGACTTTTTCGTTCAATTGGAAGACCTGTCACACAGATATGGTACCACTCTCGTATTATCACCGTACACTGACGATGAAGTTGCTGCCGACAGCTCACTAGAACAAGTCACTAGTATGTTGGATAATTTCCGCAAAGTGCCATGTCAATGCAAGAAGGAAATAAAGAGCTAACAATAAACAAAAGTACAGTATTACACTTACTCACATGTTTTTTGGCAATTAGTAAAGATAATTTATTGTGTACTGCCTATTTACAAATCTACACAAAGGAGGTTCAATTTAACCAATGAAAGGAGACCACAAAAACAAGGTGGGGCTGTGGAGGGCTAATGGGTGGGGCTGTGGAGAACCCGGAACATGCATGCATGCAGGTAAAACAGTGACACTGTATACCTTTGCATATAGGTAATGCACTTCACACAACGTGTAGTTTGACCTTTGAGCCATTTCAGACTGCATCAGCAGCAGCACACTGAGTATATAGCCTCGAGAAATAAGTTATACATACATTGCCAGCAAATCCAACGCTGCCAAGACGGTGTCTGCTATAGGCTACGTTGGTCAATTTGATAGCGGAAACAAAACTCGAAATTAATATAGTAAAACATATACCTATCCAGAAAACTCCAGATGGTCATTATTAGAATGATTATAATTATTTTTGTGGAATCTTCTTGCATCGATATTTAATCTACATGCATGCATATTATGTAGCAAGAAAAACAAATTATGTGTTTTCTGTAAAATTAAATGCAAATTTTTCAACAGACAGGTGCCTTTTTGTATAAATTCAATAATTATATTTATGTGATGCTTGTGCAAACATCACCACATACCAAAAGGCATTAACCCTTTAGAACCCTTTAGTTACTGACTTATTTCGTCGGAAATTTGACTTGTTCTGATCTAAACTGGCAGTTTGTTTTGCAATTTTCTGCAAAGTGCTGTATGCTAGCTGTTCTAAAGTAGCACCGTTTTCTCCTGGCATGTCACAGTTTACCACCATGTACTCATGATGTACTAAACTCCAAGTTGGCCACTCCCACTTCGGAACTGACACTTACAAATGTAAGTGTTGAGGCCTCGTCATTTTCCAGCTAACTCTGGTCTTCATTAGCCCTGGTGACTGATACAAAAACCTGGTGGTGACCAGGTGAGCAATCAGCACAGTTTAGACCATATTCTATGCCAAAGTATGCATGTCCGTGTACCCTGAAGCCTTAACAATGCCCGCCGAAAGCGGTGAGGGGCTCTGCCTCTTCGTATCCCGGGTTAACGAGAGACACCCCCTTTAAATTTTTTTCTGTAGTGTATGTTTTAGTGAGGAGGGCGGGGAGAAAAACTGTGGGTTTTTTAGATAAAGTCATCTTTGTAGGTAAGCTCAGTTTGACCTAGCTTTCTGGAGCACTTTTACACTATTTATGACATCTAAAGTAGGTGGAGTCAATTATTACGCCTAAAGGCGTCTGTGCTTGGACCAGCTAAGAGCACCCTTATAGCAAGTCTGGCTATTATTAATTTTATTGGAGTATTCAGTGCTGCGGTTTCACTACTTCTTGCAAGCATGAACCGTGTTCACTCTGAATTACGCAATGTAATAAGCCATCCAAATAAGGCTCAGATCACGCTTTACACTTTTGTGGCTGTTGCAAAGAGTAATAATAACCGCTGAGCATAATCAGCTCATGCCTTAATTCTGTGGTGTGTTAGATCCATAATAATTATGGTTAGACCTTCAGTGGTATTCACTGAAGTGTTTATTCAGCTGTTGCAGTAAGTGTCTGCAATCAGTGGTTCAGTGGTTTGCTGTGTACAAACAAGGCCGATACTCATTACTCAATCAGGGCTATAACTCTGTGCTTAAGAATAATTTACACTGATCAGGCAGTGAGGTGATCCCAATAGCTGATAGCTAATATTGAGGGACACCTAAGGTGGGCTGGTGGGCTGGAGTACTTGTGATGTTTTTTCCCCCTGCTCTGGGACTCTAACCAGTGTCCTCCGGGTTATAAACCCAAGACTCTACCAGTTGAACCACAGAGCACCCACTGTGTTGTATTGCAAGAAATGGAACTTGTTTCTATTCTGTGAGGGCACATAGCAGCAAAGATCAGTGATGGTCAGGTTGTACGAATCGACTGTCTGAGCAGTGACTGTACAGAACTGCTACCACCTGTTGTTGTCAAGAATTTAGTTGCTCCCGATGATTTGTTTGCTCGATATGATTGTCTCCTACTCCAGTGCTCTCGAGATGGAATGGGTGACATTGTCTATTGCCCTCGGCCTACCTGTCGCTGTGCTACTCTGAAGGAGGATAAAGATGACAACATGGCTCTCTCTTCAGTTCTCGTTCTGTGTTCTCTGCAAGCTGTCCTGGCATGGTGTAGCCCCTTGTAGACTTCTTCCTGACTATCTCCTGGAATTAAAAGATAGGAGATTGTGAGTTCCGAACTTCCGAAAATCTCTTGAACTGCAATAATTATGGTAAGATTTAGAATCATTCGCTTGCCGATTTAGAATCATCCGCTTGGATCAAAACAAAATCTAAATCTTGTCCGAACTGTAATTCGAACATTGAGAAGATTCACGGGTGACTTGAGAACAATCAATAATTTGGATGGCCGTGCCATTGCCTGTAAAACGTTTGCGATGTTTATTAACATTCGTTATTGTAGCTCCACAGTCACAGATCATAAAGCTCTTGAGAATAATATGCGAAGAGTTATCAAAGGCCATTCCTGCTCCAGAGGAGTTTAAACTGTTGTAATTGATCTGTGTCAGTGAGTGACCCTTTCCAGTAATGGTAATGTTCTCTACTCCACTGAAACTAGCTACTCCTTGAAGAGTGTAGTTAGTGTCATTGATCCTGATGGTTACATTGTTGAGCTTGTGACTGGTCACATACTCAGAGACCTTGACCAGAGACTGACAGGAGACCAGTGAGTTACCGCGTTCCTCAAGACAAGATGGATTGTCATTCCCTTTCTCTGAGACAATAATCTCTCTGGCAGAAACACAGCATCTCCACCAGAGAAGAAACACTAACGTATGCATTACTACCTTAGCATTCATGCAGTTTAGCATCAACAACCTATTATATGCTTTTGCTATCCTATAGTTCTTTCAGTTGAATTGTTTATGCAAACAATGGCTTAACAATTACCTACTATGTACTTAAACTTATAATGGAAGCAGGTGCTTGCGGCATAATGATAAAGTTTGCATATATACCTGAATGTGAGTTGTGCAAATACTTGCAAAGCACATTTTCATCATGAATTAACAACAATGATGAATAGAAGAGGTATAGATAGTAAACAACTTCTATACTATGACTTCAGCACTGATCGATGTAGAATGCAAGTCAATATTGTGTTACTTTGTTGATGTATATACATGTAAATAATTGATCAGTGGAACATTCCATCATCTTCCCTGTTGGTATTACATTAATAGGCGGGGCAGCTAGTTCCTGCAAAATGCAATTTTGTGTATTGTTCATCAAAATGTGAAACTTTGTAAAACCCAGGCTTTTAAGTATACTCAATTTTCCAATTTTAATTATCATTGGTGCTCGGCATTGATAATTATGTTGGAATTATATATAGGCAGTAATCAGAGCTTTATTACCCTACATAGAGCATGTATCAAGCTATTCGGATTCAAAATAACCAACTATACATGTAATCATTATTAATTTTGGTGTTTGCGTACTAACAATAATTATTATTGCATGTTTGCAATGTACAATACACAGTAGAATAAATAATGAGTGGGCGGTGAATGATTGCTTAGACAAACATAGCACAAAAATATTAATGACAAACATTCCTTGTTTATATGAGGTTTCAAAAAATAACAGTACATTAACTGAACTCACAGACGCCATGCATACAATAAGTGATTGTAGCCAACAGCCATGGCTATGTATCTACTAGCACTAGTGGTCCTGGTATTATCAAGTGGTTCAGCATATTGTCAGTGCTCCTCTCTGTCCTCTTGCTCTCAATGTCTCTCTCAGCCCTCCTGTTTGTGGTGTTCCTCCATTGTCTCTGCTGGTTGCTTCTCTAGAGACACTGCTCATACTTGCAGCAATGCCACAGTAGACCCTCAGAGCAGTACCACTATCAACCCTCTCCCACTGGACGAGAACAACCAGGTGTCTGTCAGTACTGTACACATGAAGCTGAGAGTAGGCCAACCACAGACCTTCACTGTGTCAGTCAGAGCTGCTGATAACTTCCCTCTCGATCTCTACATGCTCATGGACATGTCGGCTTCTTTTAAAAATGATCTAATAACATTCAAAAATATTGCACCAAACATATTCAGTGCTGTGGGAAATCTAACGTCAAGATTTCAAGTTGGATTTGGTACTTTTGTTGACAAAGTTACAGCTCCTTACAACTCACTAACAGCTCTGAGACTTGGTTTCACTGCCAATGGTCAACCCAATGGTCCACCGAGTGCATGTTCTGGCTCACCCTGCAGTCGTCCAGTCAGCTATGAGCATGTGGTAAACCTCACTAACTCAACCGACATGTTTAATCAACCTGTTCAAGACCTCGTAATTTCAACAACTTCAGATGACCCAGAAGGCACTCTTGATGCCATGATGCAAGCTGTGGTCTGCACTAATGTGGTAGGATGGAGAGAAGAGGCTCGTAAGGTGCTCCTGGTCATGACTGATGCCCTGATGCACACGGCAGGTGATGGCCGACTTGCTGGAATATATCGACCAAATGATGCCAAGTGTCACACACAGTTCGACTACAATCAAAACAAGACACTGTACTCAGACTCACTAGTGTATGACTATCCTACAATAGAACAAATGAGAATGACACTAGAGCAGTTTGGAGTGGTACCTGTGTTTGCTGTTAGCGGTGCTCAAAATTACTTTTCTGACATTATTGCTCCTAATCTTGGAGGATTTGCGAGTATTAATTCTGACATTGTTGAAGTGATCAAAGAGGCCAATAGACAAATTGAGTCACGAGTATCAATCAGTTTCAATCAACTTGAATATGTATTAATATCCATTGATCCGGCGTGTCCTAATGGATCAGCGCAAGTAGAGGGGAAGTCACAATGTGTTAATATGAAAGGTCAAACTGTTCATTTCAATGTCACAGTTAATCTCACCTCATGTACTGATCGGATGATTGCATCAGGACAGCCCATCACTATACCTGGATACATTCCTGGCTTTGGTCAATTCAGTTTAACAGTGGAAGGAGTGTGTAGCTGTGATTGCGAACAAACAACTCATGTCAACAGTTCAATGTGTTGTAATAATGGTAACCTAACATGTGGCCAGTGTAGCTGTGTCGAGGGATGGACTGGTAATGACTGCTCTTGCTCTACTGCTCGTTGTGTTACGGGATCTAATGGTCTTGAGTGTAGTGGGCGTGGCTCATGTGTATGTGGTGAGTGTGTGTGTCATCATCCTAACACTACCTATCCTGGTGTAATGACACCAATGATATCTGGTAATGCTTGTCAATGTGATAACTTCCTATGTGATAAGGGACTGGGTGGTGTAGTGTGTAGTGGTCAGGGATCATGTGAGTGTACTAATGGTCAGTACAGCTGTTCGTGCTTCACCTCACTCATCACTGGAAGGCAACATGAAGGCACAGCGTGCCAGTGTAGCTATGACAACTGTGTAGACCCTATTGACTCGTGTCGTGATCCTCACAACATGTCGTGTCCTCTGTGCAGTGGACGAGGAGTGTGTAATCCTTGTGTTGCTACTGGATTATGTCAATGTACTAGTGACATACCTACTACTAGCTACTGTACTCCAATAGGATCTATAGAACAAGCGTCATGCGATGCTGATGAATCTTGTGTGCTGTGTCTTGCTACTCTTGGACAGGATGCTACCCGTTGTCCTAGTCCACCATGTGTTGGCTATATTGCTGTGAGTAATTTACTACCCGTTGATTATGAGGTCCCTGGATCAATGGCTGGCTCTACTAGCAGGTGTACTGGTATCAGAGATGATCAGTGTACATATGTGTACTACATAGCTCATGGTATTAATGGCACTACTCTCAGGGTGGTAGGCCCTCCTTCTTGCCTCCTTCTTTCCTGGGCTATAGCTGTGGCAACTCTTGCTGGTGTGATTATTCTTGGTGTAATAATCCTCATTATTATTAAGTTGTGTATAACGTATCTTGACTATCGTGAGCTCAAGAGCTTCGAGAAGGAGGTGCAAGCAGCTGATTTCTCAAAGAGTGTTAATCCAAGGTTTCAAGCACCAACTGTGACATACAAGAACGTTGCTTATGGAGTAGTTGAATATTAACACTATGTATAATGTGTCTACCTTCAGTAGTTGACATTTACTCACTATACATCAGTTTCAGTTGTTGTTTACTGTAGTAAACAGTTACAATGTTATTATCATCTTTATAGTGGTATTTCAACAACAGTAAAGTGTTATTGACACCATTGTATAACTATAGCTACTATAATAGTAGAGCTCTAATATAGTCCAGTCTGTCCAGAGTATGAAATGGTACCTTTCAACATGTATTGAGTGCATGTTGTTGATTTTTATGTTCATTAAATCCCATAAGACTGGTTTAAACCGGTTTTGCTAACATTAGCCAGCCAGTTTAACCGCCAAATAGAGGTGCCATTCTTCAGGTGAAAGTGAGCGACAGGATTTAAGGCATGTTGATACTTCTTCTCATAGACAAGATACCTAATGAATTGTGTGAGTGAGTGAGTGAAAAAACTATCGAGTGACACACAAGAGTGTTTCATTATCATTGTGCATAATTGTATACCTTGCACACATTGATAGTAGTGGTCTGCGTAGAACTCTTGCAAGATATCCGTTAGGATTGCCTGACCATATCTTCACATCTCCAAGCGCTTTCTACAACAACACAATGTTAGTCTATCAGTTGTGCACATGTGAATGTGTTAATGTGTATGTTTGTACCTGTAGTGTTGATGTATGGTTAGAGCAGTTAGAATATAGTCTCATTAACTCATCACTTAGTACTGCTGCTGATGGTAGCTTCTCGAATAACATGGAATACATAGTAGTTGCATTACCAAATTTGTGAATTGCTATGCACAACATCGTTTTATAATGGGCTTTACCTTCGGTAGATGTGATTGTGTTGTTCAGTCATTGTCTAAATCCTGGGATGGGAGAGAGGGTCACAACTGAACTGCTTGAGGTGGGGAAACTCCTTTATTAACTTCTAAACTATATACTGTCTTTATTAATGAATTGGCCAGATCAATGCCAGACAATCCTGAACAAGAAAGCATACTAGAGCGCACTAGCTATTGTTATGTATAATACCTTTATGAACAGCAGATATAGAATAGAACACAGCAGTATTAATAGTGCCACTATCCTCTACAATCGGTTCAACACCTGATGTCCTCCTCAACAAGTCCTATACACAACAAGTATTAAAAGTAAAAAAATTTTAATAAAAAAAACTAAAAAGTGTAGGGATGACGCTTGCAAAAGTAAAGGAACGAGATGGGATGATGCTTGCAAAAGTGAAGGAACAAGATGGAATATAATGCTTGCAAATGTAAAAGTCCCAAGTATCCCTACACCAGCGGCTTGCTGCGACGACGTGCAACTGACAAATGCGGAATCCTCTAGCTTTTACAACCGTCAATTACATAATCGTACTGCGTCCTCCAAAAGACAGACACCTCTAGTTTATTAGGGAGACACGGTAGTGTCTCCCTATGTAGGGTTGAACGAGAAAACAAGATGGCGGCTACATACAATGTATTAGCGTTCAAACGCTGATATTTCGCCTGGTGATGAATTTTATACGTCCAAAGACACTTAAATCTGCTATCTGGCGTTGCCCCATCTTACAGTAGCAAGGAGATTGCTCGAGATTGTTACTAAAGTGACGAACCTAGAAACGGTGAAAATCGAGTTTCGTCATCTTCGTTTTCTTCTTTCTTTCTTCTTCTTTCTTTCTTTCTTTCTTCCACTCGCCTAGCACCTTTACGTGAGCAGTGCCGAGACCAAAACACCCACGAACAGTCGTGAAATTCTCCTGGCATGTGCCTTTTGAACTTAGTTTTTAGCGAAACGGCGATATAAATTCCGCGATTTCTCGATCGTGATCCATTGTCAGCTAAGTGTTAGACGCCATTAATGTGATTGCGCAATACGCACGTGACCAAGCTGTGGTTAGCGCACGTGACCAAGCACAATATATCGCCACGCCGTATAGATCACGGAGAACACATATTTGTCTGGAGTCTTCGAAGAACGGTAAGCTAGCAAGCGCAGAATCACCATTCTGCCTTGCCAGACAATTATAACCGCTGTAAACAAGTGTGGGCGGGGCTCGTATGCACTGTATTCATGCATGCGTAGGCGAGCTGATATCTACAGCATAAGAATTATTTAGCTACAAGTTTAAAATTGTTAATAATAAAGAAAAGCCATCAACAACAGGAAAACCAAACCAATGGTGGAAACAAAGATGGCACAGTAATTGCATGATATTGAACTGCATTTCACTGAAAAAGAAAAAAGGACACAAACAAGAAAATTAAAAAGATTTCTATCGAAATCAAAAGGATGTAGGGTTGTGAAATCTACCACTGGTCAACAATGTAAACTAACAAGGAACAAGCATGGATCAATGGTAACACGATTGACTTGCTAACAGACCATAGATCCCTACATCAGTGGCTGTACATAAGCTGTCACAAGCTGAATGCACGTCAGGTGTCAGTCAACAGCAACAAGCTGAACTAGCTATAGTCAACTACAGCAGCCACTGATGTAGGGATCTATGGTCTGTTAGCAAGTCAATCGTGTTACCATTGATCCATGCTTGTTCCTTGTTAGTTTACATTGTTGACCAGTGGTAGATTTCACAACCCTACATCCTTTTGATTTCGATAGAAATCTTTTTAATTTTCTTGTGTATTTACAACTGTCAACTACTTCATCGGACTGCGTCCTCCAAACACATGTACCTCTTGTTACATGTAATTATATTTTATGTGATGCTTGTGCAAACATCACCACATACCAAAAGGCATTAGTATCACGTGTTATGGTGTTAAGGTTTTTCTTGTCAAGAAGTTTGGCACACTGTGATTTAAAGCTACAGTCTTACATAGTATAGTCTGTATACAAGCTGAAGCTCACATAATTATGCATGCACATTGAAAGTATACAGCTTTTTACTTGTGAGTGGTTATTTTCTGCTCTCAACTTTTGCAACTTTCCTACAATTCTCACCTGTCCTCTTTCTTGCAGCTGGTACAGCAAACAGCTAGACAGTGATTCATGGCAGTGCTGGATACAGAATAAATTGTTCAGCTCCATATGTCCATTTACCACTCCTCACCTTTATTTGTCAATTCAATTTTACGTAGTACCAGCAAGCACATTTATTTTACTGTGGTTTTGAAAATTGTAACAATACTTTTTTTATTATGAAAAGTTTTAAATATTTAAATATAAGTCGAGATACTATAAACTATAAACCAAATTTGCATGTCACAAACACTCAAAATGTTCTGTAGCTGTTGTTAGCAGTAACTTAATTATTATCATTGAGGAGGCGGTAATAAGGGAGGCTGTCATTACTATCTTCAGCGCACTCATGGCTGACTGGAGTCTCTTTTTCCATCTTTAGTGCAGCAGTCAATCTCGGGTATATTTTAATGGTTATAATTATAGACTACGATATATCCATTGGAAGAGATATCAGTAGTAACTGCAGAAAATAAAAAGATTTCTATCGAAATCAAAAGGATGTAGGGTTGTGAAATCTACCACTGGTCCACAATGTAAACTAACAAGGAACAAGCATGGAATGGTAACACGATTGACTTGCTAACAGACCATAGATCCCTACATCAGTGGCTGCTTTGGCTGACTATAGCTAGTTCTGTTAGTTGCTGTTGATTGACACCTGACGTGCATTCTTATGTACAGCCACTGATGTAGGGATCTATGGTCTGTTAGCAAGTCAATCGTGTTACCATTCCATGCTTGTTCCTTGTTAGTTTACATTGTGGACCAGTGGTAGATTTCACAACCCTACATCCTTTTGATTTCGATAGAAATCTTTTTATTTTCTTGTTTGTGTCCTTTTTTCTTATTCAGTGATGTGCAGTTCAATATCATGCATGAACTGAGCCGTCTTTGTTTCAACCATTGGTTTAGTTTTCCTGATATTGATGGCTTTTCTTTATTAACAATTTTAAACTTGTAGCTAAAAAATAATTGTTATGCTGTATATCAGGTCGCCTACGCATAGTGCATGCATGCAGGCTAGGCATGCATTCGAGCCCCGCCCACACTTGTTTGTAGACCATGCGGCGGTTATAATGATCTGGCGAGCGCAGAATGTTGATTCTACACGAGCTTACAGTTCTTCGACGACTCCAGGCAAATACGTGTTCTCCGTGTTCCATACGGCGCGGCTATACTCAAGCTAGTGCTCGGTCACGTGCGCTAGCCACTGCTTGGTCACGTGCGTATTGCGCAATCACACTATTGGCGTCTAACACTTAGCTGACAATGGATCACGATCGAGAACTCGCGGAATGTATATCGCCGTTTCGCTAAAAACAAAGTTCAAAAGGCACATGCCAGCAGTGGCGGATCTAGGGGGGGCCAGGGGGGGCAAGGCCCCCCTAAAATCTTGTCCGCCATTTTATTATTTACATCTCACGCGTCACATCTGGCTCGCTATACTATACAAGACAGGCATAACGCCAGAGCATCTCGATCCAAGCGCTTGAAAAGTGCAAGCGATCGACGATCATGCTTAGCGCGCGTACATCATCAATTAAAATCGATCGATTTTAATGAATAAATGAATATTAATTAGCAAAAATTTTCGCTGCCCCCCCCTATTTGCTAATCCTAGATCCGCCACTGCATGCCAGGAGAATTTCACGACTGTTCGTGGGTGTTTTGGTCTCGGCACTGCTCGTGTAAAGGTGCTAGGCGAGTGGAAAGAAAGAAAGAAAGAAAACGAAGATGACGATACTCGATTTTCACCGTTTCCAGGTTCGTCACTTTAGTAACAATTTCGAGCCATCTCCTTGCTGCTGTAAGATGGGGCAACGCCAGAGAGCAGATCTAAGTGTTTATGGACGTATAAAATTCATCACCAGGTGAAATATCAGCGTTTGAACGCTAATACATTGTATGTAGCCGCCATCTTTTTTTCTCGTTCAACCCTACATAGGGAGTCACTACCGTGCCTCCCTAATAATTATCAATACTGTTCTATAATTATTATGTGAGAGGAAAGAGTTATTGTTAGCAAAGATGAATATGATAATGACGAAGACGAGAGAAATCTCTAATCGATCATGACATTTGTTCTTGTATGGCTGAAGAAATACGTGTAAAAGTATAATAAACATGAAGAAGAAAATACTGAGGATAGAAAGTTGTCAAGGGTCTTGGAAAGGTATACTGATTATCAAAATAAATAAAAAAACGATAGAGAAAGTAGAATCCAGCAAAGTATATCGGTGCCTCTCTTTTAAAGCAAGCCTGGAAAGAGTCTAGAAATGGCATCAGCTTCAATCATAGTCTGTTATAATACCAATTCAGTGGTGTGTTTGCGAAGAAGTCCATGCTGAACAGTATGGTTTCCAGACTCAGGATAGTTGGTGGAGGAATCAAGATGAAGATTATACAAAGAAGGGCATGCAGGCTCTGCATACCACAGATGATACATGTAAGTAACGCTGTGCCATTGTTTCCAGTAAAATTAGTTGTGCCTGCAAATGTGACCTGCACTTCAGTGATATAACATGCACCATTTTGATTGCCATTCAGACTACCGCTTACGAATTTAATTACAATAATATTGTTCTTGAACTTGCTGTCAGTAAAACAAGTGTCGGTAATAAATTGTGATCCTTTATCTGTGGAAGCAACACTAACTGCTGCAACAATTTGTGCTGAATTTTCCTCAAAGATACAATTTATACAATTGAAACTGTTAAATTGTTCTATTTTACTTACAGAAGAGCCATCAATAGATATTCCACCGCCATACAAACCCAGATTGTTAACAAAGGAAGTATTTAAAATTGATATCATATTGTTGATTGGATACAAATTGCTTAGAGTGATAGTACTTATAGCAAGGCCTCCTCCACCTACTAATCCTGTGTTGCCTTTAAAAAAGTTTCCCCAAAGTTTTATAGAGCTATTTGACATGGCTCTTGTTAAAAGAATCAGCATACCACCTCCAAAACTTGCAAATAACCATCAAATATGTTATTTTTAAGTGTAATACTGCTAGGCATCGTTATCAAAGATAACACGAATTCCTCCACCTCTTTCGCAACTATAGGAATGTTCAGTCCTTTTATGAAAGACTCGATCTTTTAGAACACTAGCTTGGTTATACTTGAAGACACTATTGGCGATTATGTAGTAGTGTTCATGATTAGATTTTCGACCTTGTAAAAGATTACTTGTAGACCTCCACCACCCAACCAATGAGATCGAGAGATAGATATGGTGTTGTTGATAAACCTTGAGTCAATTACTTGCACTGTTGATCCTGTGTCGATAAATGTAAGACCTTGACTAATGCTCCTGTACACAACAATGGCTAATACGGTGACTTGAGAACAATCAATAATTTGGATGGCCGTGCCATTTGATGTTTACAAAGATTAACGAAGTTAACAGGCCAGGAAGCAGAACAGGTACGCATGCGCAGATCAGTCACATGCACGTGCATGTGAGCGCTGTACAGGTTAATTTGGCAGCTCGTCGACGTCTTCAGCATCTGGTCTTCAACAACCCACCCTCCACTCCCTTATCCTCCATGAGCTGTTAACTTCAGCTCATGTGACTCCTGTGTCATCTGGTGCATGCCGGTTTCGGCATGCTGGTTCTTCCCTTCCAGGCCCATTTGTCGCTGGGTTTTGGATGGAGGGCCAAGCCTGATGGCACAGGACCCTCCATACCTCCGCTCCATATCACCACCCTTATGGTGATAGGACTAAGGAGGACGTCTCTCAATATCCCTACCCTCTTTAGATCGGAAAGCAAGTCTCTCCAGATTAAGAAAGTGAGTGCTTCTTGAGAATGTTAATACCTGTAAAACGTTTGCGATGTTTATTAACATTCGTTATTGTAGCTCCATAGCCACAGGTCATAAAGCTCTTGAGAATAATAATTATGCGAAGAGTTATCAAAGGCTATTCCAGCTCCAGAGGAGTTTAAACTGTTGCAATTGATCTGTGTCAGTGAGTGACCCTTTCCAGTAATGGTAATGTTCTCTACTCCACTGAAATTAGCTACTCCTTGAAGAGTGTAGTTAGTGTCATTGATCCTGATGGTTACATTAACACAGCAGCTCCACCAGAGAAGAAACACTAACGTATGCATTACTACCTCAGAACTCAGTTTAGCATTAACAACCTAATATTATTTACATGCTTTTGCTATCCTATAGTTCTTTCAGTTGTATTGCTTATGCAAATAATGACTTGACAATTACCTACTATTTTTTTTTCATTTCAAAAAGAAATGTGAAATAGCAATAATGCTAATGAAATTGAATGAAGGTGTTAGTGATCTAAAAGATAGTAAATAGCTTGGACTTAAATAGAGAAAAGAATCAGTAGATTTGGTACAAGAGGGAAGAGAGTTCTAGAGCTTGATAGAGGTGGGATATAATGAATTCATATAAGTAGCTGATTTGCAGAAGATGGGGGCAAAATCATGCCTATTGTAATTGCGGGAGAAAATAATGCGGAGGCGGGGAAGGTGATATGAGAGGACAATTGATTGAATGAGAAAAACCAAATTTGAGTTTGAACAGAGAGGAAGCTTTGCAAATTTTTCTTCTCTGTTCAAGAGGCTTTATAGCAAATTGGGAAAGAAGAGATGGATAACTGGAAGCCCACGATTTAGATGCCATTTTTAAAGCAAAATGTTGAACAGATTCAAGAGATGAGATTGCAGTTAGTGAAGGTGGATCCCAAATAGCAGCACCGTACTCCAAGATTGGGCAAACCAACATTTTGTATAGAGTAAGTAGAGTAGATGAGGGGCAGTTGTGGTAAAAATGCCTGTAGATTAGCCCAAGGCATTTCCTTGCTTTCATTCTAATATTATGAATGTGAGAAGACCATGACAAATTGGGCTGAAAGGTTAGCCCAAGGTATTTGTAAGAGTAGACTCTGTCAAGAGGGATATTGCTGATTTGCACAGGGGGTAGTGAGGTCAAAAAATGACTGTGGACGAAGTGAAAAAATCATGAATTTTGAATTTTGTAAGTTGATGTTAAGGTGGCGGTATACCCGTTTTTATGAATATTCATGAGCGACATTCTTTTATATGCAGCTCGTGACTGAGCAACGCTAGCAGCGTGAAACTCGCTCTGATGCATCAATGAGTGTGTCTCAATGTATAATGCTGCTTGAAACGTTGCACAATATTCTACACCAAGGAATAATGTAGGAACAATCGACATCGTACGGATACGCATTTTTCTAGCCAAAAATCTCTCCTAAATAACCATGCAGCAAAGGTTACCAGCTGAAATTCGACTCTTATAAACCATTTCCAGGTGCTGACGAAGAGTTTTCTGCATTTACTTTTTCTGATTTTAAGAAAAACACTTCTACATTCTAAATCATGGCTGATTTTGCAGTGACGTCCATGTTTGTCGATGCATAGAACAGCTACGTTCAGCGTGGGTCAACAAAACTCTTCGTCTGCACCTAGAAATGGTTTATAAGAGTCGAATTTTAGCTGGTAACCTTTGCTGCACGATTAGTCAGGAGAGATTTCTGGCTAGAAAAATGTGTATCCGTACGATGTCGATTGTTCCTACATTATTCCTTGGTGTAGAATATTGTGCAACGTTTCAAGCTGCATTATACATTGAGACACACTCATTGATGCATCGGAGCGAGTTTCACGCTGCTAGCGTTGCTCTTTCACGAGCTGCAGATAAAAGAAAGTCGCTCATTAATATTCATAAAAACGGGTATACCGCCACCTTAAGTGATCTAGAGGAGAGCCAGCAGTGAATATCAGAGAGCAATGAATTTATAGTGGCAATATCAGCAGTATGATTCAATGGATGAAGAAGAAGCATATCATCAGCATAGAGAAACAAGTTTAGAGAGAAGTGTCGGTTAAGAGTACTATCATGGTACTATGTAGTAGTACTATGGTACTATGGTACTACATAGTACTATGGTACTATGTACTTAAACTATACACTTAGTCTAATGGAAGCAGGTGCTTGCAGCATAATAATGATAAAGTTTAAAGTTTACATTATACCTGAATGTATAAGTTGTGAAAATACTTGTAAAGCACATTTTCATCATGAATTAACAACAATGAATAGAAGAGGTATAGTAAACAACTTCTATACTACGACTTCAGCACTGATCGATGTAGAATGCCAGTCAATTGTGTTACATTGTTGATGTACATACGCGTAATTGGTCAATGGAACATTCCATCATCTGCCCTGTTTGGTGAAGCGGGGCTGCTCCTCAGTTACCGCCATTCCTTTGTACAACATTGTCACCAGCAATGATCCTCGTCAGAGGCACCTAAGTGTGAAACATGTTCTGTATTCCATCATGGTTCTCGAACCGTATCCACTAGAGAGTCTTGCCCTGATACGCACTGGTTAGTACCGAAATTCAAATGTAGTGTAATTCCCGCTAGAATTTTTTTGCACATGCGCGCTAACCCCATCGGACTAGCTACCGCTAGTTAATGAGATACAAGATGGCGACTGTGAGTACTCAGCGCTTCCACTCACGTTGTGGAGAGAACATCAGTCTTTCAGATAACATCACTGTTGCTAGACGAGTTAGAAACAATGACGATGGTATTGTATTCACTGAGCAGCCGGTAGCGCTAGGTACCGTATTCCAGGTGAAGATACTCGAGTTTGATGACACTGATATTGAATGTTTAGGATCCATTGTGAGTGTCTATCTGACGAGTGTGTGTACCACAGTGACTAGTTAGTGATTAGTGTTTACTATGTTGATATCTTACTACCAACAACAGTCTATAGGTATGACCACACAGTGTCCTGATAATATCAGCATTCCTAGATATGCATTGGAATGGAGTGATCACTCAGACTACTGGATCCTGGACTGTAATACTCTTTATCACAATGATGAGAAGAGAGAGCTCATAGTTAACCTTGAGTCTCTTAGAGGGGGCCAGACCGTTGGTTGCATGGTCTCAAGAGACGGAGAGCTACATGTCTATATTGACGGTGTGGATGATGGTATTGTGTGGCCTGGACTACCAACACACAAACCATTCTGGGGTGTGGCTGATGTTTATGGATGCACCATCAAGATAAAATTAATATCAGCTGGTGAGTGACTGTTGTCTATTACTGTATCTCATGTACCTCATCCACTCCATCATGTTAATGTGTTCACACCTTTCTCTCCTCTCTTATACTATCACAGATATTAACCCCCATGCAACTGCTAAAAAAGTTCCTTTATATCGTCAAATTTTAAGCAAAATATCCATCACTAAACCACAAGAACCTCCAACAATACATCATCGTGAAGACCAGATCTCTTATTCTCAAGTCACACCTCCACATCAGAAAAGCAGTGGAACAGCAAAAGACACGAACACAGTTCTTCACCAGCATATCACTCACCTCCAGCAAGACAACACTCGATTACAAAAAGAGGTTACTAGTCTTCAGCAAGAGAATGTTCATCTAAAGCAAGACATTGCTAGTCAAACACAAATCCATCAACAAGAAGTCGCTTGCTTAAAGCAAGAAATCAATAGCCTCAAGCAAGACTGCATTGATCACCATCAAACCACCTCTCAACTTCAGCAAGACAATGCTCTCCTGACACAAAACTACAAGCAAGAGATCATTCGTCTCCACGAGAAGGCAAGGCAGCTCCAGTCTAGGTTGGACCAGCAACCTAAGTTAGGTTCAGATACTGACATTAGCTTCTGGGTGGTCAGCCACAATGAGGTACGAGTACAACCCACAGTCCAGGTGCTGGGAGAAGGAGGGTGGGGAAGAGTAGTGGTTGGCAGTTTCCGAGGCCAGGATGTAGCTATTAAACAGCTCCACTCCAACATCAGCTCGTCTGACTACTATAGAGATCTCCTCCGTCGTGAGATCAGCTTGATGGCTAAAGTGCGTCACCCCAACCTGCTGCTGTTCATGGCAGCAGTATTGGACAGTCCATCCAACTCTCCCCTCATCATCACAGAACTCATGGACACCAACCTACGCCAAGCCTATCTCAACGCTCAGCTCACCAACAATGGCGTCAAGCTAAGCATACTGAGGGACGTATCCAATGCACTCAACTACCTCCATCTCCAGTCGAACCCCATCATTCACAGAGATGTGAGCAGTTCCAATGTCCTGCTTCTAGCTCTACCCAACAACAAGTGGAGAGGGAAGCTGTCAGACTTTGGTTCCGCCAACCTTGTACAGTATGCTAGCACTCCTGGTCCAGGAGCTGCAATGTACACTGCTCCTGAAGTGTTCAAGGGAGAGCAACAGACTACCAAGATGGATGTGTTTAGTTTTGGCAAGCTCCTGTGTGAGGTGTTGAGCAATCGTCTTCCTGATCCTGGTGCCTTCCCCTCGATGCTGCAGTCCATGGCCAAGGACTGGCCACAAATGTACCAACTGATCAGCTCATGTGTGCAACACGACCCCAACAAGCGACCAGCAATGAGTTTCATTGTGGATCAGGTAAACCACTTCACCAAACGATAGCATCATATCCATTTTAATTTTAGTGTAATCACTATTTTTTGTTGCATTTTAAAGAAATATAATTAATTATTTTAAAATTATTATTAATTTGACACCAGAATTGATGATCTTCATGACTTGTGGAAGTAGCTGTATTTGTCTTTTCAAGGGTTTTCGTGCAGGCAGAGTTGCTGCGTGCAATTTGATTTCCTATCGATACTAGAGGCATCTGAGTTGCTAGAATACAATGTGTACATGTGTATATCTAATTTTAGCAACGCAGTCAGTGTTAGCCATCGTCGACCGACGAGCTCGCCCTGTGAAGACTGCATGACTGAGCACGATCGATTGTAATCACTTTTCCCGCTTTAGTTGTATGAAGCTAAAACTGGTCTAGCAAGCTCATCAGCCATCTGTGCAAGTATTTATGCGATGTTTTTGCCGAGCGCTGGTCGTACGCGATAACACCATAACACCAACTCTAATGTAACTACACAATGTGGGTATCTTTGTAATCTCTCACTTAGCACAATGTGTCTACCTTCAAGCTTCACCGATACAGGACCATTGCATGGTGATAGCTTGAAACTTATTCTGTCAATAGCATGATAGTAACAGCTTTATCATTATTGCTGTACATATCTATACCTTGGAGTCATCAATCACATTGATCAAAACAGCACAGTCAGTAACAACACCGGCTCAGTAGCCTAGCCCAGTAGCCTTAATTATTAGTACCGCCAAAACTTTACTTTTCCAGCGAATTGATCACGGTGCCTGTGCTTGTCGATGCTGGGCATCCATGACCTTCGCGCGGCCGTGTGTTGACCTTTATCAGTTCCAACCAGCAACTTTACCAAGCTCTAGTTGAGCTATCAGTTGACTCCAACACGTTGCATGCAGCCTGTAGGAGGTGGGGCTGAAAGTTTAACCCATTGTCATCTCTCTTTGAAGTTGCAGCAGACAGATGGCGGCTGGTTTTTCTTTGTATTCCACAGATTCTGACGATCTTGTAAGTCCTTACATGAACGACCACGTGCGCTCACAGAAACACTACATCTCTGTGTACAATTATTTGTGTATTTAACGCAATGAACTCTCTTTTCGCTCATCAGATTTCGTCAACTCATCATGGTCTGGACAGATGTACATCTCTAATACAAGCTCTACTGAACTCCAAGAGACAACAAGGCACGCTCTATGCACCTATCATGTTATACACATGTCACCATCCATAATAATTATCCTAGCTTCTTTGATACAGTCCGTCAGCCAGACCACGCCCACTCTCCTACATCTACAACCGAGGTACCTCACACTCGTCACAAGCAACATCATCGTTCCAAGACTGATCCCGGTACCACAGTCTCAGCCCCATACTTAGGTGTGAGCAAAAAGATGATTCAAAAGAAAGTCGTGGAAGGAAAGAGATTGACTGTACCACAGAGACTAGGAAAGGTCACCGTTAGTTCAAGAAAAGGTCAAACTATGAGAAAGTTCAGTCCTCGTAATGTGAGAGTAATGAAAGGGTCATCCTCATCTGAGCCTATCATGCAGTACTCTACCACTGCTAGCAGACCAGGAAAGAGTTTACTGAGAATCCCATTACGAGCTAGACAAATTCACGAGACAAAGAGAGAAGAGAAAACAACGACAACAGACAAGACTACAAAACCACAGATAGAAAATAACGACCGTCCTTCTGAACCGGACAAAACTTCACTCAATCGATCTCCTTCTCTCTCAGCTACAACCATACTTCCTTCTTCATCAATAGATCCTCCTGTCCAGTGCTTGCCTCCTCATCCATCATACAGTGGTCCCTGGCAGCTACCACCACACTTCTACCACCATCCAGCTTCTGTTCAACCACCAAATCTTCACTCGTATCCATCAAATCCACAGTTTTATCCACCACCTCCACTGCCAACACACCCATTCACTAGTTACCCTACTCTGAGCAGCATGAGAGAGAGACCACCAGCAAGCAGAGACACTGCTAACCCGCCTGCATTCTATCCTTCAGCAAATTCACAGCAGCACATATTCACCGCCAGCACTCAAGAAAGGAGAGAGGAATATACCACTCCTGTAACCAGCAGTGCAAGCAATACCAAAGAGCTCCGTGATCAAAGAGAAGAGGTATTACACCAAGGACGAGGTGCTGTAGAAAGACAAGAGAATACTCATGTATCTTCATCCTATCCAAACTGTCTTATTTCTTCATCGAGTGCTTTTCTATCTCAAGATCATAATCCTGATTCTATCTATCGATATTACACTCAGACTAGATCACCTCCTGCTCTGCAACCAAAAGTGACCTTTTCTCTTCCTCCGAGTTGGAGGGATCGACCTGAGGATTCAGTGTCCGATAGTGCCGATGTGACTAGTGCTAGTGGTGGAGGTGTGGTTAGTGAAGGTGACCCAGTTGCCGTAGAGATGAGAGAGGTGCTGGTGTGTGTAGTGGAACAGCTTGAGGGCGTGGTCAAGAGACAGACTAGCAGTGATGGTGACAGTAGTGAAGGTAAATGTATAAGTGTATATTCTTCAGCTGCTCTATTGTTTCTCTCCCTCTTACCCTCTCTCCCTCCCTCCTCTCTTCCTCGTCTCTCCCTCCTTCCTTCTTTCTCTCTCCCTCCCTCTCCCTACCAACCTTGATCCTCTCTTCCTCTCTCTCTTCCTCCCTCCCTCCCTCCCTCCCTCCCTCCCTCCCTCCCTCTCTCTCTCTCCCTCCCTCTCTCCATCCCTCTCTCCCCCTCCCTCTCTCTCCCTTTGCCTCCTTTTCTCGATCCCTCCCTCCCTCTCCCTTCCTACCTCGATCGCTCCCTCCTTTCATCCCTCTCTCCCTCCTTCTCTCTCTAGTTGTCAGTCTTGTTCTAGGTCATCTTCGTTCACTCACTCACTGGCTCTCATCTCTCACTAATCATCCTCCATCTCTCCCAACTTTTCTAGTAGCAGACAATTCTGTTCCATCATGGTTAGTACACAATGACTATGGATAATAATTATTTAGTACATTTTGTACTTCTTTTCATTTTTGTAGTTGTTGCAAGCATGTTCAATATTACTCTCTATTTGTTCATTAGTGACCACAATGCTGCTTTGACTGATCTACTGAAAACTAGAGAAGATGAACTACAAACTCTGCAACTCGAAGGTACATGTACAATATGTCACTCTTCCTACTGGCCGTCGGGTACAACCAAGCAATGCTGCATATTATGTCAAACGAGCCAATTCATTCAGTTACCGAACATTGACACAGCATGCACAATGTGATATTTCCTGTTATATTTCATGTTTCCTGAATCACCAAATTTAAACTCTTGCCTAATATTTCCCTCTTCTTTTGACTGCTGTAGACCTGGTATCTTTCCCATGCATTTGAATAATTCACAAATTTGCTAAAATTTATTATTCGATACAATTTTGTTTTACTCTCGTTCAATGTAGGTCCCAGTAAATTAAATGAATTATGTTCCATGAATAATAGTGTCACTATTAGTGTAACCTTATCCTGTCTCTAATACTAGCATCATCTCTGAGACTACATTACCAGTCACTAGAGCAGACAATGATAGAGCTAAAGGAACAGATAGAGAAACTATTGAATGAGAAAGCATCTTTACACAAGGTGAATTAAGAATACTAGAATAGTGTTCATTTGTGTTGTTGTTAGAGAGAAGAGCAGCTTAGGAGAGAGAACACATGTTATGGAACACAGGTAAGATAGAGGTTACATTACCAGGGTTCTAGCTAGACAGTTTTTGAATGGATTGTTTTTTCCTAGATCCATTTGGTTTAGAATCACTTGTGGTTCATTTGGGTGTTAGGATAAGTAGCTGTTTTTACATGTGTGTAAACAAGGCATTCTAGTGGCATAATTATAAATTGTGAATTTGCTTGTGCATTAGTCAATGTAGTTTACCAATCATTGAACCTGGTGTGGCATATCTTGAAGCACACTGATGTAAGTACAGTCCCTCTAGCTATTATTGTAGTGGAGCTACAGTAGTTTGTGGAATAGTGCATGTTGATGTACGGAATGTATGGA
This sequence comes from Haliclona indistincta, assembly GCA_964017065.1. Classification (NCBI taxonomy): domain Eukaryota; kingdom Metazoa; phylum Porifera; class Demospongiae; order Haplosclerida; family Chalinidae; genus Haliclona; species Haliclona indistincta. Next base: position 13,371,552 of record OZ024783.1, on the reverse strand, counting down.
TTTATTATCGTGTCATAGGTTAGCACTTTTCAAAAGAGGATTTCTGAGCTCCAGACAAGAATGAAAGGTTGATACATGTACAATATCACTTATGTACACATGCTACTAATGAATATCATTACATTGTACCATAACAATGAGTTCACTATTTGAGCAGCTAATGAAGGAGAGAAAGATGACCAGCTACAAATGACCAGACTCTCACTAGCTGAGAAAGAGACTGAGCTCCTCCACTGCCAGGACAAACTACTGTGAGCTGACTCTCTCTCTCTCTCTCTCTCTCTCTCTTTCTCCTTGTTCTATCTAAAGATGAGTACTATAGGCGAAAGTTAGAGATGTACATATATTTTTTTCTACGCTTACAAGTGTGTTTGGTTTTAACAAAACTGTTATCACGCTCTCCCTCCCTCTCTCATGCCCTCCCTCTCTCTCCCTCTCTCTCTCCCTCCCTCCCTCCCTCCCCCTCTCTCTCTCTCTCCCTCCCTCCCTCCCTCCCTCACACTCTCTCACTCTCTCTCACTCTCACTCTCTCTCTCTCTCTCTCTCTCTCTCTCTCTCAGTGGGTTTCGACAGTATCTTGCTCAGATATTGATAGAAGTAACACCCCTCTCTGTACCGGATGGGGGCATGTCTGGTGGGTGTGGCTGCATACCAAGGCACTGTCTGTCTATGATGCAGCAACTAGTGAACACAGGTACCATACAACAAGACCAGGAGAAGGAGGAAGAACGGTTAGAGATGAACACACACATGTATACAGCGCTGTAGACTCATTCCCAGACTGACCACATAGGAACAAGGATGCTATCATATAGTTTACATGTACATATTAGTGAGCTGGCTCAAGTGTATTGTAAAGTATTTGACTACAGAATGAGATAGTTATAATAACACATTCCTAGCTCAAACACTTTATATGAGCTGGTGTGTACAGTATCACACTATAGAATTATTATTACAACAATATCAAACTGATTGTGAACTACTTGTAAAGCTAGTCATGTGATCTTCATTGTAACCAGCTCATAATAACATTGTGTGATACAGCACACGTCACTGAATATGATTATCACTTCTCTTGTGACGTGTAGACCGACAAAAGAGCTGACCAGAGAGCAAGCTAGGAATGATGGTGTAGCAGACGTGAACGATTTCTCCTCTGAGGACCACACTATCATCTCAATTGTGACCTATGATGGGAGTGTCAAAATGGAGGAACCTAACACCAATCGAACTGATAGCGAAGAAGACAGAGCAAGTGAGCAAGTTCCTCTACAACATGGCGGACAAGATACAGAACTGAGTGATCAAAGACTGAGTAGTGATAACCGAAAGATGCTCTTACATTCAAGAATAGAAAAACAAGTAACTGATTCAAGAAATTCCCAAAAACTGTCTTTGTCTGAACAAGAAGTGCTTGACATGACTAGCATTGAATCATCTTTCAATGATGGAGAGAGTGATGAACACAGCACTGCAGTGCCGTCAACACTGACAAGAGCAAGGAGAGTGAGTGATAGAGAGGGTAGTGCAGCACAGACCATGACTACCACTACCAGTAGTGAGCTGGAGTTCAGACGAGATCTAGCTGCCCTGGACGCTGACATTGCACGACTACAAGTGCACTTTCAAGTAGCTCTACAACCCTCACAAACACACTGAATTATAATAATGATTATTGTGCAATAAAATCTGGAAACATTCAGTTTTGTACTCTTTATATAGGGAAAGGTCAAACCTCCCATCGGGGTCATGCACATTTTACAGCCATAAACTAAGCACTAAAATGCAAGACTCATATAGTCATTCGAAGGAAGGTCATACCACCACACTAGCTGAAAGCATCGGAAACTAAACTAAGTGCACTGCATGATATGAGACGAACTCTTCCAAAATAGTAATAATCGGTAACGCATGCAGGGGCGGATACAGGATTCGAAAAAGGGGGCCGGGGCCAAACAGTGGAGGGAATGTTTGGGGGAGGCAGCTAACCCTCCCGCTAGTCTGGCCGCTGCCCCTCCCCGCCTATTGAGTGGGTGGTGGACGGCGGGTAGGGTCTAGCAAACATTACCATTCATCGATTTGGTATGAATATTAATAGTGTATAGATAATTAATTATTGCAATGATAAGCGGGGTTTCCTCAATGCCATTGTACCGCACGAATTGCCTCACACGGCGCTGTTTTAAGCGATCTATGCTTGAATCGCGGTAGACTATGTTCGACAGCATCGTCAACAGCACGACTGTTAGCTTTCACCCACCCGGTAGCTGTTTTGCCCTAGCCTGTAATATTATTCACGATCAAACCCAGCCCATGATCCATGAATATTACTGCTCAAGATCTTGAGCAGTAGAATCTGATTGGTCGGTTGGGAAACTATGAATGGCAATGTTTCAGACCCTACACGCCGTCCACCACCCACTCAATAGGCGGGGAGGGGCAGCGGCCAGACTAACCCTCCCGCCTACTGCACTGAATGCGCGCGCTTGCGCGCGCTATTTTTTGTAAAATTGCTAATTAATATTCATTAGAATACGTCATTTTAAACTGCGTTCGCGGTAGCCTGTAGCTGTTGGAGAGCAAGACAGACCGCGAAACATGGTTATAGACTTGATACTACAGTACTAGTAGTCCCCAGCTAGCTGCTCGTCGTGTATATGTATGAGCTCGTGCGCGTGTTAACGATCGAGAGGCGTGGCAATCAATAAAATAGTCTATGAATTAATTAAACGTGCTCGAGAAGGGGGGGGAATTGGGATTCACTCTGTTCACCCCGTTTCGATCTGACCACACCTACTTACGTCACGTGCGCGAGCCGCCTTTGGCGGCTTATATATACTCTATGTACGTGCGCGCGTACATAATCACTATAAAGGCTTGTTTGTAGCAGTGACAGGACAGCAGGTTCCGGTGGCTTAGAGGTTTAGTGCTGTGGTTTGTTGGGGCGAGCCTGAGCGAGCCCCATATGGGATCGAAAAGCGTCCCCCGCGAACTATCTATCTATCTATCTATCTATCTATCTATCTATCTATCTATCTATCTATCTATCTATCTATCTATGTATGCGTACGTCTTTCCGTAAATGCCCTCACGCTCTAATTCACCGAACGGTTCAATTTTGCCGCGTGTGTATTACGTCATATCATACTAAGACCTGATACTACTATTCCAGTGCGTGATTATTCTTCAAAGAAAGAAGAACAACTTCTAAGGAGAAGAGTGCGTGAAAGAGCTCGCCGAGCTGCTGAAACTGCAGAGGAAAAAGAGCAGAGACTGAGCAAGCGAAGAGCTCGTGATAAGGCGCGACGTGCTGCCCAGCGTGATGAACAGCATGCTGAACAAATAAAAACAATGCTACAGCAGTTGAGACGCCAACAGCAAGAACGACGTGATGCTGAGAGTAGTAAACAGAGAGAAGACAGGCTGCAGCACATGAGAGACCAAGAACACGAGCGACGTGATGCTGAGAATAGTGAACAAAGAGAAAACAGGCTACAGCACATGAGAGACCAAGATCACCAGCGACGTGATGCTGAGAATAGTGAACAAAGAGAAAACAGGCTACAGCACATGAGAGACCAAGATCACCAGCGACGTGATGTTGAAAGTAGTGAACAAAGAGAAAACAGGCTACAGCACATGAGAGACCAAGAACATGAGCGACGTGATGCTGAGGATCTAGCACAGAGAGATAGTCGACTACAGCGTTTGCGAGAGAGTCGACAAAGACAACCTGATCATCCACAAATTGCTCTTTTTGATCAGCCAGCTGTTAGAGCCAAGATGCTCAATTTTCACATGTCTATTAGCACTATAGAGGTGCCTTTGTGTCTGATGTGCCTGGAAAGTTTTCCTGGGTTGACTGTCTCTTCTGATGAGTGCAACAGATGTCATCGTGATAGCTCTTTCTCACCCAAGTTGTACTCACATGCTAACAACATGGACCCTGGAGAAGTTCCTCCTCAGTTGCAGGTAATTATTAAAATAGGGTAACTTTTCAGTTGTACATAATAATTTACTATCTCTATATAGGGCTTAACTCCAGTAGAAGAGATGCTTATTTCAGCTGTTCTGCCCATCATGACTCTGTATCGGCTACTTCATGGACAATATGGCTACAGTGGGCATGTCATCAATCTACCGCAAGACATTGCCTCTCTCGCAGATAAGCTGCCTCGTACACCAGCTGAACTCGATGTTGCTGTCATTCGTAAAGAAGGTGCTGTGGGACATCATCGCGACTTTCGTGTACGGAGATCAGTTGTACTACATGCTCTGGAGTGGTTGACTATGAATAACGTGTATTATCGCAATGTGAGTATTGATCATGACGTATTGGCTCTTCTTCCTGATGATGGACATCTTTCTGGGCTTGTCACAATGGCAGTAGAGTCAGATGAACTAGAGCCACCAGCTGCACATCAAGACATACCATCTTGAACTATAATCATCATTCATATTGCTATCCATTCTATTATTCCAACCAACTATCCGATTTTGTGATTTTTACTGTTACATGTACGTACAGTTCGCTCAGGCTCGCCCCACATTGTCTTTACAATCATCTAGTAATGCAGACGTACACGGTTCGATTCCCGAAGTATGCATTTATTTTTTTGTTTTTTTTTCCTGAAAAACTTCCAAGTTTTTTTAGCTACTAGTAATACTCTCGACGATCCTTAGTGAGGGCCAGAGGCCCTGTTTAGAACGACCCTCCTGACGATCCTTAGGCTTCCCAAGGGCCGAAGGCCCGGTTTAGGACGACCCTCCCGACGATCCTTAGGCTTACCAAGGGCCGAAGGCCCGGGTTAGGACACCCTTCCGACTTTGCACAGTTAGGAAAAGGTTTTTTTAGGGTTCAGGGTTTAGGGTTTAGTTAGTTGTCGTCCATAGACTAGTTATCACGTGATTGCTATGGCAACGGATCGAAACGGGGTGAACAGAGTGCTTCCCGGGGGGAATTGGCCCCCGATTCCCCCCCCTGGATCCGCCACTGGCATGCATCTTAATTTTTTGTTGAGTTCATAGTATCAGTGAACTGAGGATGTGGCTAGTTATGATGTGCTTATTAGTTATATACTGCAACGAATCTTGAGCCTGAGCGAGCCGGGTATTCAGTAATCACGTGATCAGTACGGAAGTATTTGTTGTTTTACTATAAAGTCACACTCAGCCCGCGCTCTTCAGCGCTTCTTCTTCTGTGTTCTCGTCGTCTCCATGAGTTCTCTAAGTCAGCATCAAGAGGAATTGGTTAGTGATCAATTAAACAGTTGGTTCGTCGTGAGAGAGAAAGCAGCATATGCACATGTAGTTCTGGTGCTGTGCCGGTCAGTGTGAGTGAGCACTGTGTGATAGTGAGGTGGTCATATCACTCAGTATGGGATCAGTAGTTCATTCAGGATGGAGATTGTAGCAATCATTGTCCATGATACTGATTACATTATGTTGTGTTTTACTCACAGAATAAGGAACTCTATCAGGCTTGTGGTGATGGTGACGTCAGCAAAGCAAAGGAGCTCCTTGACAGAGGAGCTTATGTGAACTACCATCATCCTGATCATATCAATGTGAGTATTGTTAGTGGTCACATGATGTGATGTGTACTAGTAACAGATCTACAGTATCTACTACCACACACAGTCAGTGGTTGAGCATTTGGTTCTGTATGTCTGTTGGTGTGTCCATCATTGACTACATGTACTGTACATGTGATATATTTCTACTAGATATCCCATTCCTACGTACGTTGTTGTTACATGAATGGTCAAACTATAGTTGACTTTGTCTCAGTGTCAGGCTAAATGTAGTGTGTGCCATGCTTGTATACATGTACTGTATAATAACCTATTTATACAAGTGCTTTGCTGTTTCATTTTGACTGTTGACTACATGTCAGTCATATACTAGTTGATAGTGTGGTGTCGTGAGCTTTCCATTCCTCTCTTTTGTATAATGTGAGACATTGTGAGTTAGAACATGTATAGGAGCTGTAAATGGAATGATGTAGGCATCGATAGATCACGGAGGACACTGTTTGATCAGTGGGAGACTTACTTTATAACACAATATTTTTTATGTACTCAATTTTATTACCACTCACTGTGTTATTGTTGTCATTATTCTCTACTATATATTATAGCAAACTCCTCTTCATGTTAGTTCACGGAGGAAACACTCCCAGGCTGTTGACATTTTACTGTCACAGCCTGGGATAGTGGTTGACTCACTTGATAAGGTATGGTAATACTCACACACACTCACTGGGTGTGGTCAGTGTGACAATGTGTACTGTCAATTAATTCATATTGCTTGTAGTGCACATACCCAGAAATAAGCGGAAACGGAGTTGATTTTGCCGTCACACGCTCCATGCACATCGAGCCCCAACTGAAGTCAATGGACAGCATTGAGCGCCTTAAATTTCACGTTTCGTACCTGCGCTCCAATTGACGGAGTGCTCGATGTCATTATCTAAAGTAAGCTTTAACTCACTGTAGCTCTAAAGCCCCGTTTACACACACCCAATCCGGATTAGCCCAACCCGGATACAATCCGGATCACGTTCCGTTTAAAACAACTGCACGGCCGACACGGTAGCCTACAATACGTCTAGAAATTGGTTTTTTGCTATTACAAGACTTGCCTTGGCTAGGAGACTATAGCTAGAGAAAAAAAAACATGTATCACCGTCCTTCTGCTGTGCAATGGTAACTACAATTCACCCAGAGAAAACTAGTAACAGTGCGTTTGAACTCACGTACAACTGTTTACACGTGGACCCGATCCGGATTAATCTGGATTCAATCCACCTCCAGATGTGGGTTGAGCAATCCAGATTGAATCCGGATAACCTCGCGTTTACACGCAGGTCGATCCGGATTCAATCCGGGTTGGAGGTATCGTGTAAACGGGGCTTAATAGTCTCGCTTAAGGTGGCGGGTACGCTAATTAATATGCATAATATTCATAACCTGTGGTCACCACAAAAATGCGCTAGTGTAAACGCAGTGCTCTGCGTAGAATTGCGTCACTTAGCTATAGCCAGGGCTCAGACATGTATTCTGATTGCAACGCTGACGTCACATCCTGCGGCGCGCGACCAAAAACCACAGAAATTAACTCAGCTTTACACACGCTACATATTTTACGTTTTACTTTCGTTTGCAACAGTTTTAGCTATCAAAGGTCTGGCTGCAGCATCATAAGTATGTGTACCACAATCGGTTGGATCCGTTTGGCCCGATCTTACAGAGTTTGTATTATATGAATACTAACAGTTGTAAGTAAAGCAAAATAATAGCTATTATAGCGACAAAAATGCTTCAGCGCAACTGCACGCCAAATCCATCCAACCGTTTTTGGACATAGGCAATCTATTGCTACTGGCGAAATTTCAGCATCTGCAAACATTTCCTGTAGAAAGAAAACGTTAATTCATAATATTCTAAAAATGTATGATAACTACGCACATACAAATCTGTACCTGGACAAAATCGCGCTAAACATGCACTGATGTGTTATATTTCATTAAAACTTTATTTCTTTAGCAAAGCTTTAGAAATAAGCGTGTTATGCAAATTTTAAAAACTGTACAAAACGGCAAAAATTCGTGTACCCGCCCCCTTAAGAAGATATTTAAGTTGTTCAAATCCGCTGTGAATTATTGTTATCAAATGGACTCCATACATTTCTGCTTTTAATTGTGCTACCTAATTGGCTACTTTGAACACATTTTTGGCAATGATTCGTGCACATTTTGACAGTTGCCAACTTCGGGAACTTTTGACGAAGGGTTAAATTGTTATGGCAAGCCAAAGGGGACAATATTATGGGACACAATATTTTCATGGTCAAAATTTGATTATTGCATTTGTAAATTCATTTGTGGTTTAGCCGGGTTTAGCATGGGCGAATTCGCTTTGGCTTGGGAAAATTCTTTCTTAGCATGGGGAATTTGATTTGAGTATGGAGAAATTTAGCTTTGGCACGGGCAAATACCATTGGAAAATTATTGAGCATGGACAAATTTATTTGTGCATCACCATGGTCACACCCCATTTGCTTTGGAAATTCAATTTATTTTCATATGAAAAATGTCACTCAGGCTCGTCACACATTGGTCACACCCCAAGTGCTTTATGGCTGTCTGATACGAACCGATACGAACAAAGCAGAACACTTGAGCGCAGTATTAGCATAGACCAGACTAACCAGCTATACTAATTGCAAGTACTATATTCAAAGCATTGGCAAATTGTTTGAGTATGCATGACAAATTCATTTGTGCATGTTCATTGCATTGGAAATTCGATTTATTAATTTTCATGTTCAAAATTTAACAATGAATATAATTTATAGGCAATGGATATACTTAATGTAGGCGTATCATTAGGAGGGGTAACAAGCTATCCAGCAGATCCAGCTTTATCACGGCTCTGCTGCTTCAGTGATCCAACACTGTATTGTTAGCCAACTCCTAATGACTTCTTAAAATTATAGAAGACTGTTAAAAACATAATTGTGTGACAATTACTTGACTGCAAAATTTCTGGCAATTATGTGCTCATCGATCTGTATGAACAATAATTATATGTTCCGCGCATTCTGGGAATTTGCGCATTCTATAGAATGCGTTGCGCTTTCTAGGAATTCCTAGAATGCGTGTCATTCTATAGAATGGCGGGCGTTCTTTAGAAAGCCCAACGCATTCTATAGAATGCGTAATCTACAGAAAGCGCAAGCAACTTACTCATTCTGTAGAGTGCAGCAAACACGCGGAGTTATGTCTGAGAGCATTCTCCTACGCTAACTTGCAGCGATGAACTTAGTAATAAGTCCAGTCAGCGAGGCTAAGATAATCGATCAGTGCTGACTCGGAACCATCGTATCTTTACTGAATCAGTCTCAACGGTGTGCCGTTGAGACTGATTCCTGTTTAGAGAGCGCAATTTCTAAAAGTTGACCATGCTAGAGAACAAGGTTGATACTGTAAATTTACAATGATAACAACAACTAGACAAGAGTATGCATGATTGTGTTGACACACTTTTGCAGTGATGATACACAAGTAGAATGATTTTTGCTTGAGTTGTCACACTCACACCATTAAGTAATCTATAGCTGCTAGTCCCTCTCCCGCACGATTAACTACAAGAAGGTGGAGCTACAGTGCGGGCATTGTAAACCAACTGAGACAGGACAGCAATGGGATTGACTGTGGTGTGTTCACTATCATGGTAATTAAATTAATTTTATGCACGGCAGCTGATCTAGCTGGAAATGCATGACATCTTGATTGTCTTTGCAATTGCATAAGTATTACAGTAAATTTAGTAATTGCAAAGACATGATGATAAGCTTATCAGAATTATGTTAAGCTAATGACAATGATGGTTGCAAAGTAGCTGCAAAGACATGATGATAATGCCTTTGAAGCTACTTACCTTATCATCATCAATAGCATTAGCCACTTCTTTACAGCTAAGCCATACAATTTAATTACCATGATAGTGAACACACCACATTCAATCCCATTGCTGTCCTGTCTCAGTTGGTTTACGATTTTTTTTTCTTTAATAGAATTTAGCAGAGCAAGGAACAGTACAAATAGCAACCTAATGCTAATAAGTAAGACTGTCCAGAAAAAAAACTACAAAAATACAAGTGGCAGAAAAATACAACTAATTAACTCTTTAGGGACTGAATTATTTTGACAAAAATTCGACTTGCTCTAAACTGACAGTTTGTCTTGCATTTTCTCCAACATGCAGTACGTTAGCTGTTCCAAACTAGCACTGTTGTTTCCTGGTATGTCAAAGTTTACAACCATGTACTAAACTCTGAGTTGGCCACTCCCACTTCGGAACTGAAGTCGCTTAAGTGCTGCGACCTCGTCATTTTTCAGCCAATTTTGGTCTTTGTTTAGCCCTTGTGACTGATACAAAAACCTGGTGGTGTCCAGGTGAGCAAACAGCATAGTTTAGACCATATTCCATGCCCAAGTATGCATTTCCGGGCATCCTGAAGCCTTAAAAATGCCAAAAGTGGCGAGGGGCTCCGCCCCTTCGAACTCCGAGTTAACGGGGGACACCCCCTTTAAAATTCCCCCCGTGCTGTACGTTGTAGTGGGGAGGGCGCGCCGAAAAACAGGTGGTTTTTTTCAGGTAAAGTCATTTTTTGCAAATAAACTTGATTTGACCTTTCTAGAGCACTTTTTGCACTTTTTATGACGTCTAGAGTAGGTGGAGTCAATTATGGCGGCTAAAGCCGCTATAGGCCTTAAAGGGCTAAAAACTGGGTCACAGACAACTTAAACAAACGATTACAAGACAATTGTACATAATAGTTCTCCCTGACCGCTATCATGCAACATGCCCACACTGTAGCTCCACCTTCTTGTAGTTAATCGAGTGGGAGAGGGACTAACAGCTATAGATTACTTAATGGTGTGAGAGTGACAACTCAAGCAAAAATCATTCTAGTTGTGTATCATCACTGCAAAAGTGTGTCAACACAATCGTGCATACTCTTGTCTAGTTGTTTGTTATCATTGTAAATTTACAGTATCAACCTTGTTCTCTAGCATGGTCAACTTTTAGAAATTGCGCTCTCTAAACAGGAATCAGTCTGAACGGCACACCGTTGAGACTGATTCAGTAAAGATACGATGGTTCCGAGTCAGCACTGATCGATCATCTTAGCCTCACTGACTGGACTTATTACTAAGCTCATCGCTGCAAGTTAGCGTAGGAGAATGCTCTCAGACATAACTCCGCATGTTTGCTGCACTCTATACAGAATGAGCAAGTTGTTTGCGCTTTCTGTAGATTACGCATTCTATAGAATGCGTTGGGCTTTCTATAGAACGCCCGCCATTCTATAGAATGGCACGCATTCTAGGAATTCCTAGAAAGCGCAACGCATTCTATAGAATGCGCAAATTCCTAGAATGCGCGGAACATATACAGTGCTAATCTCATCATCTCATCATAATGATTGTTCTCTTGCTCTGGCTTGCTCCTTAACTGGTCCACTAGCAGACTATTGCAGCACACGTCAAATGATGATAGTATTTCTTGTCAGTAAACTATTGTAATGTGTCATTGTCAGTCACCGTCTGATACTGTAATACACTATAGTAGTTACTGAATGTTTTATTGTGTGTATTTGTAGTATAATGTTATTACCAACAAGACCAGTTACCATGTGTTCTGCTTGACACCACTAACATGCTCACACTCAATAATCATTTGTTCTTCACTTGTTGTTTATTCTATAGAATGGTTGGACACCACTTCATGTCTGTGCACGGAATGGTCATGTGGCAGTAGCTCAGCTGCTTGTTGCTGCAGGAGCAACTATTGATGCAACCGATAAGGTGAGCAGGGTTTCATGGGATTTCACCCCTTGCAACCAATTTCCCTCCTTGGAATTTCACCCAATTATATTGAATGACAACACTCTATTTATTGTGCCTATAATTCATTTATAAATTGTGTATCTAACTATCAAAAAATGGCAACGAAAGTTGTCTAATAGTGCATATACCCGTCAGTGAGGATTATAATTTTTCAAACATGTCCTGACATTATGTCAGGCCAACTTAAAAGTTGATCGGCCATGGCCTGTTGTCATTAATATTCATTGTCAATTAAATCAACTAACAGTAGAACTCTGAACAAAAAATTAATGCTTGCAACTGTATAACAGTATTCACTTGTTGTACTGTACTAGTTTAGTAAAAGGCTACTATGTAAACACACTGTAAAATCAATGTGCCAGACTACAAGTATTGTTAACAGTGGTTGACCAAAGTTGACCAGCTGTTTCATTGCCAGCTAATAACGACATCCTGCTACAATTTCCGTATACTATCAAATCTTAGATCCGTATATTCACTTTAGTTAATGTATTGTGCTCATTGGAAGATGAAATTCTACTCGGCGTCCTGACTTCCACAAACTTGATTTTCACTTGATCGACCCAGGATAGTAAACTTCAGCCTATTAGCTATCGATTGAGCTAAAAAAGTTGCAGCAGAATTTAAAAAAGTCCGTTCCAAAACGCACTTCAAAGTCGCGACTATCGCCCAATTGCTAATGTATTAGTAGATGTCGAAATTATGATTTTTTCCTATTTTTGAGCGACTGTAACTAAAAAGTAAACTCGATTTTGAGTTGATCGACCCCAGGTCTAATAGAACAGGGTCTGAAGATTTGAATGGTGTATTCAAAATTGAAATCCAAAGAAAAAAGTATGTTCCACTTTTGAGGTGAAGTTATAGGTAAGAAACAAGTTTTGCCCGGGAAGAAATGAAGTACAGCAGTTATGTTTAGGACAGTTTAAGCATGGATTATTCAGTTTAAACTACAACGCTAGTATCTCAGACTATCCCTAGACTGTCTAGAAACTAGTACTTGGCAATTCTAGTGTAGCAAAGGCTCAGGAGGGAGTCTAGAAGTGACTCGTGACCGCCATTCTCTATGAGCTCTGATTTCGTCGCGCTGCTTACTTTCTGTTCTGAAAAGAACATTGTTACAGGTAATACATAAGCTTGAGCTTCTTAGCATAGCTATACACAACCGTGTTGAAACAGTGGACGTCTGCTGCAAGCAGTTGTAGAGCCGTGAAGTTGCCTACCTGTACCATGCTAGCGAACGGAGACAAGGCTTCGTAGTTCAGAGCGAAGGAAGCAGACGTTCAAGGCGCACCAATAGGAGTCCTTTTCAGTACCACAGACACTACTGGGACTAGTAGAAACTGTGCAAGAAGACGCACAGTGAACTATGATCCAAGGTGACCTTCACGGAACGGAGCGGTTGTCATTAGCAACCCGTTATATTAATCGTGTTACATTACAAGTAAATCGTGTTCTGTGCATAAACGCAATTCCGTGTGATGTCCTTTATTTCTGGTAATGTTGTCAGGCTAGACATGCTTGTAGACGGCCATTACATTGTTTTGATCGGTAAATGGCCGATGGCCGACCGTTATAATCCCCTCTGCCTGTCAGCGTCTGGGGGCTGCACCCCCCCAGACCCCCTGCTATTGTTTTCCCCCTTGCAAAACATCCTGTATGAAACCCTGGTGAGTAGATGTATGTCTAGTGATACTATAATTATACTAATGTAAATGAAGTGCTTCAGATTTTGCCTTCTTGTTGATAAATATTGTCAGGCGATCTCTCTAATTTTCATTGATACTGGTGTTTATTTTGTGATTGTTGTTCATGTGATGTCTTTAGGCTAAGAGAAATGTGTGTTTTCTTCATTGTACAGTACAGTACAGTTTTCCTTTGTCCAAAAACGCCACTGTGGCCATGCCCACATTCCAATCACTTAATTAACTTCCTGTTAATTTTACTGACAAAATGCAGAAAACAGAGTACAAAACGGAACGCTGTGGTGAATCCGCATACTTTTCTCAATTTTTGGTCACCGTGTAAATGCAGCCTTAGATTCACGTTTGCTTTGAACATTGAATGGTTGTGACGTCACATTCTTGACTAAACCTCTTATAAATCTCATCATTTTCAATGCTTTTACGCTTTGATACCCATTTAATTCATCGTCTGTTACTTACGGTGGCTGTTTTCAGCTTTAGTCCTTTTTATACCCGGGACACATATAGGCGTCAGAGTGTTAAGTGTTTAGATGCTTCGGTCGATATTTTACTACTTTATGTGTGTGTCGTCAAAACCACAGCTGTTTGCAGTCTCACTGTTCATAAAGCACCACAAAATGTTATCTTCTAAACAATTGGTTTTGCAATTCCTGTTCTTCGAAAGACACCTACAAAGTCGGGAGAGCCTTGTGTCGAGTACAATGTGCATGCTTTCCTAATGGCTTCACTGCCAATAACACTTTGCCCGCGAATTAATTATTCATGTGACTCCACTCTCAACGCTAAAGTTTTGTTAGTCAAAATGGCGTTTTTGCTGGAGAGGTTGTCAAGGGCTGTTTTGAGTAGCTAGGCACTTGTTTACTTGTTGGAAACTGCTAGCAACGTATCGTAGCAACCATTGGGCACCTTGATGAAACCTAGCTATAACCCGGGTGGAACGAACCGCGAGATTTCACACTGCAGTCGCGATCTCGTTACATATCCCGTGAACTCGTACACATCACGTCAGATGTCGTCCTCGCGGGTTCTTACATTGTAGCACTTTGCTAGGCGAGATCTCGAGCGATGATGCGTGCCTCGAGTTGCCACCAAACGTGCTAAATGGCTGTTCTCTTTGCGTTGTGTACGTACCTGTATCGAGGGCGCCTATGCTCCCGCTGTAAGCTCTAGCTGCGTTCACTGGAAGATGTACAGCGATTAAGGCTGGCTGTTACTATCCTGGTTGCGAATTAAGCAAGAAAGGCGAGCAATGAGACTCGATCTCGTGAGATACCGTTGAACGCGCTCCGCGCCAGTAGGCGGTACTTGAGTGATCACGTGAGATACCGCAAGAGCACGCACGCGATCACCCGGGAACTGGCAAGATCTCACTGGTTCTCTCCTTTCCGAGATTGCTACGGCGGCTTAAAGTACCAGATAACAAACTGCCAACGATGGAAAACTTGACTTGAACAGCCAACCATCTCCAAGAAGGACCAAGACTACCGGGTTCATTCATTATGCTCAAAGCTGGGACTTACTGTGTGATGATCCACTGCAGTAGATACAACAGAGATTTTAGTTACGGTTTAGTATTATAATACTTATTGTTACATCAACAATTTAATAATAAAGACAAAGCTGCATTTGTAGAGGTAAAGTTGTCTAGCTTGCCGCCTGCTATTAGTCTGCGTCGCGACTGCAACCTGGATTGAGAAAGTCATAGCATAATAACAACAGCTCATCTAGTAATGTACCAGTATAACAGCAGCAGTCAGTAGCAACAACCATGGAAGAACACAGCGGCAACAAAGGTAGCTGAGATAGTTGATGTGAGGTAGATCTCGGACAGCAGGCAGTGTTCGTAAAGCGCATCCAAGTAAGTTAGTTATCGCAGTGGCAGTGCTAATTCTCCTGCCGTCGTGGTCCCGCGGTTTCTATCGCCGAGTAACAACGAGATTCTAACGATATACCGCTGATAATCGGCGGGTTTCATCGTTAATATCTCGCGTCATGTAACCGTGATCACGCAACATTATTGTGAAATCTCGCGGTTCGTTCCACCCGGGAAGCTGTTTGCGTAAATGGAGAGCCCTGTTCGCGATCACTAGGTGAGCAATGTGTTCGTGTTACAATCACAGCTTTAGGTTGTGCTTACAGGCTAAACATGTTATATATTACAAGATTAAACATCACAAGCCATCCCAAACACAGTAACTGACAGCTGCTAATCAAGCGCTGGTTGTGCGAAGCTTTACAGCGGCCTGGTGTTCAACATGCAGCTGTTACTATCACGTCTGATTCTTTCTCCAAGCGCTACTTTTCCCAACAAATTACCCATGTTGAAGACCTTATGCTTAGCAACTATTATTATATTGCAGAAAGCAAAACAACGTTGAGTAAAGTTGTGATCTGAGAAGATGCGCAGCTGTGGCAATATAATGGCTTCTCGCGTTACACGAGGCGGGGTCAATAATTAATTTGAGCCATTTTATTGGCTTCTCGCTTGCAAAGTGATAAGAACATTATGGTAGCCACGGCAAGCCTGTGTAAGTGCACAATTATGAGACTGAGCGAGCATGTTGTACTCATGCCGCCTGATCCTGCCGCTATACCACTACAGCCTGCTGAAAGTTAGTTTATGTACTGCCTGCAGCTACACGTGTATTGCTGCTGCTGTTGGTACTCAGTGCTAGTACTATAGTGAGTATAATTATGCCACGCGGTAGTCGTGGCATATTTAGGGTTGGGCGGAAAACAAGATGGCGGCTACACTTAGGCTAAACACAATAATTCACGTATATCTTGGCTATTGACAATATCAGGGGTATTTTAACTACCTAGGGGCTATCTTAAGAGGTAAGCGCTTACTATGAGTCTACTAATAATGACTATAAAGCCAGTTGGTATGGGCATGAAAGATGGCGTCTCGCCTGGAGGCACTAGGCTACGGCACTGCCATATCTTCGCCGTACGGGCGTTTCAAGCTAATCTAACGTTCTGAAGCTCTTTGCACGATTTGTGCGATTACAAAGAGACCAAAGAAACCAGGTCTAAGGTGGTAATTAAACCAGAGTTCACGTGGTCACCCGTTTGTTCATCTTCTTTCTTCTTCTTATTCAGAGAGCCTAGCGCCGTGGCTAGTGAGCTATTCAAGACAAAACCTACACAGAAACTACACTAGTCGTTGGGAGCAGTGCACCTGATATCTATTTAAGCCTAAAACACTAGCAAAAGCGAGTATTTTAAAGAAAACAGCGATGTTTGGTCCATAATCAGACTCCATTCCATCATTCTTTTGAACTCCGTTACTAGGTTACGCCTTCTCGCGCACGCCTGTGTATGTAATTATTCTAATACAAGCGCACCTTAGTACAAATTGCTTGGAACTCGAGTGCTGCTGCCACTAGCAGTGTTCACAGCAGACAACGAGCACATCGTCACTGTTACACTGGATTTGTCTGTTCAGGCTTGTAAGAATGCTAGCTTAAGCTTAGCTAATGTTGCATGGTACGTGTTGCATGCAGTACAGACTGCAGAGTCGGAATTGCATATTGCGGCGGAGCTGCCCGGCACTTAGTTCTCTTTATACACTGTATTAGCATAAGTGCCAACTAAGGCATTAAATAAAAAAAGAAAAGAAACAAGTAATAAAAAGATTTTAACCAAAATGGAAGAGATTTAGGGTTGGTACATTTAACGAAAAGTATGGAAACAAGATTTGAAATGGAAAGGATTGTAACAATAGCAGTGTAATGCTACCTCCCTAAATTAACTGCTTTCGATAGTTGTGGTTAATTTAATAGGGAGGTAGCATTACACTGCTATTGTTACAATCCTTTCCATTTCAAATCTTGTTTCCATACTTTTTCGATAAATGTACCAACCCTAAAATCTCTTCCATTTTGGTTAAAATCTTTTTATTACTTGTTATAATAGTGTCGCAGCTTTGAGTAGTAATTGGTATTGCCTCGTTCCCAGGCCTTTGATAGAATTGAAGGCCTGGTAACTATTGCACACGCATGCGCAAAAAATGATAGTACATTTTCAGTAATTTACTACGTAAAACAACATTAAAAATAGGGAAAAGCACGTGGATTGTACACGGACGACTGCATGGTAGCACTATGGCTATCCAAAGCTAGTGGGGAACCAAGCGAAGACGTGACTTCCTTGGGATAGACAGAAATATAACAAAAGTGCACGTAAATGTCTATTCACACGATTGGAGCGAAAGTTTACGCTGCTACTGCAACCACATGACAAAACTGTTGTAGCAACTGCGTCCCGGGTATGTGTTCCATCTATCCCACTGTTCAAGGCGAGTGTTCACACTATGTGCTTTGCAAAGAGCCAGTTTTAACTTCGTGCTGTGTTTTTGTGAAGCTTGCAAAGTGGACCCACTTTTGCCTGACATTTTGATGTTGTAGGTCTGGTGCATATTTCCTGTTGATATTTCAAGAAGCGTCAAGCTATGCTTTGTAGTTATAAAACTGTGTTGAATATGCTTAGTGTTAGGTCCTCTGCATGTTTTAATAAGCTTCCAGTGAAATCTAGAGACAAATGAAAAACATTGACACTTTACGAGGCATCCAGGAGTGTGCTGTGGCTTGACAAAGGCAACTAAGGTTTCACTTATAACTTTTTCAGACGAATTTGTAAATGCCGAGTCCAATAGTAAACGCCGAGCACTGAATATTAGCTCAGTTAAAGTACAGCAGTTGTTCAAGTCGAGATCTTCAACAGCAGCCATTACTCGTTAGACCACACCCCTAACTCTTGACGTCAGAGCTATAGTCAAATTCTACCGTTTGGGGTGCACGTAAACGTGAATCTTAAACTCACTAATAACATGCAATGTGTCTGTCACTAATAGTTGTCAGCAGCTACTCAATATTGATTCATGTGTACGTGTCATTGTTTATAAATATCATTCATTTGAGTGTGTCCTAACCATCCAGTGCTGTTCTGTTAATCTCACACATGTTTTGGTGGATTATACTTATAGTAGCTAATGGAATACAGTGATAGTCCTTTAGCTTGTATGCCCTCCGAGTATATGTAAGTGTCTCTGCTAAACACTTTTATAAACTGTGAAATAGCGGTCACCTTGATCTGAATCAGTCTTGTTTCTAGATGGTAGTGCAGAGCTAGTGTGTGTACTCAATTGTGTAGCAATGAGCGTCACCATCTGATGTTACAGTACACATGTGGTACATGCATGATTCTTTCATTTACTGATGAACTGATAATGAGTTTACTGATACTATCGATACTGATACTTTCCATCTAAGTTGATTACAAATACACATGCATGTACAGATACTAATAAAAATACTTGAAGTTTAGGTTTCATCAAAAACGACATCATCCTACTTTTCAGCTCACAGCACACAGCCTTGGCTTCATTAGCAGCACAGACAAATAAAATTCTTTGAACCTGAAAACATAATTATAGTAATCCACTCTATAGCTACATGGTTGTAAATGCACATAACTAAAATTGTGTATCAGTGAGTGTAACAGAATCGGTACAGTACTGATACACTGAGGATCAGCATTGATACCGATAATTATACCGATGCTGGTATCAGTGCATTACTACTTTAAATTATTGTTTGTGTATCATATGATTCACACTATTCTATTGTTGCACTATTATAGTTGGGTGACACTCCACTTAATATGGCAAGACTGTGGGAAAGACAAGGCATGATAAACTATCTTACAGGACTTACTGATGGTCAGTGTATAGTATACATGTTATAGTACTATACTTGTTCATTATGACAGTAAATGCTGGATGTTCATTGTTGACAGAGCATTGTTGTACACTTAAAACGTGCGCTATTTTTGAAATTAAAGAATCGTTAACTCAGGAACTGATGTGTGTAGAATGTAGCTGCAGTACCGCTCACGAGTAAGTGGACCAACACCCGCGGGAGACTCGCAGGCAACCCGGGGGTAATTTTGTCTTGCCCGCGGAACCGTGTATCATTAACCGCGGGTAGATGCGAATACAGAGTGCATCACGCGCTGGTGTGGATACGTGCGAGCACTGTATATGCTCGCGAAAGTCACACAACGACAACGTGAGTCTGCCTAGCTATCCAGCGGGTCGCGAGTGCATGCAAGGCTGCATGAGGGCCGCGGGTTAGTGTGGTGCGGGCAGCGGGTACACGTTCACGGACCCGCGGGCACCCCCGAGTTACGCACGGTTAGCCCGTGGGTTTGAGTACACTTACTCGTGAGCGGTACTGTACAACTGAGCGTGCACTATTATAGTGACACGTGTATATACTGTACATGTGTATATGGTCCACATCAGAAGTGTCATGCACCAGCTTGCATGCACGTTGGATTAGTGGATAAGATCATTTAGGATGACTTGTGAGCTGATTGTAATACCAGCTAGCTGCACAGTAGTTACAGTGTCAAGACTGACAGTGGTCATGATAGCCTTGTTCTATCAGTTACTGATACTGTAGTCACAGTACTGCAGTGCTGTCAGTACATGAGCTAGAATGCAATACTCATGCATGTGGTCCAGTGCAGGCTAGTATACAGCATGCACCATGGTGCAGATGCCTCAGTGCATGTATACCTCACTAACTCTTGAAACAAATGCCACAAAGTGAACTAGGATATTGCCTTTGGTACCTTGGCAGTAACAAGACACAGTTTAGATAGTAGCAACCAGAAACCAGGCAATTGTAAGTGCATAGCTGTGGTTTAATAATCAGTAATAGGCATATTATGTGTCTCCAAAGTCAGCACGCTGCTGAAACTCAAGCACTCCATTTCTTCAATTCACTGGGCTTGCCAGTTGTCATGTAGTACATATCGAACCATCAATGCAAGTTTCTAGGAAGTCTACTGGGGACGGTTTTGTCTTGATAAAAGACCGCAGTGCCCATAATGGCCGCCAAAGTATTATAGGCAAAATAATCACAAAATAATTCAAATCTTAATTGGAAATCTAATTTAAAAGTCTTAAAATGCTTCGTTATGCTTGCATTGCAACTATCAGTGCCTAGCTCTTAGCCATTTCTGAGATCCAGCCTGGACACACACACTTAAACAGACTACTGTATGCTTTGACTATACCGAAGCATAATCATTCAACACTATCTAATGTAGCTACACATGTACTGTACATGTACATGTGTGATAATTATAGTCTCTTTCTTTAGCTACACCATCATCACCATCTCTACCACTAACACCATCTCCTCCACCATCACCATCTCTACCACTAATACCATCTCCTTCACCATCACCATCTCCACCACCAACACCATCTCCTCCACCTCTAACACCATCTCCTCCACCTCCACCATCACATGGTAAGAAGCAATGTTACACATATGATTCCTATACGCACTAATGTGATTGAAACATCAAGATTATTTTGTTAGCATGATTAGGAGAGCATCATCGGAAGAACAGAATGAACTCGCAACTCTAGATACTGCCATCAGAATAATAATGATGACATTGACGGCTTACAGGTCCTTGCTTAATTGTTTGTGTAGTATGAGCACATTAACAATGCATTCTCTAGCTGCAAGAGTAAATAATAGAAGAGAGAGTATCCAACTCCAATATACCCGTCAGGGACACTCTCGGGAAAGTAACGTGACCAGCACGCGAGCAGATGACGTTTATTGGTATCAATTATTCATTGTGTCACGTCATGACTTAGTACGCGCGCCCGCGATCACGATTGCAACAGCACTTGGAAGTCAAAGCTACCATTTTCATTGACAGCAAGTCGGATGCATGCTGTAGAGCCTGCAGGTGGATGCCAGTACCACAGTTTGGAGACCACCAGAAAATGGCTACCTTTGGTCACAGTGCGTCCCACTCGAAAGTTAAGCCACCCGCCATATTCTTTTTCTCCAGCAGTGTTTTAGGCAGAAATAAAATTATCTGGTGAAAGAGTGGCTGCTCGCTTTGCCTGTGGAGCGGAGTCGCTTGCTGCTTCTGCTGTTTATAGCTTCAAGGTGTAGGCGGCGCGACAACAAGCTATACGTAGGCAAGATTATCACTGCCACATGTACGTCAGATGACGTCAATTTGCTCGCGTGCTGGTCACGTTACTTTCCCGAGAGTGTCCCTGACGGGTATGTGGGAGTTGGATACTCTCTCTTCTATTATTTACTCTTGCTAGCTGTCACGCGCAAAGATTTCAACAACCAGCCTGGAATGTGTTGACAATGTGCAGGAAATAATGCATCACGCAAGCACGAAAACATATAGTCCATCAATACATGTATGCAAGTCCTCACTATATATATGGTTGATGGATGATGATGATTAGCTTTAATTTAAACATCTTACTGCCAGCGTGATTTGTGCATGCTATGTTTCAACAGCAACTCCACTTTTAGCTTCGTACTTGATAGTACATGATATGCATTTGATTACTCTCAGTGACATGTATAGAGTAAATCGCTTCATTGTGTTAGTGATACATGATGTATTACTGATATTCTTGATGTGTAGGTATTGTGAAGAGAGGTATTATACAGCAACACATTCAGCAGCAGGGTAGTGTACCAGTACGATCACTCAAGGGTTTCATGATCGGACCATCTCGTGTCGGTAAAACCACAGCGCGACGTCGTCTCACTCACGAGATCGTTCACATATCACCCGACGAGATTGTTCCAAGTACCGGTATAGACGCTCCAATTACTGTCCAGTTGTATCATGACATTGACCGATCATCAGTGCTCTTGTCTGAGGGAGGGTGGAGGAGCCAGGGACTGGAGGAACAGTGCCGTGCTTTGTGCAGCCGTATTCTAAACTCCCCTGCAGCACCCTCCAGCAGTAGGTCCACTACCAGACCATCCACTGCTGCCAGCAGCTCACCTGGCCCTGCCACTCTCGTACAGGATTGGGACAATCTTACTCATCGCACACGAGATGAGCTAGTGGCCACCGCACTCACTGAATTAGTCAAAGATGAGGACTGGGAGACCATCCAGGATTTCCTCAAGAATACAGATATACTCTCTTTTCTTCACTTCATTGATATTGGTGGCCAGCCAGAGTTTCACGAGATCCTACCTCTCCTATTACACGGCATGGCACTAAATCTGATCTTGTTCAACGTCACTCACGATCTAGACTCCCCCTACACAGTAGTGTACAGAGCTGATGGGTCCAGTTCAGTACAGTATGAGTCAGAGTACACTATCAGAGAGATCATCCAGCGTGCTCTGTGCAGTATCTCCTCACTCCAGACTAGCCCAGACCACAAGCCGGCAGCCATTCTCATTGGCACTCACCTCGACCAGACCAGTGAGGCAGCTGTTCTCACTCTAGACCGCTCCATTCAGCAATCCTTCCAAGACGACTATTTCATGAAGAGAGATGTTCTGTGCTCAGTCAACAAGCCAGGAGAGGAGAAGAGATACATTATTCCACTCAACAACGTCAGTGCAGACTCCAGCGATATTGAGGGTCTTCGTGAACTGATAACAAGAATAGTCCACGACCGGTTTACTCCACAGCAGGTTCCAACAGGTGCATTATTGCTCCACCTGATACTGCGCATGAGATTCGATCCATCTCCAGGATGGTGCTCTCTAGAAGAGTGTGTAGTAATAGCTGAGCATTGTGGCATCTCCAGAGAAGATCTCTTCGGAGAGAAAGGTGTCCTCCAGTACCTACACGACAAGTATGGCACTATCCTTTACTATGGTCGGTTGAAGAAGCTTGGAAAGCGTGTTATTGTGAATGTTAACCTGATTATGAAGCCACCAGCAGAGCTGTTTGGGACTGTGTTTGGAGCAGTGAGAGGGGAACCAGAGACAGCTAAACTCATGCGACTCACAGGAGAGGTTTCTCATCGTCTGATGAACAAGGCATGCAGTGAATCCTCTACTGACAAGGCGGGAATCCCGACTGATGAGATTGTGGAGCTACTAGAGTCGTGTTATATCCTCTACAAGAATGCTCAATCTGCTAGTGAAGAAGAGGTGTACTTCTTGCCATGCCTCCTCTACCCCGACCACAATGTGACGATAGAGTCCAGCGACCCCAAGCTCCTCTCTGGTCTCCTCTATTCTCCTCTCCTCCTCATACCAGCTACTGGCTTTGTCCCTCTTGGCCAGTTCCAAGCCTCAGTTGTCAGATTTTCTCAAGATAAGAATTGGAGACTTGATGAGCTTAATCGATTTAGGAATCGAATTCGCTTTTACTTTCATGACGATAGCGAAGACGAATTGGTTCATGTTGAGATTCGTAGTCTGGTTAGTCACGTGGAGGTACGTATTCTTACTGATGCCGTCATCAGCCCACGCTTGATCCGTGAGTGTCGTCGCCAGCTGTGGACAATGTTTTGTGAAGTTGGTTCACTCTATCCTCACACTCGAGATGTACACTGGGACTTTGGGTTCTACTGTCCTCACGCTGTGCAGTCAGGTAGACACCCTCATCCTGCACGCTGCTTCTCAAAGAACAAGCCACAACAAGTGATCTGTTCTATACGAGATTGTCGAGGAGGACCAGTTCGTTTAGAGAACAAACACAAGTGCTGGTTCACTGTAAGTACATGTGTTGTAGCTTATAGTACTCTTTGCTTGTTTGTATACAGGAGGTGACTGAACTGGAGAGCTGTCACACAGCTACACAGCTACCCTCAGCTGCTGGTCGTGTTAGTCACAGTGGTGATCTCTCTAGAACACTCAGTGAGTTGCTCATAGTATATATAGACACTACAGTATACATGTTATGTTACATAATAGTTTATTGATAGAATTTTATATATATAGGTAAGCTGGAGCTAATGAAGGACACAGCTGCTGCTGGTGTTAGTGGTGACCTTTCTAGAACACTCAGTGAGTTATTCCACATGAGGAGAGTATTGTTGTTATTGTGTACTCCTTACTGCAGCTATTAATGACCTGTGTGATGTGTTGGAGGCTGTTAGTGATCTCAATGACTGGATGAGCCTCGGTCTAAAGCTGGGCCTGTGCTACCCCACATTGGAGAGGATTGGTGAAGAGCAACGAGGGAACATCTCACAGTGCAAGCTGAAGATGATGGTAGCTTGGTTACAGCAGCAGGACATGGTGTCACAGAGAGGAGTACCATCATGGAGTGTGTTGAGAGCTGCACTACACAAGAAATGATTCACTCATTGACTGACACTAACTGATTCATAGACTAACTAAAAAAGATCTGTACTAATTCAACCTCTGCATTTTTATTAAAAATAAGTTATTTTAAATATCAAGCTCAGTGTGGGACGCTGTGCCGCGTGCATTATCACATTCTGCCTTACGAGGAGTTCATTGGAGTAGCTACCGATTTGAAGGTGAAGTTCATCTTGTAATGAGATCTGTAGTATCAGTGCTATGAAGGTGTGCCTAGTTAATTATGTGTTTATTACTATAGTTCATTCTATAATGTACACTCTAATCCACTAACCACAATAGCTCATACTTTACGTGACTTACGTTACGTGACAGCTCTTGTGTTGTTACAGCTCAACAAGCAGCACCTCAGAACGACTACAACTATCGACCTTCTCTACTGAATCTACTAGTCCAATTCACTGCAGGAGAGGATAATGTAGAGCGGCTAGATTGGTCTAGGATCAGTAACTGGTGGTGAGTTGTGACTAGTACATGATGCATTGTGAGTGTGTGTCTCTCGTACAGGTGGAGAAACACAATATAACTTTTTCAGTCACGACAATCGTCCACTAATTGTGCAGTCTCATCCACACAATGATCACACACTTACTCTCTTTATCAGAGCTTAGATCAGCTCACTCACTCACTTACACATGTCCCTCAACAAGAACACATTCACAATGTCTTATAAGAACAGGTGTAACCACCAACCAACCACAATACATGTAAACAACCTATATCGATACACACCAGTTCATTATGTTTCTCACTGCAACAACCCATCATTACGGTGTAGGACTAACCTGAACATATGCTTTCTAAGTTCTGGTTCATCAGGTTTGCAGCTCTTGACAGATCGGTTGATAAGAAACCAACTCATGGACCCATCATGCAGTGGAGCAGCTGCAGTGATCATGATCTAGCTCCTGCAGTTCATCCTGTCTTGCTGACCAACAACTCGCATGAGTGCTTGCATCGCTGAGCTCATTCTTTCTCCTGACCTACCCATTGGTTGCATGTTCATCACTCTCAACTCTTATCTTATCTGGAGTGTTAGTATCGATTTTGCTTCACCAACAAGACACCACCACTCAGCAACTAGCCAGCGATCTCCTTCTCCTCCTTAGCCAGCAACCACTCTCTCAGCAACAACTGAAGGAAAACGATCTACTATCATCACTACTAACTTTATTCAAGAGCAAGCATCCTCATCTCCAGCAAAGTATTGTAGCTTCACTTGAGTGATTACTTACCGACTCAGAGTTACTTGAAGAATTCCGGCTAGCTGGTGGTATTCCGCTGGTCCTATCCTTACTCGCTCAACACACTGAAAATGGCGTCAAAGAGAAGACAGTAGCTTTGCTAAGTGCATGCTGTTCTCTACTAGCGAGGCTGTCAATCAATGACACATGTGCTGTAGAGATTGTCAAGACCAATGGAGTGTACCTATATACTAGCAGTGCTGGCCGTGCCTCAAACAGAGCAACAAGACACAGGCAGTACCGGGTTGATACCACTCCATCAACAAGCACTGAGAACATTGCGATTCTTGTTCAGCCTCGAGCAAAACCGGCAACTCTTCAAACAGCTCTTCTCAACTGACATACTAGAGAAATTCATTGATATCGGCCACTATGTACATGACCTGGGACAGTATCTATCACTAGCAACCACCTTGTACAGTTTACCAAAACACGAGCTTTCTGCTATTCACAAGAACATTACAGTATTCAACCAGCATAAGCAGCAACTGTGCACTATAGGTGGATACCAGGTTATAGCTCTGCTTGGCTCAGGAGCTTATGGGAGCGTGTACAAGGCTAGGAAGGGTCCACTAGGCAGTCTGTTCGCTATGAAGGAGATCAGTACGAGTCATGCTCTCTTGGGCAAGACACTGGACAGCCGCGCCGTGAGGAGAGTATAGGCAGCATCATGAGTGAGGTGACTATGATAAAGCAACAACTAGCACATCCTAACATTGTCCGCTACCACAAGTGCTTTCAGGTAAGAAAAATGGAAATACCCTTAATTTGTGTGCTAAATACGGCATTACATTGCCTAAAGTGTGTGCTTTGTATAGAGAGTGTTGTCACATCACTTGAAACTGCTGTACACTATGATGTGCATGTGTGCTGAATCCCAATGAGATTTAAGTTTGAGCTATAACATTATCAGGAAAAATGGATTGGACTTTATAATGTGTATAGTTATTGCTTCAATTCAATTTACCTACTATTATTCTACTTCTTTGACTTAGTGGTATCTTTTGTTTATTTGTCTATGTCAGGAGGGTAGTCATCTCTACATTGTGATGGAGTTGCTAGAAGGCGCTCCACTCAGTGAACATATCACATCACTCAAAGAGAAGACACATAGATTCACAGAGGACAGGATATGGCACTTGTTCTCACAAGTATGTCAACTTAATAACTTGTGTGCTACTAGCAAAATGCAATTTTGTGTATTGTTCGTCAAAATGCGTTACTGAATTTTTTTTCAATTTTAATTATCATTGGTGCTCATTATTGATAATTATGTTGGAATGATTATGAATTATACACATTGATAATTACAAACATTTACATAAATTTATTTGTACTTTTCTTTTGTGTTCAGATAATTAGAGTTCTTCGGTACTTACACAAAGAGAAGCGTATTGTTCATCGTGACCTCAAACCAGCTAACATGATGGTTGGAGACAAGGACAAGCTCACTATCAGTAAGACGTGTGATGTTTTTTTCCGATGCATCATGATACTGATGCCTCTTGCAGCTGACTTTGGTCTCGCTAAACAGAAGAAGGAGTTCAGTGTGATGAAGTCAACAGTGGGCACTATGCTGTACTGGTGGTGAGTGGAATTAGAATTCATAACTAACACGAATTTGTAAGCCACGGTCAAAGTGTAAGTCTAGAGTTTTTTTTATTAATGATGCTTTTACTCAGTTTGGTTTGTTCATTGGTTCACTGTTGCTTTCTTAGCTAATGCCATCTAGTTGTGTATTTGTATTGATACAGTCCAGAGTTGGTTCAGAGCGAGGCATATGATGAGAAGGCTGATGTGTGGGCAGCAGGATGCATACTGTATGAGATGGCTGCACTCAAAGCTCCATTCCACTCCAGCAACAACAACATACTAGCACTAGCCACTAAGGTACACCATATTACTGACTCATTGATTACTTATATCACTGCAAAAACTGATTTGTCAATACAACAATAAAGCTTGTCACATAAGATTCATTTATCATTAATCAATACCACAAACTTTTTTGTTGTATTACAAACTTTTTTGTTGTATTAACAAATCAGTTTTTGCAATGTACGTGTGTTCTTTTGAAATTTACATAATACAAGCAATAATATATTATTTTTGTGAATTGGCAGCAGCAAATCATAGTTCACTGAAGCAAATTTCTTGCTTGAGTGCCAGGATTAAAGTCTATACCATGCATGTACTCAGAGATATTGTGACAGTAATTTTTCTAAACGAAAATTGTGACATTTACCGGTATGTGAAAATACGGTATAAACAGGTCAAGAACTCTGTAGACAGATTCTGCTTTCCCTTAGCTACATTGTAGCTGGCTGTAACTGCCATAGGCTATTGTCCAAGAATGTGTGACTGTATAGTGGTGCAACTGCATTAGCTCACAGTGACTAAGTATTTGTTTTTCAGATAGCCGAGGTGGATTATGAGCAGTTACCATCATCGGGTGATGGTGGAGGATACTCATCACTAGTGGGTGAGGTGGTGGAGAGATGCCTCACCTATGATAAGAACACCAGACCAGACAGTGTACAGGTTAGTGGCTGATCATGTCACAATCAGTTTGTTTGTCTCATCTAAGATTGTGACAATCTGGTTTGTCATTATCATTATGCATGAAAGAGTCTAAAATTTAGTGATAGACTATCAGTTAGGAATATGTCCAATGTACTCATGTAGTTTAACAAGAGTTAAACGTAGTTAACGCAGTTCGGATTGGCACGCGCGTGCGCGCGAATATGAATTTGCGGGCGCGGTAGTGGCAGAGTACTCTGATTGGGTAAGGATAGTATTGCAGGTGCAGTGACCAGTTGTTAAAGCAACGAGTACTTGGACGCAGTTGCAGTCCGACGCAAAACTAGCAGCTTCACAGTATCTGCAGTGCAGCTTTTTATTGTGCAGTCATGAGCGACGATGAAGGAGATACGGTCGGCGGGAGTCGAGGACAAGACGCTGCCGCCCCGTTTTCAGAGGAGCAGCAGATATGGATAAGAGAGCTATTCAAACAACAGCTGCCGCGGGCACCGAGTTCTTCCGGTTCGCTGGCTCCTTCCGCTACTAGTGCGGCGGCTGTGGTCACTTCTGTTGCCGGTAAGCGAACTAGAGCTTAGTGCTGGGAGGTGGTCAGTGGTAAATGCATAGTGAAGTTGCTTGCTAAATTTTGCCACTGGAGTGTATGCTGGGCTGATATGTGTGTGGGTGTATGCTGGGGCTTAGGTGCGCAGAGTCTGTAGAATTTCAAGTAGCCCGCCCTCCTACACGTATTAAAAAAAAAAGATTTTATAAAAAAATTTTTTCTAGAGAAGATTTTTTTGCGGTTTTGCATCAAAATTAATGCTATGCTGTTTTTTGAGCCAGCGGCTCTCCAGTGCATGCTGTTGTTATTGAGCTCCAGTGCTTGCTGTTTCTGAGCCAGCGGCTCTCCAGTGCTTGCTGCTTATTGTTGAGCCTGCTCCAGTGCTTCCTGTGGATGAGCCAGCGGCTCTCCAGTGTTTGCTGTTGTTGAGCCAGCGGCTCTCTAGCGCTATGCTGTTGACGGAGCCAGCGGCTCTCCAGTGCTTACTGTTGTTGAGCCAGCGGCGCTCTAGCGTTATGCTATTAACGGAGCCAGCGGCTCTCCAGTGCTTATACTGTTGTTGAGCCAGCGGCTCTACAGTGCTTGCTGTTCTTGAGCCGGCGGCTCTTTGGTGCTTCCATGCTGTTCAGGAGCCAGCGGCTCTGCAGTGCTTGCTGTTCTTGAGCCGGCTGCTTTTTGGTGCTTCCATGCTGTTCAAGAGCCAGCGGCTCTCCAGTGCTTGCTGTTTTTGAGCCAGCAGTTCTCTGGTGCTATGCTGTTCGTGAGTTAGTGGCTCTCTAGTGCTGTGCTCATGTTGGAGCTAGCGGTTTTGCTGGTTAGGGGGTAGACTAGTGCTTCGATGTAATGCCAACTTTGCTGTTTTCGGAGCTCGGTATTCAGACTCCCGTTGAGTTGTTGTTGCCAGGGTTGCGGTACCATGCGTGGTCAGTGTAGGGCTAGCTGTACGTAGCATGGGCTGCATGCTGTTGTTGCATGGAGTCAGCGGCTCCCAGCGTAGCTGCTTTCTGTGTTCTACCTTTTTGAGTGAGCATTCCAGTTAGAGGTCCCTGTGTGGCTGTTTCAGGGGGCTTGCTGTGCTATTGCTGTTGCAGGGGGCATGCTGTGCTATTGTGCCTGTTATAATTATTAGCCGAATAATTTGCAAATGCTTTTGCTCATATGCAGGTGCTCCTGTGCAGCAGCAGCTTGGAGCGTGGCCTTCATTGGGTGGCATGACCCTTCCTACGTTCTCCTCAGAATTGCCGATTCCAGCAGTTGATGCTTCCAGCTTGCTGTCTGGTGCTCAGGCTGGAGTGATTGGTAGTGGTGCCTCTGCAGTGCAGTCAGGTTCTAGCCAGCTGAGTATTCTCACTCGTCTGCCACGCCGTTTGTGCGAGAGGATTGCAGCGTTGGAGTTTGTGGAAATGAATGAGTTACTACCAGAGACGTGGTCGGCGGTTTCTCCGGTGGATATCGGGGTGTTCAAGCTTCCGTCCAGGAGATCGCCGGTAACCGACATTGTGGTGTGGACGGAATGCTTCGCGCTGATGGCGTCGGTGTTAGTGGAGAGGTACCCAAGTAAGGCTGCTCACCTGTTTGCTTACTTGAGGAGGATCGCCAGAGCTGCTCGCAATTACCGTGGGCCTGCTTGGGTAGCATACGATAGAATGTTCCGTCGTCAAGCTCTAGCCAGAAAGAGTTTGGATTGGGGGATTGAGGATCAAGCCTTGTGTAGCGAAGCCTTTGTGGGGCAGGCTCAGGCGGTCGTTAGATGTAACCATTGTCTGAGTGAGCTCCACACTACAGAGTCTTGCCCCGACCTCCCACGGTTTATGGGTGTGAGTGTCCAGCCTTCCATCCTCCCGAACAGCAAGCCCTCCAGCTCTGGACGTCAGCAGGCTGAGGTACAGGTTTGCAAGAAGTTCAACGAGGGAAGGTGCAACCATCGTCCGTGCAAGTTCTTACACCTTTGCATGGGTTGCAACAAGCCCCACCCAGTCACAAGGTGTCCTGCAGCGAAGCAGAGGGATAGATCCCCTGGGCCAGCTAAGAATAAGGGCCGTCAGTGATATGTATGGTCTAGGGACTCCTTTGCCGTGCTATTATGTTATGCAGCAGAAACAATAATTGCCGAGCGCCTTAGCGCGAGGCAAATAATCGCGACGGTGTGCGGGGGACTGGAGCGTCGTG
Organism: Haliclona indistincta; assembly: GCA_964017065.1. NCBI lineage: Eukaryota > Metazoa > Porifera > Demospongiae > Haplosclerida > Chalinidae > Haliclona > Haliclona indistincta. The sequence continues at coordinate 13,340,785 of OZ024783.1, read as the reverse complement.
CGTTTTCTCAGTAATGTTAATATGTATGTATATTTAGACGATGTCACGCTTAGGAATGCTAATCAGGGTTACGGCGAGGGCTCATACTACGTATTATACTGCGGGGTCACGGGATCACTGGACCCGGTTGCGTATGAGATAAGCCGGAACTTAACGGTGGGATGAGACCATGGCGGATTAGTTCCCAGAGTCTACTCCTGACAGAGCCAACTGGCTAGCTCAGCTCGGGAAGAGAAAACAGAGAGCAGCAGCCTGAGTATAACGCCACAAAAGAAGCAAGGCACTCCATCAGCAGTACTACTAACAATACACGGAACCGGCATTGACTCTTAGGTCGTCTGATACGAGTCCACGAGGCCGAAACCAGGAAGCTAGCTCGCTGTATCTGTACCTGCCGGTCGTCTGCTGTCGAGCCCACTAGCTGGTCAATTATAACTACTTAATAAACTCAGCGCGAGGCATTCATGCGTATTCGTAACTCCTAGTTTATTATTACTCTGGCGCGGAGTTGTATTCTGTATTCAGTCTGATATGTACAGACGTTATGCTGTATCTGCAATTGACAAGATGTGTATTAATAATGCTGTTATATTGCTGTTTTAATAATGCTGTCATCTTGTCAATTGACAAGCAATTGACAAGATGTGTATTAATAATGCTGTTATATTTATTATTAATGATGCTATTATTAAGTGTTGCACATTATTTTGTCTGATGACTGATTTGGGAGTTGCTTGTTGCTTAGGAATAGAGATGGTGCTTCAATTTTTAGAGTGTGAACAGTCACCGGTATGAGGGGTTAGCAGTTACATGTATAGTAGACCAGGTGTTCCACTTCGGTGTGACCAATCACCTGTTGTAGGATGGGTATAGTTATGATAATATTATTGTCTGTTGTAATTGTGCATAGCCTGGTTTGTGTACATGTAAGGTTATAATTTGAGGTGACATAGCTAGTTTGGCTTGGGTGCTTCAATTCCTGATGGAGTGCTGCTATACTCCCTGTAGGTTCTGCCAGCGGCGGATACACCTACATGCAAGATCTCATTGCGCTGGAGGCTTGCAGACCTCATGTGGCAAGGGCAGTTCCTCTCCCCCTGTGTCTCCAGCGGATATCCACTCCGCTGGTATGGAAAGCATGGAGACAAGCTCTGGAACCGCATCCTGATAGGCGGTTCAGCAGCTATATTCTGTCGGGGATAGCAGAGGGTTTTAGGATTGGATTTGACAGACAGTACCCTCTCCAGTCGGTGTCCAGAAACATGCCATCAGCAAAGAAGCAGCGTTTGGCGTTGAAGGAGTATGTGGACAAAGAGAGAGCTGCAGGTCATCTATTGGGACCAGTCCCAGGAGCTTGTGTGCATATCAGCAGGATGGGTGTCATCCCGAAGGGTCACATTCCAGGTCGTTGGAGAGTGATTACGGATTTGTCGAACCCTCCAGGGGCTAGTGTGAATGATGGCATTGACACAGATCTCTGTTCACTCAAATATGTGACAGTAGACAAGGTGGCAGAGATAGTGCACAGGTTGGGCAGGGGCGCTTTGATGGCAAAGGTTGACATTGAAGCAGCGTATCGCCTGGTACCAGTGCACAGTGAGGATCGTCCGCTCTTGGGAGTTCAGATAAATAATGAGTGTTTCTGTGACGGAATGCTGCCTTTTGGCTTGAGATCAGCCCCAAAGATATTCACGGCATTGGCAGATGCTTTGGAATGGTGTATAAGAAGACAGGGGGTGGAGTTTGTGTTTCACTATTTGGATGATTTCATCATCTTGGGTAGGTCGGGCTTGTCTCAGTGCGGAGACGATCTGAAGAGCTTGCAAGAGGTGTGTTCCACTTTGGGCGTCCCCCTGGCAGCACACAAGCAAGAGGGTCCGACAACATGTCTAACGTTTCTGGGCATAGAAATTGATTCAGTTGAGAGGACGCTGCGTCTGCCGGAAGAAAAACTTCGGAGGCTCATGGTTACCTTGCATGAGTGGGGTGACAGAACGTCGTGCACGAGAAGAGAGTTGGAGTCGCTGGCGGGTTTGCTGAGTCACGCTTGCAAAGTGGTTCACCCAGGTCGTTCTTTTCTGCGAAGGATGTTCGACCTTTTGTCAGGGACTGAACAACCTGGCAGTAGACCCTTCCATCATGTCCGCCTCAATTTGGAATTTCGTTCTGACCTTGCCTGGTGGCGCATGTTTCTCCAGCCGTGGAATGGGGTCGGCTTGATCCACAAGGCAGTCCTGTCTCCTCAATTTGTTTGCACTTCAGATGCCTCAGGTTCATGGGGTTGTGGGGCTTGGTGCGGATTAGAGTGGTTTCAGCTTGAGTGGGACCAAGTGGCTGCACCATGGGATATCACTGCAAAAGAGCTGCTGCCAATTGTGATTGCTTCCGCTGTATGGGGCAGACGGTGGTCTGGTGCCGTAGTTCAGTTCTATTGTGATAATCAGGTAGCAGTGGTCCAATCAAGGACCTCCACAGATAGTTACATGATGAACTTACTGAGAACGCTATCGTTTTTTGAAGCGCATTTTGGCTTGAGACTGCAGTGTGAGCACATTGAGGGCGAGAAAAATGTGGAAGCAGATGCGCTTTCAAGAGATAATTTGAGTCTGTTCTTCTCTCTGATCAAACAGGCTTCCAAAGTGCCAGTGCATCTACCATCCGAGCTGGTTCATCTCCTCTTGTCTCAGGATCTAGACTGGACTTCACCGGTTTGGATGCAGCTCTTCAAAACTTCATTGACAAAGGTTTAGCAGCTAGCACCAAGCGCACCTACGGAGCTGGAGCAAGACACTTCCATGAGTTCTGTACAAAGTATAACATATTTAATCCCTTCCCCATTACTGAACATACTCTGTGCTATTTTGCTACATACTTAGCAACATTAGAGCTGTCACCTCAGACAATCAAGACATACCTGTCAGCAGCAAGAAATCTGCATGTTAGCTTGGGTTTCCCAGATCCGAGAGACCAGTCCTCTCTCCCGTTGCTGAAGCGGGTTCAAGCTGGGATTCAACGGGTACAAGCTATGAAGCCTGGGAATTGCAAACGCGTGAGGCTCCCCGTGACTCCAAGAATTCTGGAGCTGTTGAGAGGTCATTGGGAGTCTTCGCAGCATCCCGAGAAAGTGCTGCTGTGGGCGGTGGCTACATTGTGCTTTGCTGGTTTCTTTCGTTCGGGGGAACTGTTGAGTACGCCGACGACACAGCACTGTCTGTCATGGGGTGATGTCTCGCTAGATAGTCAGTCTCGCCCGACTGTAGTTTGTGTCCGGCTTCGGTTCTCGAAGTGTGATCAGTTCGGGGAAGGGGTCAGTGTGTTTGTGGGTCGCTCGGACTCGGTGCTGTGCCCTGTCGCGGCAGTGGTGGCTTATATGGTCCTTAGGGGATCTTCACCAGGAGTGTTTTTCAGACTGAGGGACGGCAATCAGCTGTCAAGGTCCGTGTTTGTGGCAGAGGTCAGGAAAGCATTGAGGGCCTGTGGAGTGGACCAGGCTGCCTATTCCGGGCATAGTTTCAGAATAGGAGCAGCAACGGCAGCGGCCAGTGCGGGACTGCCGGACTCTATGATCCAAACTTTGGGTCGATGGTCAAGTGCGGCATTTCTAGTTTATATAAGGACTCCGCGTCGAGATCTGGCTGCGGCAACCGCTGCCATCTTACAGCAGTGAGAGGCGGGGACTATTAATTTTATTGTTTGTTTATTTAGTTGTATGTTCGGTTGTATTTTCAGTTGATGTATTGTATTTGGTATTAAGTGTGCAGTTATCATTGTTTAGCCTTGAGTGTGGGTGCTGATCAGGTGGCGATACAAGGAGCTGGGTTGATGTGAGCTAGAGATGGAGGTATTCCCCTGTGTATGTAAGTGGTTAGTGTAATAAATGATAATCCTTGGGGGTTCTCAGAGGCTGAAATGAATTCTGCCTCCTCGCATTGGGTAGAACAGGACCCGCCCGAACACGCGGGTTGGAGCAGAGCCCTGTTATTTACCCCCAAGTGCTGATGTTGTGCTATGGATAATGCAGCATGTTGCACACAGGGGGTGTTAGCTCAGGCAGTATGATGTGCATGCAACTTTCAGTATGGTACTCTGTGTGGCCTGCTAAGCCAGGCAGGTTAGTTGCATGCCCATTTACTTACCCACTTAAGGCCAAACCAAGCAGTGACACAGGTAGGTGTGTTAAGGGTAACTGTGCAGAAAGTATTGGTTATCCGGAGGATGTTAATGATGAGAAGAACGGTAGTTAAATGTAGTTTAACAAGAGTTAAACGTAGTTAACGCAGTTCGGATTGGCACGCGCGTGCGCGCGAATATGAATTTGCGGGCGCGGTAGTGGCAGAGTTCTCTGATTGGGTAAGGATAGTATTGCAGGTGCAGTGACCAGTTGTTAAAGCAACGAGTACTTGGACGCAGTTGCAGTCCGACGCAAAACTAGCAGCTTCACAGTATCTGCAGTGCAGCTTTTTATTCCCACCCACCACTACCCTTTTGGTTTTTGTTGTTGTTTGTTTGCTATTTCTTTTTGTTTCTTTTCTCTCTGTTTCCATTGTCAGTCAGATGTACTCGACTGTCAGTGTGATCGAAGTGGGTAGAACAGGACCCGCCCGAACACGCGGGTTGGAGCGGAGCCCTGTTATTTACCCCCAAGTGCTGATGTTGTGCTATGGATAATGCAGCATGTTGCACACAGGGGGTGTTAGCTCAGGCAGTATGATGTGCATGCAACTTTCAGTATGGTACTCTGTGTGGCCTGCTAAGCCAGGCAGGTTAGTTGCATGCCCATTTACTTACCCACTTAAGGCCAAACCAAGCAGTGACACAGGTAGGTGTGTTAAGGGTAACTGTGCAGAAAGTATTGGTTATCCGGAGGATGTTAATGATGAGAAGAACGGTAGTTAAACATCAAAATTTAAGCACCGGTCGTGACTCTTATTAGTCCAGTCATTATATGGTTTAACCTTAAACTAATTGCAAGACAAGCTTTCTTAGCTGTTTCTGGTACAGAAAAATGTGCTCTATAACATACTAAAAGTCTTAAGGAATCTCATTGGGGGAAAGTCAAAAATGATAGGATAAAGAAAACTAATTAATATGCGTGGGCGTATAACAATTTATCTGTACAATTTGGCTTGTCAAGTCTACATAAACACGTAATTCTTGTGAATTCATGCTTGTGTGCCTGCTTGACATTCTTATTAAACATCTCTGAGTAAATACACACATTTAATACTCTAAAGTGCAAAAAGTTTTGATCAACTGCACCGGTGTACCCTACACGACCAAAGATATCAGCGATGAGAATGTGACTACCAATAAACAAAAGCTGCTATAGCAGCTGCTTTAATACAGAAAGCCACATAATTAAGGGACTCCATGCTATCTGGATTGCTCACTTGAGGCAATTGCAACATGAGTGCTATTTGTCAATCGAGTTAATCTACCCCTAAGCTAGCACATGATGCAGAATGGTGCCTTCAAATGCTTCTAAGCACAAAACTGAACTAAATGAATCAGATGGCAATCTTTTAAAAAATTTGGCTCTGACCTTTTATGGGTTGCAAACAGTCCTCAGTAGCTTGCAAAGAAACATGTCTTTAAGCCTTTGTAATTATTCAGACTACAGATACGTGGTTAAGTCCATATAGTGTATATATACTCCCATCAATGATCATTGTCCAGCAAACAACTGACAGGCCTCCATAAACATACAGTGCAGTTCTGTAAGGTGCAGTGGCACCTTATGCATGCATCTTGCAGTCAATTGCAAGGCAGCCTCAATTGCAATAGAAGATACAACACATGTTAGTGTGGAGAAATTCCTAGCGTATCAATTGTATGGACTCCAGAATTGCCACACTCATGCTTATGCACTATAGACTATAGTATACCTCTAAGATAAGATCGGCTTAGATCGCTTGTCAATCGAGTGAGCAATACTACATAGAACACAAACCAAAGAGATGCAAGTAGGAATTCACTACCACAGATTTCTCAGACTGAGTAACTTGACTTAGTAAATTGCTGTTTAGATGCTGTAATCGTGAGTGCTGTTTGAGTGTGGTTATTTTTGCAGGGATAAAATTGCTCTGGAAACAATATGACTTGATGAAGAAATATACAACAAGCATGTACTAATTCATTCATACCCAACAGTATATGGAGTAAGAGAAATTTGGTAGTGAATTTCTACTTGCATCTCTTTGGTTTGTGTTTGATATAGTATTGCCTCGATTGACAAGATGCAGTTAGAGTGCATGCATGCTTAACTTGTGCTCAGGTGTTGGGTTAATGTATTTGTTACATGCATACACCCGGCCAGCATATTTACTGCAAGTGTGATTGCTGCATTAAAATAGTGAATCTTACCACACTAAATACAGTAATAATAATTTATGTAAAGCAAAAAATTATTGAATATTTTGAAAGACACGGTCTTTAAAATTGGTTAATGACAAGGGGCGGGGACAGCTTGCGCGCGCATGCCACGTGGTGAGACATGCTGCCCAGTTTCCACACCATTCTAAGCTGTCCAGTCGCTCGCCCAGCAAGAAACCGAAGGGTAACTTATCACTGTTTCTTACACGTCCTGCATGGTGGTAGCTGTGTCTACTGCCGTGTTCACCGACGGTTTCCTGTTCTCTTTTCTCTGCTGCGTGCTGCCCGCGCCTCCTGAGTCCTCTGTCTATAGTCCACTGTCTGTGGGCACGTGACTCGTCGGAGTTCTGTGCTCTACTGCTGTTCAGCACGGCTTCGTTCCAAGTTCTCCTGGAAACCTCGTGTCTTTGCCGTCAACGTCGTCGTGCTGCGTGGTTTCCGATTCTGAGTGAGCGGGGAGACGTACTGAGCTGGTATGTGCATGTCCGTAGTTCTCTAGGCTAAGCTGTTCAGTGGTGTCTGCTTGGCTGGATTTATAGTGTAGGTATTATTGGTGCATGTGGTCTCATGTGGAGTGACAGTGTTCTGAGCATGGTTGTGTTTTGAGTTGTCAGTATATGTAGTGATACACTGGTTGGTGCGTCTTCTGTTGGTTTGGTTGTGGACTGTTGGTCCATCCTGTTGTGTCCGGACATGTGTTGCTGCTTGTTTGCTGTCCAGTGCATAGTATACACTCAGTTTGCTGTATTGTACCGAATTCGTTTGTAACTTTAATTTATCTGGTGATAGGACTTGTACGTATTATGGGTTATTGCGAATGTGATCACATTATTGTAGGCGGTTGTTGTGTGGATTGTTCTAATCCGTATGTGCATCATGCTGTTGTGTATTGGTGCGGTGCTGTATGGTGATGCTCCATATTTATGTGGTTGTGCAGAGGTGTTATTACTTGGAAGATCTGAGTATTCAGCATTACCTTGCAGTCTCTAATGTGTCAATTCACTGGTATTTGTTCACACAATGGAGCATGATCAAAGAATTAATGGAATCTTGATGCATTAGTGCTCCACGCTTTACGGTCTACGCTCTACGGTTTATGCTTTACCCTTGTCCCTTGCAAGAGGTAATAGAACCTACTGTAGCCTGTATTTGGGTGCAGTTGACAGACTGTCTTTATGTGCATTGTTGTTAGCTACACCTCGACCGGCATACCTACTGGGCTCTGTTGTTTGATGCTTGTAGTTTAGGCTTTGCCTGTGTGGCATTGTCATCTTAGGTTTAGTTTTCTTATCTATGGCTTTCTTACAGGGATTTGCTATGCCTCATTTATTGATGCTGTTGGTGTGCTTGGTCTCAGCCTGTGTTGATTGCATATAACTTTGTAATGTTGCCTCTGTGAGTATGGGATTCAGCCTATGTTGTTACCAACCTGCCTGTAGTGTGGCATGGCATCTTCTGTCTACATATGAATCTATTTCCCTTTTTATATTTGGTTGTTAGTTTCTATGGTTGGTTTTGATGGGTGACCCACCCTTCGACATCACATCTGTTGCTGATCTCATCACCTGTTTTTGTTCTGGAGGGGTGCTCTAGTTATTGCAAATTAATTTTTCCACTTCATGGTTCCCTGATCACTGGTTTTGATTGCATATAGGTATGCTTTAGTGGCTTTGTGCTCAGCTATAGAATAAGTTATTATTTGCATGGTTGTATGACTGGGTGGACATTAGTGACTTCGTACCTTGTTTGCTGAACGCATGGCTGTGCAGTTGTTTGGGTTTCTTATACAGCATGTGTTGTACTAGTGTTAATGTTAGGCATTGTCTGGTAATGTTGTTGCAGTATGCATTCTTTGCTGGCTGCTTGCAGGTGTAGTCTCCAGTGAGGTATATGATGTTTGCTTGTTGCACTATATGCACGGTTATGTTTTATGGTCGGTACATTTTACACATCTCCCATGCATATGCAGTAGGTTGTTTCCTTCTCTATGCTTGTCTGTGCTATATGCAGTATTTGGACAGTGCAGTATGTTTTCTTTTGCGTACCTTATGTGTAATTGCTGATTTCTTGTCTGTATATTGTGCTTTGCTCGGCTGCTTCTTGCTCTCATTGCTTAAGTATGCAGTGTGTCAGCGGTATCTGTTCCTTGCTTCCTTAGCGGTGTGGTATTTGATTGCTGAATTTAAGTATTATTCTCTGCATTTTGCTTATAATTATCATACCCGGTAGACATTGTTTACTTCACCTTCATTATTTCTCATTGTGTCGTCGTTTGCAGGTTGCATTTTGTCGTTTGCTCATTGTTATTCTCTGTCTGTTTGCTGTATTATGCTGTTTCATGTTTGTACTGTAAATATCATTACACTCATCAGTACGTGTGCCTTGCCTGCTGAGCAATATATGTTTCCTCTCGCCTTTGCTAGCACAATGCTGTACGCTTTGCTTGCTAGGCTATGTTGTTTCCTCTCTTCATTGCTAGCACAATGCTATATAAAGGCTGCCTGCAGAGGTATGTCGTTTCCTCTCTACGTTGCTATCTCAATGCTGTATGGGTTACCTGTTGGACTATGTTGTTTCCTGTCTATATGGCTAGCTCAATATTGTATGCAAGGGTTACTAGCTGGACCTTGTTGTTCCCTCTCTACATTGCTTGCACAATGTTGCACGGGTTACCTGCTGGACCTTGTTGTTTCCTCTCTGTATTGTTACAATATGCGCTGGTCTATAATTATGCTTTAGTGTGCTGTAGTTGTTGCTATTTATTGTCCATGCGTCAATTGCTTACGCTGTGCCGTACATATTGTGCTCTGTTTTGCTCTATAATATTGTATCCATTGAACATTGCTTGTGCTGGGCAGTATGTGTTGCACCGTACTTGTTTCGTGCCTATACGCTAATCATTCCGTTCTCTGTGCTGTATATGTTGTACTATATGGTTTCTTGTCTATATAATTATGCCTTGCTTGTGCATTGCAGTATGTTCTGCACTGTACCTCATTCCTGTTAAGCATTGCTTGCACTGTGCAGAATGTGCTGTACTAGGTGGTTTCCCGTTTTGTTGCTCTACATGAGTATTCTTTCGTGTCTATGCGGTATGCGCTTGCTGATTGCGCTCGCTGTGCTGTGTGCTGCACTATCATTTGTCTGATGTTATGTGCTGCGCAGTATGTTTTGTGCTACATGTTGATTGTAGCTTGCGCTGTATGGTATCTTGCTCTATGGTATGGTTTGTCTGTTTTACTTGTGCTGAATTTTGCTACACACACATGTGTGTTGTTCCTTGTTTATAGTATTATTATCCATTGCTTGCATTAGCTGTGCCATGTGTTGTGCTATATTTATGATTCGCCTATTCAAGATGCATTGCTTGTGCTATACAGTGTGTGTTGTGTACTTGTGGCATGCTGATTCTTGTCTACAGTTATACTAGCATAATTTATGCCATATTTGTGCTGTACAGTAGGTGGTGGTTACGACAATGCATTGTTTCGGCAATTTAGATGCATACTTTGTTGCTTGCTACAGCCTGTCTGATGTGCACAATTTTGGCTTGTTTTGTAGCCTTAGTGTTTGTGTGTTACCTTGCGATTTGAGTGATTTTCTTGATGGCGTTTATTCCTTGCTTTGTTTTCACTGAGGCGTCTGGTGTTTATGGTTGTGGTGGTTACTTGGTCCTGTTGGTTTAGCTTTCAGTGACCTTCATCATGAGTTCATTCTACTATTTCTGTTTCTGGGATATGTGCTGGCTGGGTCTGCATGTTCATTCTGATAACTCAGCTGTGGTGGTCATGCTTTCTAGGTGGTCAGCAATACCTATTTGCGTATTGTGGTGTCTTTACGTTTATTTGTCCCTTATAAGTATCGGTTGCTTTTCTCTGCTAAGCATAATTAACTTCCGGTGTATCCAACATAGTTGCCAAGGCTTTGGCTCGCAGTAAGGTTAACTTGTTTCCATCTCTCATTTTGCATATTCCTTGGCCCCTATTGGATCCCTTTGTCAATTGGCAGCTTCATTGGGTTGACCGATTAGATCATGGTGCGCATGGGTACCTTGAGTGATCTTTAGGCTGTCTACCTTCACAATCTATGCTTCTGCGGCAAGACATTATGTGTACTTCATAGCAGGATTGTCTGATTCGTTTTGTTGTTGTTAGTAATAGTTCAATTCGTGCTTATTTGAATGGTGTTCGTTTGTTATTTGTTTATCATGTCTTGCGGGATATTCAGCGCTCCTGTTCGGAATCGCCCTTGGCATTTGCCTGTTACACCCAACATACTTTGCTTATTGTGGTCATTATTGTCTGTGGTATCGTCTGACAATGGGATTGATGCTGTTATATTGTGGGCTGTGTGCTATTTACGTGCAGGTGAATTTACCCGAGATGCTTTAGCCATTGGGATGTGTCTCCATTGGTTTACGTGATTCCTCATTGGTCATATCAGTTTTTGTTGCGTATACCTAGGAGCGATCAATGTGGTGCTGGTGTTGCTTTCCATTTGGCTAGGTCAATTCAGGATATTTGTCCAGTTGGTGCGCTAGTTGTCACCGTGGGGCCAACAGCACCTGATACTTTGTTGTTTCTTTTCCGAGATACTACTTCCCAGCATTTACTCTCATGGAGTGTGTTTGTATGGCTAGATTTAGTATGTGAATGCTAGGTATATGTCTTAATTGTGGCATAGCGTAAATGAGAGAATATAGATAGCGACAATTTTATTTTTGCAGGGGTAAATAAGTGTAATAGAGGGGACTAGAATTATAATTACTATAAAAATTAATGTAGTTACTTTGTATAGTTTCTAGGATTGGGAGTGTATAGTGCTACGCACTATTGGAGGGGCCTACCTAGCTGGTAGGCCCATACACTCCCCAGGTGTGCAACCCGGCGGGTTGCGGGTAGTTCATTCATTCCTGTACGTGGTTACAGATGGCAGACGGCCGGGGCCCTCCCAGGGGGTAGCACTCTGAAGTGTTGTAAGCCTTGTAGTGTTATAAGCCTTATAGTAGTGGACACGAGTTGTACACATGCGCCATGTGCTGGCAGGCAGGTCCATGGTGGGCACCATGCAGGTGTGTACACATACGCCATGTGCTGGCAGGCAGGTCCATGGTGGGCACCATGCAGGTGTCTGTTAAAATACCCTTTTAGGTTGGGGGAGGGCCCCTGCCGTCAAAGTAGCAGAATGCATTGTTATTGTTAAGCAAAATCCGGGGGAGTGGCCCAGGCGGTTCATTTCCAGACCATCCTCCTTCCTCATAGAGGTGTCAGAGGAATATTAAGAAAGTATCGCCTTTTGGCATTAACACCTGTATACGAATGCAATCCTATGCTACATATAAAGATGATTCTGTCTTGCGTGTAATTACGGTGATGTAGCACTTGCATCTAGTTTGTACTTCTATACGACACGCAGAGTAACAGGTATATTGAAATGGCTGATTTTAAACTAGGGTATATGCATGTATGTTACACGTACAAGCTATAGCTGATGATATCACTATAAAGACGATAAGTACGAATAAATATGACTGATGAAGATATAAAACAAGAAGTGTACTTACATTTTGTGAGTCAGTTGCCTCTCTAATAAGTCATAGCACTGTCAAAATTCCATTTCCTAACTGTTGCCATATTTTTGTTACATGTAATTAATTATGCAAATTAGATTAAAATTAATAACTTTAATGGCGATTTTCTGGTACTTCCCCCAATGAGATTCCTTAAGACTTTTAGTATGTTATAGAGCACATTTTTCTGTACCAGAAACAGTTAAGAAACTTTGTGTTGCAATTTGTTTAAGGTTGACCCATTTTTTGCTCATAAAATGACTGGACTCAAGCATCATCCCATCTTGTTCTTTTACTTTTGCAAGCATTATCCCATCTTGTTCCTTTACTTTCGCAAGAGTCATCCCTACACTTTTTTTGTTTTTTTTGTTAAAACTTTTTTACTTTACTTTATAGTATGCTTATACATTAGAGTAGGTTTTGTTCCACGAAGCGGGTTTCTCTCTACTGCATGTGGAGCAGGCTCCACAGTGTTGACTGCTTACTATAATTGGGATGGAGTCTTATTCTTTGTTGTTTGTGTAGGTTGGTAGCATGATAGCTGGTAAGATGATGGAGCTGATGGATGATATGGCTCATCAGAGAGACAGACTGAACAAGAGACTGACACGAGAACGAGAGAGCAGAATAAGGTCAGAAACTAGACACATCTTCTTGACAGCTAGTGTAAGCTGTTCTTGTGGACAGTGTCTACCGTATACCGATAAATTTGCAGGCAGATCATCGTTTCTATACATTATTTTATGTATTACGTCTATTTTTCAGTGATTTGTTTGATGATATTGTTTTCTGCAGGCATCTTCATGATGCTGTGACTTCAGAACAAAAGTACCAGCACTTGTTGACTCGATGTAGATCAATGGAGTTCACCAGCAGTGCTAGGAAAAGACTCTCCTTCTCAGTCGTAACAAATGACAGCATCTCCACAGCTCCATCTCTCTCTGAGCTTGGATCTCCTCCCTCCTCTGACTTCACTGCTGCACATTTGGCTGTCTCTCCCTCCATCCATCCTGAGACTCCATACAGTCCTTTATCAGATGGTGTGTTTGAGGATGAGGGAGCTAAGCTGGGCTATCGTAAAGCATCAAGTGCTGGTATTCCCCAAAGAATATCACCATTTCATTATCAGTTGCATAGTCGAGGATCAGTGGGCAGTGCTGGACCTAAACTGAGGCACTGGGCGACCAGCTCAGGAGGACATGAGAACGAACGCTCTCAGTCACTATCACCAGCTATCCAGTTCAGAAGACAATCGAGTAAGTATCATGTTGCATTCGTGTGCCATATATAATGTTTAAAATTATGCATGCATATCAATTTTAGTGTTAATGATTTCATGACTTGATCACAAGAAATTATTGTACCTGATGTGTGTGTTCTGACCATGATATTTTTTTATTATACATTGTGTATAGCTGGTATGGTTAGCATCTCTTCCAAGCACTTGAGAGAAGTTAGTGATCCAATTGGTGAGCTGCTCACACAGCTACACAAGATAGTCTACCTAGCCAAGGTGAGGACTAATGGTCACTTTATAGATTGAGGTTCTATACTTGTAGCTTGTTATTCCCAATACCCTGAGGCTTGTATTGTCTCAAGTTACACATGAGTTTTTGTCAAAATTATTGCGTCTATTGAGGCATGCTAGATTATACTTGACAACTATCATGTGTTCAGTGAGAATTCTACATAATGTATTATTTGTACTGTTTGTTTTACAGTAAATACAAGAAATTTGTGACAATGTACACAATCTAAAAGTGGCAACCGTAGAGCGTAAATCGTGATCAATCTGAATCATATGTGATAAACCATCCAAATAAGGGATGGATCATGCTTTGTGCTTTTGTGGCTGTTGCAAGGGTAAAACCCCCCAAGTATATGCTATGTCAACAGTCTGTTGACACATGGAATGCCAACAATCTTACCCCACTAGTGTCATGGAGGTAAATTCCATGACTATAAGAATCGTAAGTGGTATGATCTATCAACCCTGGTCATCTGGCCAGGGCTATATACTGACCCTCAACGGAACTAAAAAAAAAGATTTAAAATGTGGTTAGCTTCGAAGCTGTCCCACAAAAAAAAATTTTTGGCTGTCTAAGCTTGCTTTGTTTCTTGTGTATGATCAGCACTTTCTTCATTGTATACTGCAGCTACCTGTCAGTTCATCCAGTGCTGGTGTTAGTATAGTCAGACAGTATGAGAGAGCTCTGTTTGGAACCACAAGTCATACTGTAGCAGCTGGAATACTCAAATCAGAGATGAGAAAGGTATACGGATAATACAAAAATCTGCACTGTTATAATTATAAATGCCAGCTCAAAAGCTCAAAAGTCATGTTATATTCAAGTGATATAGGTGGGCGAGTCTGTAAGTATAATGTAGGCTGACTAGCTTGTCTCTCTGTGTTAAAAATCTGCATTTATATAATAGCAGTACAAGGTTGTGCATGAGCACATTGTGAAACCCAACCCTGCTTTTCATATCGAATGGTTCACATGCGGCACACAACATGTATCCCAACCCCACTCCCTTGTTGCTAGTTGCAAATCTGATTCATATTGCAGTAACCTGAGCGTCAACCTATAACATTTTTACTTAACCCCTCAGTTATCGACCCACTCATTGGAGAGTGTGTCTGTTCTCCCTCACTGTCCTAACCTCTTGTCTCGAGCACTCCAGGATGTGGTCACTCTGGGTGGACCTACATCACTAACAACAGAATCATCTGATCACATCACATACGAACAACTTCATGTAAGACAACTTTTAAATTGACAATAGTACTTTTAATTTTTGTACATACCAGAATAAAAATTGTCATTACATACCATGCAGAAAAAAAATTTTATAGCAAAATCATGTTACTATTAGATTTAAATTTGCATGAAATTAAACCTTGACATACTATTATGTGACATTTCTTCTCAATTTTTTATAGGTAATTGTAGAGACTCTTATCAAAAAACACAGCAGTACTACTGAAACTATCTAGATACCATCTGCAATACTGGAGCAGTATCCCGGCACCATTGAGTAATTATCATCATCATTGTACATTTCAGTGACATAAACTAAGTGCACACTCACAGAGTAGTGAAGAAAATAAATCTAAGACTGCTCACAAGCAAAAATTAGCTATAGTTCAGACTAAACACTAATTATTTTGGCTATTATGCAAACACTTTCTGTGCATAGCACAAAATATACTGTATTCATGAAGAATCAGACTAATTTTTACTGTTATAATAACGACAGATAAAAGAGATGTATAGATATTGCCAGTAATAATTATTATGTGTTCAAGGACTTTAAAACAGCCATGACTGCTAACTAGCTCGTGTGTGACAATGCAAGGCTGCAATCATTGTGAGAATAAAAAGGAAATCATTATGCATCAGGCAATAATGAAATTTGCCAATAAGCCACAATGGTCACGGTGAAGGTGCTAGCTAACAATGTACTATCTAGCTAACACTATACTATCTAGCTAACACTGTACTATCTAGCTAACACTGTACTATCTATATAGCTAACACTATACTATCTAGCTAACACCGTCTCAAATGCAGGGTGCCATGGATTGACTGCAGGCTAATATTAGACCATGCATATCCTTCATGAAGTGGCTGCTTTAGTGAATATAAACCAGCAATGCTGTTGTTGACAAAAATTCCACGCTAAGTCCTATCTGCAACCATGTAGAGATGCATGCATGCATGGTGTACAATCGCGTTAGCATTCTGTGTTATAACCTAGCTTGTTGGTTTACATTGTGAGCCAATGACAGATTTCTGAATCTCTACATGCACATTGTGTACATCATTTTGAAGAAAATCATTCAACTTTACGTACATCGTACGTACGGCTTCGAATCGTCATCGACTTCGTGAGTCGTAACCCCGCCCTAAACTCCTGCACGTGCTCTAGTTTCAGCTGTTGTGAGATCAGAGTCATCAGACATGTCTTCCTCGTCGTCTTCATCTATGTCTTCATCTATGTCTTCATCTCTGTCTTCATCGTCCAGATCATCCACCTCATCACTGTCGCACTCATCGCTTGATAATGATCCGTTCAACTATCCCGGGTTCGATGCTCCAGAGCCACCGTCGTCCTTGCCAATTCTTCCCCTTTCTCTTCAAGACATTTGTATGCTCCACGTCATCCTTCGAGTGGATGAGTTCCCCGCAGAGTCACTTGCTCTTCTCCCTCGTGCGATTCGTAGTGATCTTTTCATATGTCTCCCACGTGCTGATGTCCTCCATCTTAGTGAAACTGCTCTGTTCAGCGATATTGAGGAACTAGATCTAGAGGGGTGTCAAAGCACCTCTCGTGAATATCTTCTTGATTCGATTTTGGGCGGAGAACCAACGGGAATGATCTCCTGTTGTCTACAGGATTATACACAAGATTGGTTGAACGATTTAGATTTTTTTGAATTCATTTGTGAGACTGAGTCGTTCAAATCTCTGGGAGCTTCTTTGATCATGATTGGGCAACTAGGTGGTTTGGTTGTCCCTAAGCATCTCAAACAATTTCTCGAGATAAAAAATGCAGTAAGCAGTGATAACGTTAACATTGACTCGATTTCCCTCATGGCCTGGTCTTTTCTTCACTACTGCAATGTGCGTTGTGCTCCATATGAGCTGAAGATTAACTGTGACACTTTTAACGACTCGGTATGGTGTAACAAAAGTGATAAGCAGCTTGTCGTTCCATTTATCCAAGAGTTCCTTAGTGAAGTGGAGGTGCTTGAACTAGGAACATCAGATAACATGTTTGGTGTTTCATTAATGAGCATGGCTGCTCCTTACGTTCCTTTGTACAACATTGTCACCAGCAATGAGCCTCGTCTGAGGCACCTCAAATTGTCCGGCGTTCCAAAAGCAATTGAAATGTTTCTGTTAGCAATAGCTGAGCTCATTTGTACCACTAAGTGTGAATCATGCTCTGATCAGCATCATGCTCCTCTCACACTTGAGCCTTATCCGGCACTAGAGAGTCTTACGTTGACTATTCAGCCTAACAGATGTAGAGAAACCTCATCTATGAAACATCGTATACCCTGCATTATGCGGTCTATAGTGGAAATGAAGACGCTATGCTACGTTGAAGTAGATGACCAAAATTTCACCATTAGCCCCTGCTATGATCGTGCTCTATTCTCACTTACTCACTTATTGAAACAGACTCAGTTTGAATCACTCGAGGTCCATCGATCTTCTTTCCAAGCTGCATGTGAACTAATCAAGATATTCCTAACAACTCCTACCACCGATGAGCAGACACTCTATTTCGGAGACATTGACAAGGAAAAGAAAAATAGTCCTAAAATGAAGAAACGGAAGAAGCATGGTATTAAGGGTCCACCTAAAAAGGCAATGAAACTTGCGTCTCCAGATACAATCTCTTACCCAAGTGACCCTCTTCCCGAGACCAATACACAGCTAGTACAAGTGTCTTGAACTGGGATTGTGTTGCAGTGATATCCACTCCTGGCTGCTAAACCTTCCTGAGCTGAGGCTAAAGAAACTATCAATAGCAACACAATATGTGGCTCTTGTTCATGAAGACATCATGATTCATGTGGAACATGTTGTTTTCTATACTCAAGACCGATCCCTTAACCGCTCTGATAACATGCGAACGATCGAATCTGTTCATTTGGAGAAGTTTGTCGTCTCGAACACTGCTCTCAAGCGACTTGAATTCTATTCCCAGGTTGATAAATTCATCTTTCCAGCACTGAACCACTGTCTGTCTCTGCTCTGCCAGCAAGGGAGAGGACCGGAGGAGATAATAGTAGACTCTTTCCAATTTGATCGTATCCATCATATTAGAGACTTTTTCGTTCAATTGGAAGACCTGTCACACAGATATGGTACCACTCTCGTATTATCACCGTACACTGACGATGAAGTTGCTGCCGACAGCTCACTAGAACAAGTCACTAGTATGTTGGATAATTTCCGCAAAGTGCCATGTCAATGCAAGAAGGAAATAAAGAGCTAACAATAAACAAAAGTACAGTATTACACGTACTCACATGTTTTTTGGCAATTAGAAAAGATAATTTATTGTGTACTGCCTATTTACAAATCTACACAAAGGAGGTTCAATTTAACCAATAAAAGGAGACCACAAAAACAAGGTGGGGATGTGGAGGGCTAATGGGTGGGGCTGTGGAGAACCCGGAACATGCATGCATGCAGGTAAAACAGTGACACTGTATACCTTTGCATATAGGTAATGCACTTCACACAACGTGTAGTTTGACCTTTGAGCCATTTCAGACTGCATCAGCAGCAGCACACTGAGTATATAGCCTCGAGAAATAAGTTATACATACATTGCCAGCAAATCCAACGCTGCCAAGACGGTGTCTGCTATAGGCTACGTTGGTCAATTTGATAGCGGAAACAAAACTCGAAATTAATATAGTAAAACATATACCTATCCAGAAAACTCCAGATGGTCATTATTAGAATGATTATAATTTTGTGGAATCTTCTTGCATCGATATTTAATCTACATGCATGCATATTATGTAGCAAGAAAAACAAATTATGTGTTTTCTGTAAAATTAAATGCCAACAGACTGGTGCCTTTTTGTATAAGTTCAATAATTATATTTATGTGATGCTTGTGCAAACATCACCACATACCAAAAGGCATTAACCCTTTAACCCCTATTGTTGCCATTTGGCAACATACATACTTCAGACACCATAACTTTATCAAAAAGTGTTAAAATATTCCGAAATTAAGCTAAATTGAAGAATACAAATAACCGCAAAAAATCCAGTGGTTTTCGGCGCGCCCCCTGCGCTAAACGTAATGGCGACGGCATTTCTATGGCTTCAGTGCAAATTTCACAACATTTTAGGAGAAACAAAATGGCCGCCAAGAAAATTTGGACATTTTATGGCTTCAGGGTGCTCGGAAACACATTTTTGTGCATTCTCTATGATCTGGGCTACATTTTGCACTCACCAAAACCACTGCTATTTGTGTGTACTTTTCAGTATCCAGCCCCAAAGTACTAACTTTGAGCAAAATTTGACGAGGTCGTTGCACTTTATCGGCTTCACTTTCGAAGTGGGAGGAGCATATCGACTGACTTGAGTGTTGGCAATTGCGGCTACTCACTGGCGTAAAAGGAAGCAAATTTGAGACCAGTAGCACAAAAGACACCCGAGATATTCACGAAAGAAGTGGTCAGCATTTACGAGGTTAAAATTTCAGTAAGATAATTTAGTAATTAAAGGGTTAACCCTTTAGTTACTGACTTATTTCGTCGGAAATTTGACTTGTTCTGATCTAAACTGGCAGTTTGTTTTGCAATTTTCTGCAAAGTGCTGTATGCTAGCTGTTCTAAAGTAGCACCGTTTTCTCCTGGCATGTCACAGTTTACCACCATGTACTCATGATGTACTAAACTCCAAGTTGGCCACTCCCACTTCGGAACTGACACTTAAGTGTTGAGGCCTCGTCATTTTCCAGCTAATTCCGGTCTTCATAGCCCTGGTGACCGATACAAAAACCTGGTGGTGACCAGGTGAGCAATCAGCACAGTTTAGACCATATTCTATGCCAAAGTATGCATTTCCGTGTACCCTGAAGCCTTAACAATGCCCACCGAAAGTAGTGAGGGGCTCTGCCTCTTCTTATCCCGGGTTAACGGGGGACATCCCCTTTAAATTTTTTTCTGTGTTGTATGTTTTAGTGAGGAGGACGGGGAGAAAAACTGTTGTTTTTTTTGATAAAGTTATCTTGTAGATAAACTCAGTTTGACCTTTCTGGAGCACTTTTACACTATTTATGACATCTAAAGTAGGTGGAGTCAATTATTACGCCTAAAGGCGTCTGTGCATGGACCAGCTAAGAGCACCCTTATAGCAAGTCTGGCTATTATTAATTTTATCGGAGTATTCAGTGCTGCGGTTTCACTACTTCTTGCAAGCATAAACCGTGTTCACTCAGAATTACGTAATGTAATAAGCCATCCAAATAAGGCTCAGATCAAGCTTTACAATTTTGTGGCTGTTGTATAATAATAACCGCTGAGCATAATCAGCTCATGCCTTAATTCTGTGGTTTGTTAGATCCATAATATGGTTAGACCTTCAGTGGTATTCACTGAAGTGTTTATTCAGCCGTTGCAGTAAGTGTCTGCAATCAGTGGTTCAGTGGTTTGCTGTGTACAAACAAGGCCTATACTCAATCAGGGCTCTGTGCTTAAGAATAATTTACACTGATCAGCAGTGAGGTGATCCCAATAGCTGATAGCTATAATATTGAGGGACACCTAAGGTGGGCTGGTGGGCTGGAGTACTTGTGATGTTTTTTCCTCCTGCTCTGGGACTCTAACCAGTGTCCTCCGGGTTATAAACCCAAGACTCTACCAGTTGAACCACAGAGCACCCACTGTGTTGTATTGCAAGAAATGGAACTTGTTTCTATTCTGCGAGGGCATATAGCAGCAAAGATCAGTGATGGTCAGGTTGTACGAATCGACTGTCTGAGCAGTGACTGTACAGAACTACTACCACCTGTTGTTATCAAGAATTTAGTTGCTCCCGACGATTTGTTTGCTCGATATGATTGTCTCCTACTCCAGCGCTCTCGAGATGGAATGGGTGACATTGTCTATTGCCCTCGGCCTACCTGTCGCTGTGCTACTCTGAAGGAGGATAAAGATGACAACATGGCTCTCTCTTCAGTTCTCGTTCTGTGTTCTCTGCAAGCTGTCCTGGCATGGTGTAGCCCCTTGTAGACTTCTTCCTGACTATCTCCAGGAATTAAAAGATAGGAGATTGTGAGTTCCGAACTTCCGAAAATCTCTTGAACTGCAATAATTATGGTAAGATTTAGAATCATTCGCTTGCCGATTTTGAATCATCCGCTTGGATCAAAACAAAATCTAAATCTTGTCCGAACTGTAATTCGAACATTGAGAAGATTCACGGTTGAAATAAAATGACCTGTTAGCGCTGTGGGCACCATTTTTGTTGGCTCTGTCAGTCAGAACTAGACAGGCGGAACCCTTATAGACATTTTCACTTCGGTGCCTCAGTATGTGGTGGTAAGCTGTTTGATGGTATGGAAAATGAAGAAGAGATGGGACTTGAAGATAGCTCTATTATTTTATTGATGATTTTTATTCTAAACATTTTTATGATCAAAAAATCTTTAGCACCACTTTGTTGTGTAAAAGTATAGTTTGCATGCAATAAGTATTCAACAAAAATTAATAATAATTTGTAACTAACTAAAAAACGGAATAGTACAGTAGATCTATGCTGTCTACATGTATAGTGCACGTGGTTTTTAAGTGTCAAACAACAGTGGTTCTCTTGCTAGCAGTACTGGCGAGGAGGCCTCTTCACCGGAATGAGAAAACTCTAGTTCAAATTGATGCTCTCCTCTGCGTGAGCTGTACACTATCGCTGGCGAAGAGAATATTGGAGATCTGTCCTCTTCATCATTTTCATCTGCTACAACCTGAGCCATAATATACTCCGCTGATCGGTCTTTACACCCTATCCTTCTCTTGATCTTTTTGAGATCACAATTCCACCAGAGGTGCATCGCTACGATGCCAAGACTAACAAAAAGGGACATGCAAACAGAAACAATGGTTGCTATTTGACAGTCACTTGGCCTTAAGGACAGATTTATGTAGGTCAGGAAAAATATGTTAAGTAGATAAAAGGCTTCAAGTGTGTTGAAATAAATTTTTTCATACACACCTTTGATGAAAGACCAGAACGTGAGAATACCCACTACAACAGTAGTAATGATGAAGGCATTGATGACAACTAATTTTCCTGAAGTGAAGGAGAATGTCACAGTGGCAACCAGTCGCACCATTAGAGTCACTCCTGTCCAGAATCGATACTTGTCTTTGTAAGGTCCTCCATAAGCATCCAACAGTGGCTTAAACTTTGCCACAGGATTCCATCTGTGTTGTGGAATACACTTGTGACTGTATCTCTCTAACAGAGGAGCACACAACACTAAAACAGGATAAGCCAGTCCAATGACCAGGACACCACATGATACAACTAGCAGAATAAGGTGTTTACCACTGCCATACTCAATATTCCCATCTACACTCCACACTGGCATTATACATGGCAGATAAGACACGGAAAGAGCATTAGTGACTGTGAGTAGGATTTTAGTGTAGGACATGAGAAACAGTGTAGCTAGTGCTGGGACAGCATGAGAGCCACACAACCTGCAAAGCCACACAGAGTAGCGACAGCCCGCAATAATACCACCCATGAGCAGAAACAGGTAAGTAGGAAAAACGAACTGTAGCCAAGTGTTCCAGTAGCCATCCAGTCCATTAAATAGGCACACTTCGATGCCCAAATCAAGATTCAGCCAAGAGATGAACTGGCTCACTACTGGAATACTACCATTTGGGAAGAAGGAAGATTCATTGAGCTTCACCATATTAGCATACAACAGTAGTCCATTGATAGTTCCAACAGAGACACTTAAGTTGAGGAACATCAACACAGCCACTAACACTATGCCAGCGAGGGCAAACACTGGTAACAAGAAAATATACCAGTTAGAGCAAGTGCCACAGTGGTTGGATCCCAGCATGATACTAAGGTGAGACTGGCATTGTCCACAGAGTATACCTGTTCTATTGGCCACACACTGACGGTCAGGTGCCATCATGATGTCAAATGAGACATTGGATCGATTGCAGTAGTCAAAAGGACAATTAGTAGTACCAGTTACACACTCAGACTTGTTGATGTAACCAAACCAACTGTTGCCTGATCTCTGAAACTTGAAAGGTTCATTTGATAGATCGCATTGTACATTGGCATTATACAAATTATGTTCACACTGACATTGTCCTGATATCTCAGTGAAGCCAATTGGACACTCTAGAGTGTCCACTCCAATAGACACACCCCAGTCGTGTAGTCCACCATTCACTCTGATATCAACCAGTGCTGTTGTTGAGGATGTGTTCTGCAGGAGAATGTGGAGCTGGAAACAGTTAGTAGTCAGATTTTGACCATAGTATCGCACTAGTGTTGCATCTTGAGCAGTGACCAGCACAGCACCAGGACTTGTACCACCATAGTATCCTACTGTTGCTATTGATGTGTTGATCTCTAGTCCTGGATATGTTTGTATGTGATGCTGTGTCCTATCAGTGCAGTCCGGTAATTTACTTTTGTTACAAAAACAGACCATAATGGGGTCGGAGGACATGGAGGAGAGTTTGTCAGTGTTACTGAAATGAAGATTTTTCATGAGAGGTGTGTCAAAGTAATATGAAGTTTCATTGGGAAGTCCTACAGTGTTTATAGCTTTAACGTAGGGTAAATCTTGTTGACAGTTCGTCAGTTGAAGACCATACGTATCACTGCCTCCTTTTCCTGCTCTGTTTTCCTGAAAAATCAACCGGGAATTTTGAGAAAACCTCAAAGTACAAAATTCTGCCAAAGCAATTGATCTCAACAAAAAAATACCTCCACCATGCCTGTAAGCAGTGTTATTGCACAGTAACAACTCACCATCAACCACTATATTGGATTCATATGAAAGTGCGATACCTGCTCCGTCTATGTTGCTGTTGTTTTGTATCACATTGTAACCAGCAAACCTGACAGTAGATGAAATGAGTGTTAACCCGGTCATGTTGTTGTCTACTATTTTGGAGTCCTTGATAACATTGAATTTTGAAGACCCGTACATTAAAATCACTGATTTGCCACCTATGTTGTTCGAGAATGTGCTGTTCACAATGACAGTGTTCACTTGATATGAATGCAGAAGCAAGTTCACATTGCGGCTTCCATCTAGCAAACAGTGTTCCATTTTCAGGTGAGCATTTGAACATTGACTGGTCTTTACTGAAACAGCAGTAGCGAGATTGGCAAATTTCATCGTTGTGCTGACAAACTTTACATCGGAATTAAGACAACCTTCAATATATACTGCTTTGTCTGCTGTTGATGTGTGTATAATAGTTGAGTTCTCAACCAGTAGATACAGTGAAGCAGACGGCTTCCCGCATCGCAAATCTAACTCACTAGTAGGCGTAAAAGGTGAAGACGCATTTTCCTCAAATAAAGTGTTGTGTATTGTGATGATTAATTTGCCTTCAGTTGACATTTCTACTCCTCTACTAAGTGAATATGAGAAAACACAACCGCTGATAAGTAAATCCAATTCTTCTGTAGCGACAGCATGTATATTTGTACCACTATTGTATGAAAATATCAAATGGCTTAAGACCACATTTGCAGTTGTTACGGAGATGCCCACTCCTGCTACAGCGATGTCCGCTCCTTCTCTTTTCTCACTGTGTTTGCAGCTCATGGTAAAGTTCGAATATGATATTGCATAGGTTGTATTTCCATATCTTGTTTGGTCTATGCCTATTCCATCACCTTCCTCGTAATTGCCACAAAATATTGGATGATAGTAGGAGCAGTTGGTGACTGTAACATTGTAACTTTCTAACACATGTATTCCATATCCTAACATTGGTTGTATTGAGTTCTTGAGATAAAATAGGTTGTGAACAGCATAAAAGTGGAACACAGCCCTGTAATCAAGAGGCCGTGGGCCCAAACGTCTACAGCCGCAATTGACTACTGTAAGACCTTCAACTGTAATGTTACGAGAGGTACCAAAGCCAAAGAAGAACCCTCCTCCTCCTCTGAATTCTCTGGTGCAGTTGATAATGACAGTAGACTGCATCACAGTCTCCTCAGGTCCTGCTACTGGCCACTGACCCTGTCCCTTCAGTGTCAGGTTGTTTACATCACTGACTTGTACACAATCTTCTCTGTCAAAACTGTGTTCTCCTTCCAAGAAGATGATGCTGGTGTCAGAAGTGAAAAAGTGCTGTGGCTGAGAGATATAGTAGGAAAGGTTGTGACATATCATGTGTGGAAGACATGACTGCTCATGACCAACTGCATTACTAGGTGTGACGTAGTAAACACCAGTGTTGTTCAATGAAGCAATGGAAGGTACAGCTAACAGCAGCAACAAAACTAGTAGTGCTGGATCCATAAAAGGTTACGGAGTACTTCAGTTATACCACGTATATACCGTGGCAGACTGCTAGTCAGTATTACGACGTCCTATACAAAATGTAGCAAGTAATCATAGTTATAAGTATGGTCAGTAAAGCACAAGGAGTAGAAAGGCTACTATATAGCGGTGAGGTGGAGGCAGTCTCACTCGAGACCAAATCACTGACCGCGACTGCATGAGTACGGCACTCTATTCAATACTACATGTACATAATCGTGGTGATCAAGCAGTTGCACCAACATACCTGAATTGGTTGTCCTTTGAAGCGAAACGCGACTGAAAAGCGAGTTGACGGCCAAATAAAAACGGCCGCCAGTCTATCTTTACTGGGCGTTCTGTTCACAACTTGCACACCTGCCAGGACCACAATGCAATAATCTGGACCACAGTGCACTGCGGTGTAACAACCTGGACCACAGTACCTAAAAATGAAACTTAGTAGACTAGATTTCACAAAACGGCGGCGGCGTGCAGGCGCGTGTCCACGATAGGGCTCCGGGTGCTCTAGCACCCCCCTCAGCATTGAATTTTTAAATTATTCATTGCATTAAATTAAAGTACACTGTGGCTATAAATGTATCATAATTGTTATTACAACAAACTTAGCAGCTGCCAATATCCAATTCTAAGGTAGTTTAGGCTGTTTTCCATAAGTTTCAGCGAAGAACAGATCTAGTGCGCCATGATGATAATGACGAAAATGGCGTAATGTAATGAATATCATGAATATTAATTAGATTTTTCGGGCGCGCTTCGCGCGCACCTACATTTCTACCTTTTCTCCTTTCTGCACACGCGCCTGGCCGCCGTGTCATGCATATCATGAAGAGTTAGTACTAAGCTCCCTAATTAGGGATTGCAGCCGGATTTTGCAGCTAGTTCCAATCTGCTTATCTTGCAGCTGGCTGTAGCTGTATTGTTTCTGCACCGCTAACTAGAAGACAGCAAAAATAATGCTGAGCACTTTCTAGGCGTGTCGTGTGGGCGTGACCACGTGAGTAGGTACCGGTAGCCATCGTCATTGCCATGATAGCTGTAGGCTTTTTTGATATCTACGAACACTCAGACGGCTGTCCTGCCGTTTAGATGTAGTCTAAATTACAACCTATTATATGCTTTTGCTATCCTATAGGTCTTTCAGTTGTACCGGTACCGTTTTCGGCAGAATTTCCTGTGACACCGGCCCACCCCGGATTCCAGTATGCGGGCTCGTTGAGTATCCACCGTGTACTGTATATCTATGGTACAACATTGTCACCAACAACAATCCGCACCTACATGTAAGTGTGAAACACGTTCTCTATTTCATCATGGTTCTTGAACCGCATCCACTAGAGAATCTTGCCCTGATCCGCACTGGCTACTCTGAGTACCAAAATTCAAATGTTCAGGGTAATTCCCGCTAGAAATTGTTTGCACATGCGCGCTAAACCATAGTGTACTAGCTACCGCTAGTTAATGAATGCGTATTCTCGTGATGGCGACTACGGTGAGTACTCAGCGCTTCCACTCTCGTTGTGGAGAGAACATCAGTCTCTCAGATAACATCACTGTTGCTAGACGAGTTAGAAACAATGACGATGGTATTGTATTCACTGAGCAGCCGGTAGCGCTAGGTACCGTATTCCAGGTGAAGATACTCGAGTTTGATGACACTGATATTGAATGTTTAGGATCCATTGTGAGTGTCTAGCTGACTAGTGTGTGTACCACAGTGACTAGTTAGTGATTGTAGTGTTAGCTATGTTGATATCTTACTACCAACAACAGTCTATAGGTATGACCACACAGTGTCCTGATAATATCAGCATTCCTAGATATGCATTGGAATGGAGTGATCACTCTGACTACTGGATCCTGGACTGTAATACTCTTTATCACAATGATGAGAAGAGAGAGCTCATAGTTAACCTCGAGTCTCTTAGAGGGGGCCAGACTGTTGGTTGCATGGTCTCAAGAGACGGAGAGCTACATGTGTATATTGACGGTGTGGATGATGGTATTGTATGGGCTGGACTACCAACACACAAACCATTCTGGGGTGTGGCTGATGTTTATGGATGCACCAACAAGATACAATTAGTATCAGCAGGTGAGTGACTGTTGTCCATTACTGTATCTCATGTACCTCATCCACTCCATCATGTGTTCACACCTTTCTCTCCTCTCTCCTCTTACTCTCACAGATATTAACCCTCACGCAACTGCTAAAAAAGTTCCTTTATATCGTCAAATTTTAAGCAAAATATCCCTCACTAAACCACAAGAACCTCCAACAATACATCATCGTGAAGACCAGATCTCTTATTCTCAAGTCACACTTCTACATCAAAAAAGCAGTGGAACAGCAAAAGACACGACCACAGTTCTAGATCTTCACCAGCATATCACTCACCTCCAGCAAGACAACACTCGATTACAAAAAGAGGTTACTAGTCTTCAACAAGAGAATTTTCATCTAAAGCAAGATATTGCTAGTCAAACACAAATCCATCAACAAGAAGTCACTCGCTTAAAGCAAGAAAACAATAGCCTCAATCAAGACTGCATTAATCACCAGCAAGACTATGCTCTCCTAACACAAAACCACAAGCAAGAGATCACTCGTCTCCACGAGGAGGCAAGGCAGCTCCAGTCTAGGTTGGACCAGCAACCTAACTTAGGATCAGATACTGACATTAGCTTCTGGGTGGTCAGCCACAATGAGGTACGACCCACAGGCCAGGTGCTGGGAGAAGGAGGGTGGGGGAGAGTAGTGGTTGGCAGTTTCCGAGGCCAGGATGTTGCTATTAAACAGCTCCACTCCAACATCAGCTCGTCTGACTACTATAGAGATCTCCTCCGTCGTGAGATCAGCTTGATGGCTAAAGTGCGTCACCCCAACCTGCTGCTGTTCATGGCAGCAGTATTTGATAGTCCATCCAACACTCCCCTCATCATCACAGAACTCATGGACACCAACCTACGCCAAGCCTATCTCAACGCTCAGCTCACCAACAATGGTGTCAAGCTAAGCATACTGAGGGACGTATCCAATGCACTCAACTACCTCCATCTCCAGTCGAACCCCATCATTCACAGAGATGTGAGCAGTTCCAACGTCCTGCTTCTAGCTCTACCCAACAACAAGTGGAGAGGGAAGCTGTCAGACTTTGGTTCCGCCAACCTTGTACAGTATGCTAGCACTCCTGGTCCAGGAGCTGCAATGTACACTGCTCCTGAAGTGTTCAAGGGAGAGCAACAGACTACCAAGATGGACGTGTTTAGTTTTGGCAAGCTCCTGTGTGAGGTGTTGAGCAATCGTCTTCCTGATCCTGGTGCCTTCCCCTCCATGCTGCAGTCCATGGCCAAGGACTGGCCACAAATGCACCAACTGATCAGCTCATGTGTGCAACACGACCCCAACAAGCGACCAGCAATGAGTTACATGTTTGTACATTGTGGATCAGGTAAACCACTTCACCAAACGATGGCATCATCCATTTTAATTTTAGTGTAATCACTATATTTTTTTGTTGCATTTTAAAGAAAATTTTTAAATTTATTATTAATTTGATACCAGAATTAATGATACTCATGACTTGTGGAAGTAGCTGTATTCTTCTTTCCAAGGGTATTCGTGCAGGCAGAGTTGCTGCGTGCAGTTTGATTTCCTATCGATAGGCATCTGAGTTGCTGGAATAATTTAATTTCAGCTACGCAGTCAGTGTTAGCCATCGCCGACCGACGAGCTCGCCCTGTGAAGACTGCATGACTGAGCGCTCTAGTTGAGCTATCAGCTGATCGACTCCACGTTGCATGCAGCCTGTAGGAGGTGGGGCTCAAAGTTTAACCCATTGTCATCGGAAAAGATTTAAAGTTGCAGCAGACAGATGGCGGCTGGTTTTTCTTTGTATTCCACAGACTCTGACGATCTTGTAAGTCCTCACATGATCAACCATTCGTAGACACACTAAATATCACTTTTGCACTGTATTTGCACGCTTTACTCTCTCATTCTCTCTCGATCTCTCTCCGCATTAGATTTCGTCAACTCATCATGGTCTGGACAGATGTACATCTCTAATACAAGCTCTACTGAACTCCAAGAGACAACAAGGCACGCTCTATGCACCTATCATGTTATACACATGTCACCATCCATAATAATTATCCTTCTTTGGTACAGACCGTCAGCCAGACCACGCCCACTCTCCTACATCTACAACCGAGGTACCTCATACTCGTCACAAGCAACATCATCGTTCCAAGACTGATCCCGGTACCACAGTCTCAGCCCCATACTTACGTGTGAGCAAAAAGGTGGTCCAAAAGAAAGTCGTGGAAGGAAAGAGATCGACTGTACCACAGAGACTAGGAAAGGTCATCGTTAGTACAAGAAAAGGTCAAACTATGAGAAAGTTCAGTCCTTGTAATGTGAGAGTAATGAAGGGGTCATCCTCATCTGAGCCTATCATGCAGTCTACCACTGCTAGCAGACCAGGAAAGAGTTTACTGAGAATACCATTACGAACTAGACAAATTCATGAGACAAAGAGAGAAGAGAAAACAACGACAACAGACAAGACTACAAAACCACAGATAGAAAATAACGATCGTCCTTCTGAACCGGACAAAACTTCACTCGATCGATCTCCTTCTATCTCAGCTACAACCATGCCTCATCCTCCTCCTTCATCAATAGCTCCTCCTGTCCAGTGCTTGCCTCCTCATCCATCATACAGTGGTCCCTGGCAGCTACCACCACACTTTTACCACCATCCAGCTTCTGTTCAACCACCAAATCTTCACTCGTATCCATCAAATCCACAGTTTTATCCACCACCTCCACTGCCAACACACCCATTCACTAGTTACCCTACTCTGAGCAGCATGAGAGAGAGACCACCAGCAAGCAGAGACACTGCTAACCCGCCTGCATTCTATCCTTCAGCAAATTCACAGCAGCACATATTCACCGCCGGCACTCAAGAATGGAGAGAGGAATTTACCACTCCTGTAACCAGCAGTGCAAGCAACACCAAAGAGCTCTGTGATCAAAGAGAAGAGGTATTACACCAAGGACGAGGCGCTGTAGAAAGACAAGGGAATACTCATGTATCTTCATCCTTTCCAAACTGTCCTATTTCTTCATCGAGTGCTTTTCTATGTCAAGAGCATAATCCTGATTCTATTTATCGATATTACACTCAGACTAGATCACCTCCTGCTCTGCAACCAAAAGTGACCTTTTCTCTTCCTCTGAGTTGGAGGGATCGACCTGAGGATTCAGTGTCTGATAGTGGTGATGTGACTAGTGCTAGTGGTGGAGGTGTGGTTAGTGAGGATGACTCAGTTGCCGTAGAGATAAGAAAAGTGCTAGTGTGTGTAGTGGAACAACTTGAAGGTGTGGTCAAGAGACAGACAAGCAGTGATGGTGACAGTAGTGAAGGTAAATATATAAGTGTATATTCTTCAGTTGCTGTTATGTTTCTCTCTCTTCCTCTCTCCCTTCCTCTCTTCATCTCTCTCTCTCCCTCCCTCTCTTCCTCCCTCTCTCTCCCCCTCCCTCTTTCTCTCTCTCTCTCTCTTACTTCCTCCCTCCCTCCCTCCCTCTCTCCTTTTCTCCCTACCTCTCTCCCTCTCCCTCCCTCCCTTCCTCCCTCTCTCCCTCTCCCTCCCTCCCTCCCTCCCTCTCTCCCTCCCTTCTTCTCTCCCTCCCTCCTTCTCTCCCTCTCTCCCTTCCTCTCTCCCTACCTCTCCCTCCCTCTCTCCCTCCCTCCTTCTCTATCTAGTTGTCGGTCTTGTACTAGATCATCTTCGTTCACTCACTCACTGGCTCTCATCTCTCACTAATCATCCTCCATCTCTCCCAACTTCTCTAGCAGCAGACAATTCTGTTCCATCATGGTTAGTACGCAATGACTATAATTATGTAATAATTATTTAGTATTTCTTTCATTTTTGTAGTCAATGCAAACATGTTCAATATTACTCTCTATTTGTTCATTAGTGACCACAATGCTGCTTTGACTGATCTACTGAAAACTAGAGAAGATGAACTACAAACTCTGCAACTCGAAGGTACATGTACAATATGTCACTCTTCCTACTGGCCTCCTGGTACAACCAAGCAATGCTGCATATTATGTAAAACGAGCCAATTCATTCAGTTACCGAACATTGACACAGCATGCACAATGTGATATTTCCTGTTTTATTTCATGTTTCCCGAATCAACCAAATTTAAAGTCTTGCCTAATTTTTGCCTCTTCTTTTGACTGCTGTAGACCTTGTATCTTTCCCATGCATTTGACAAATATTAAAATCTGCAGTATTCAATACAATTTGTTTTACGCTCGTTCAATGTAGGTCACGGAAAATTAAATGAATTATGTTCCATGACTAATAGTGTCCCTATTAGTGTAACCTTATCCTGTCTCTAATACTAGCATCATCTCTGAGACTACATTACCAGTCACTAGAGCAGACAATGATAGAGCTAAAGGAACAGATAGAGAAACTATTGAATGAGAAAGCATCTTTACACAAGGTGAATTAAGAATACTAGAATAGTGTTCATTTGTGTTGTTGTTAGAGAGAAGAGCAGCTTAGGAGAGAGAATACATGTTATGGAACACAGGTAAGATAGAGGTTACATTACCAGGGTTCTAGCTAGACAGTTTTTGTTTATTCCTAGATCCATTTGGTTTAGAATCACTTGTGGTTCATTTGGGTTTTAGGATAAGTAGCTGTTTTTACATGTGTGTAAACAAGGCATTCTAGTGACATAATTTTTATTATAAATTGTGAATTTGCTTGTGCATTAGTCAATGTAGTTTACCAATCATTGAACCTGGTGTGGCATATCTTGAAGCACACTGATGTAAGTACAGTCCCTCTAGCTATTATTGTAGTGGAGCTACAGTAGTTTGTGGAATAGTGCATGTTGATGTATGGAATGTATGGATTTATTATCGTGTCATAGGTTAGCACTTTTCAAAAGAGGATTTCTGAGCTCCAGACAAGAATGAAAGGTTGATACATGTACAATATCACTTATGTACACATGCTACTAATGAATATCATTACATTGTACCATAACAATGAGTTCACCATTTGAGCAGCTAATGAAGGAGAGAAAGATGACCAGCTACAAATGACCAGACTCTCACTAGCAGAGAAAGAGACTGAGCTCCTCCACTGCCAGGACAAATTACTGTGAGCTGACTCTCTCTCTTTCTCCTTGTTCTATCTAAAAATGAGTAGGCGAAAGCAGTGGGCGAAAGTTTTAAAAATGTATATGTACGCTTACAAGTGCGTTTGGTTTTTACAATACTGTTGTCATGCTCTCTTTCTCCCTCCCTCTCTCTCCCTCCCTTGCTCCGTTACTTGCTCCCTCCCTCCCTCTCTGTCTCTCCCTCCCTCCCTTCCTCCCTCCCTCTCTCTCCCTCTCCCTCTCCCTCTCCCTCTCCCTCTCCTACTCCCTCTCCCTCTCCCTCTCCCTCTCCCTCTCCCTCTCCCTCTCCCTCTCCCTCTCCCTCTCCCTCTCCCTCTCCCTCTCCCTCTCCCTCTCCCTCTCCCTCTCCCTCTCCCTCTCCCTCTCCCTCTCCCTCTCCCTCTCCCTCTCCCTCTCCCTCTCCCTCTCCCTCTCCCTCTCCCTCTCCCTCTCCCTCTCTCTCTCTCTCTCTCTCTCTCTCTCTCTCTCTCTCTCTCTCTCTCTCTCTCTCTCTCTCTCTCAGTGGGTTTCGACAGTATCTTGCTCAGATATTGATAGAAGTAGCACCCCTCTCTTTCCCGGATGGGGGCGTGTCTGGTGGGTGTGGCTGCATACCAAGGCACTGTCTGTCTATGATGCAGCAACTAGTGAACACAGGTACCATACAACAAGACCAGGAGAAGGAGGAAGAACGGTGAGAGATGAACACACACATGTATACAGCTGTATACATCACACATCACTGAATATGATTATCACTTCTCTTGTGACGTGTAGACCGACAAAAGAGCTGACCAGAGAGCAAGCTAGGAATGATGGTGTAGCAGACGTGAACGATTTCTCCTCTGAGGACCACACTATCATCTCAACTGTGACCTATGATGGGAGTGTCAAAATGGAGGAACCTAACAACAATCGAACTGATAGCGAAGAAGACAGAGCAAGTGAGCAAGTTCCTCTACAACATGGCGGACAAGATACAGAACTGAGTGATCAAAGACTGAGTAGTGATAACCGAACGATGCTCTTACATTCAAACCAACAAAGAATAGACAAACAAGTAACTGATTCAAGATATTCCCAAAAACTGTCTTTGTCTGAACAAGAAGTGCTTGACATGACTAGCATTGAATCATCTTTCAATGATGGAGAGAGTGATGAACACAGCACTGCAGTGCCGTCAACACTGACAAGAGCAAGGAGAGTGAGTGATAGAGAGGGTAGTGCAGCACAGACCATGACTACCACTACCAGTAGTGAGCTGGAGTTCAGACGAGATCTAGCTGCCCTGGACGCTGACATTGCACGACTACAAGTGCACTTTCAAGTAGCTCTACAACCCTCACAAACACACTGAATTATAATAATGATTGTTGTGCAATAAAATCTGGAAACATTCAGTTTACTGTTTTAAGTAAAATCTTTATACGGAGGGAAAGGTCAAGCCTAATTCTAGTACTGCAATGAATAATGAGCCTGAGCGAGTCGGGTAATCAGACATCACGCGATCAGTCTATAGTATACGGAAGTATTCGTTGTTTTACTATAAAGTCACGCTCTCAACTGTGTAAACTCTGCCGCGTTCTTCAGCCCTTCTTCTGTGTTCTCGTCATCTCTAGCTGTTACCATGACTTCTGTAAGCCTGCATCAGGAAGAATTGGTTAGTGATCAATTAAACAGTTGGTTAGTCGTGAGAGAGAAAGCAACACATGTAGTTCTGGTGCTGTGTCAGTCAGTGTGTGAGCACTGTGTGATAGTGAGGTGGTCATATCACTCAGTATGGGATCAGTAGTTCATTCAGGATGGAGACTGTAGCAATCATTGTGTGATACTGATTACATTATGTTGTGTTCTACTCACAGAATAAGGAACTCTTTCTGGCTTGTCATAGTGGTAATGTCAGCAAAGCAAAGGAGCTCCTTGATAGAGGAGCTCATGTGAATTACCATCATCCTGATTTCCAGAATGTGAGTATTGTTAGTGGTCACATGACGTGATGTGTACTAGTAACAGATTCACACATCAGTATCTACTACCACACACAGTCAGTGGTTGAGCATTTGGTTCTGTATGTCTGTTAGTGTGTCCATCATTGACTACATGTACTGTACATGTGAGATATTTCTACTAGATACATTTTCCCATTCCTACGTACATTGTTGTTACACCTGACAAAGAAGTGCATCAATGGTCAAACTATAGTTAACTTTGTCTCAGTGTCAGGCTAAATGGAGTGTGTATTATGCTTGTACATGTACTGTATAATAACCTATACATGTGCTTTGCTGTTTAATTTTGACTGTTGACTACATGTCAGTCGAACACTACTTGATAGTGTGGTGTCGTGAGCTAATTCCTCTCTTTTGTACAATGTGAGACATTGTGAGTGAGAACATGTATAGGAGCAGTAAATGGAATGATGTAGGCATCGATATATACATGTTAAGAGTTCTTTACCTGCAACCGTCAATATACCTTGTCGGACAGTGTTGGACATTTTCTGCCTCACAACTTTTATAGCAGAAAGCATTAGGGCTGCTATGCTAATGATATTCACTGTTGTGTAATGATATTCACAACATCAGTAATGATAATCATCACTTTGATAGGTAAACTTGTGAGGTAGAAAATGTCACACCATCCAACAGGGTATATTGATGGTTGCATACTCTTAGGTAATGTACTCTTGTCATGGAGGACACTGTTTGATCAGTGGAAAACTTACTTTAGAACACAATATTTATTATGTACTCATTTATTACCACTCACTGTGTTATTGTTGTCATTATTCTCTACTATTATACAGTGGACTCCTCTTCATGCTAGTTCAATGAATGGACATGCCCAGGTTGTCGACATGTTACTGTCACAGCCTGGGATAGTGGTTGACTCACGTGATGAGGTATGGTAACACACACACACACACACACACACACACACACACACACACACACACACACACACACACACTGGGTGTGGTCAATGTGTCGTGTCATTTTGCTTGTAGTGATTGAACAATATACAATGCTTCAGTGATCTCATCATAATGATTGTTATCTTGCTCTGGTTTGCTTAAATTGGTCCACTAGCAGACTATTACAGCACACGTCAAATGATAATAGTATATTTGCTGTGATCTGTAGTCAGTAAACTATTATAATGTGTCATACTGTACTGGTACACACAATATCAGTCACTGTCTAATATTGTATTACACTAGTTACTGAATGTTTTAGTGTGTGTATTTGTAATTACTAACAAGACCAGTTACCATGTGTTGAGCTTGACACGTACCACTAAAAAGCTCACACTCAATAATCATGTGTTCTAATTCACTTGTTGTTTATTCTATAGGATAGTTGGACACCTCTTCATCTCTGTGCATTGAATGGTCATGTGGCAGTAGGTCAACTGCTTGTTGCTGCTGGTGCGGCAATTGACGCAACCACTAGTGTGAGTACAACTAGACTAGTGATACTGATGTTGTTGTGTTGTTGAATAAAGCTTTTCTCATGAAACTCAATAATGACTAATTTAAAGTGCTTAATTCATACATTGCTTGCTACATGAAATTATAATAATTTTAACGAATTATAATTAAATCTTTTACCGACAAAATTATCATTATTGTTGCAGTTTTCACTAAAAAATAAAAAAAAGTATTTTCTCTGCATTTTCATTGTCAGTTTGTGATTGTGATATCAAAAACATTCACAGCCCAGTTAGACTGACAATAATTCTCGCAATAAAAGTCAATGTCATGTACTGTATTAGTCCTGGGCCTATGGGTGCTAATCATGTCTTCCATGGGGTGTGGTACAGGGGCAAGGTTATGTGTGAGGCTCTTTATGATAGAATCTAGCTAGTGTACAGATGTAATGTAAGGCTAATAACATGCACTGTATCTGTCACTAATAGTTGTTTTGATGATGTCATAGCAGCTAATATAGAGGACTGTCTCAATATTGGTTCATGTGTATATACGTGTCTTAAACCATAGTATGAATAATTCTCTTTGATGTAACGAGCGTTAATGAGGGCTATAAATCGTGTACAGCCCGCACGCGTTTCAAGATAGCCGCCGCGTTCGAGAATCCACAAAGAAACGGCGCTCGGGCTGCTCTGCGGTCTTCCTGCAACGTAAGATAGCCAGCTAGACGTCAGGCAAGCAGCGCACTATGGTTTAAAGTAGTTATATACCTCACAGTTGGTGTTTAAGCATTTAAAGCCCTTGGGCTACGCCCGCGGGCTTTAAATCGCTTAAACACCTCCTGATCGGTATATAACTACTATATATCGTTCATTTGAGTGTGTCCTAACCAGTGCTGTTCTGTCACTCTTACACATGTTTTGGTGGATTGTAGTAGCTAATGTAATACTGTGACATGCCCTCAGGGTAGCTATAAGTGTATTTAACGAACAGCAAACCAGCTTTTGTTATTCTGAGCAAAAATTGTCTGATCTGAATGCAGTCGTTCAGTGCAGAGCTAGTGTACTCAATTGTGTACTATCAGATGTGCACAGTTTTTACCAATACTATATTGAGTACTGATAGTTTCCATCTATAAGCTTGTCGATTACAGATACCGATTATTATAGTCTTGAATTTAGATTCCTAATTGAAAATCACACCATCTTTATTAAACTCACAGCACTCAGCCTAGATAGACTGAAGAAATTCATTGAACTTGAAGACATAGTATAGCAATTTACTCTAGCTACATGGTCATAACCTTGAATTGTGTTTCAGTAACTTGACGGTAAGCATACCGATACATTACTGATACACTGAGTATCAGCATTGATACCGATACCGATGCTGGTATCAGTGCATCACTACTTTAATTGTTTGTGTATCATATGATTGACACTATTCTATTGTTACACTATAGTTGGGCAGTACTCCACTTGACTATGCAAGAGGGGAAGGAAAGCAAGACATGATAAGCTATCTTACAGGACTTACTGATGGTCAGTGTACATGTTAGTGCTATACTTGTTGCATTTACAGTAAATGCTTGACATTTCATCGTTTCTCGATAATATGATTGTTGTACAGTTAAAACGTGCGCTATTGTTGAAATTCAAGAATCGCTAACTCAGCAACTGACGAGTGTAGAATGTAGCTACAGTAATGCAGTATTGGAAGGTCAAGTATTTATCGGGGAAGTGTACTGACACATGTACTGTTGCATGTATACTTATCAAAAATCACTTCATACATTCTCCTATTCTCAGGTGCTCACCAATCCACTCACTCATCCAGCACTCCATCTAGTGAGTCTGGTGCCCCTCCCACATCATCTGGTGAGCCTCTTGTCAGCAGCTTATTGAGCTAGTCACAACTGAGCATGTGCACTATAGTGTAGACAGTGACACGTGTATACTGTACGTGTGTATGGTCCAGATCAGAAGTGCCGTGCACCGGCTTGCATGCACGTTGGACTAGTGGATAAGATCAATTTAGGATGACTTGTGAGCTAATTGTAATACCAGCTAGCTGCACAGTAATTACAGTGTCAAGACTGACAGTGGTCATGATAGCCTTGTTCTATCAGTCACTGATACAGTAGTCACAGTACTGTAGTGCTGTCAGTACATGAGCTAGTATACAATACTCATGCATGTGGTCCAGTGCAGGCTAGTAACCATTCTGATACTACAATCATTCAACACTATCTACTGTAGCTACACATGTACTGTACATGTATGATAGTCTCTGTTTCTTTAGCTACACCATCATCACCATCTCTACTACTAACACCATCTCCTCCACCATCACCATCACATGGTAAGGTACACTAGCTTTTACTTTGATTCACAACACATTAACATTTTTGGTGCTGCAATCATAACGTTTTAGCTGATGACATTGCGTTGAATCAGAATACAAAATAATCCTTTAATCTGATCTGTATGCATTATGTCATTATTGCCTGTCCATGCATTGAGTGTATACTTGTAACGTAGTTGGGGAAATTTTCGTTGTGTAAACGTTTCGTATATGGAGCCCCGGGCTACGAAAGTAAGTTACACGAAATTTTTGTACATTAAAATTCCCCAACTACAGTACATGTACACTCATTGGGCAGGACACACAAGGCAAATTTTTGTACTATACTACACAGGGACGGATAAAGGATACTAATAAAAGAGAGGCTAACTAGCCGTGAGCATATAGGGCTTGGATGAAAATTGCTAATTCCTATGTGGAAAATCACGATCTGCATCTTGTGTGCATGCTCGTAGCCTGCTAAATTTATGTTACAGTTTGCTAGAGTTGACTATAATATAGGACAGTTCATCAGTGACAGAGGTCGATCTAAGGGCTGTTGATAAAAATATAGTTAATGATGATGTGGTCTAATATTGTGTTTATAATCAAAGTGACGTGTATAGTGTAAATAGCTTCATTGTGTTAGTGATACATGATGTACATGATGTATTACTGGTATTCTTGATGTGTAGGTGTTGTGAAGAGAGGTATTATACAGCAACACATTCAGCAGCAGGGTAGTGTACCAGTACGATCACTCAAGGGTTTCATGATCGGACCATCTCGTGTCGGTAAAACCACAGCACGACGTCGTCTCACTCACGAGATCGTTCACATATCACCAGACGAGATCGTTCCCAGTACCGGTATAGACGCTCCAATTACTGTCCAGTTGTATCATGACATAGACCGATCATCAGTACTCTTATCTGAGGGAGGGTGGAGGAGCCAGGGACTGGAGGAACAGTGTCGTGCTTTGTGCAGCCGTATTCTAAACTCCCCTGCAGCACCTTCCAGCAGTAGGTCCACTACCATACCATCCACTGCTGCCAGCAGCTCACCTGGTCCTGCCACCCTCGTACAGGATTGGGACAATCTTACTCATCGCACACGAGATGAGCTAGTGGCCACCGCACTCACAAAATTAGTCAAAGATGAGGACTGGGAGACCATCCAGGAGTTCCTCAAGAATACAGATATTCTTTCTTTTCTTCACTTTATCGATATTGGTGGCCAGCCAGAGTTTCACGAGATCCTACCTCTCCTATTACACGGCATGGCACTAAACATGATTTTCTTCAACGTCACTCACGATCTAGACTCCCCCTACACAGTAGTGTACAGAGCTGATGGGTCCAGTTCAATACAGTATGAGTCAGAATACACTATCAGAGAGATCATCCAGCGTGCTCTGTGCAGCATCTCCTCACTCCAGACTAGTCCAGACCACAAGCCGGCAGCCATTCTCATTGGCACTCACCTCGACCTGACCAGTGAGTCAGCATTTCTCACTCTAGACCGCTCCATTCAGCAATCCTTCCAAGACGACTATTTCATGAGGAGAGATGTTCTGTGCTCAGTCAACAAGCCAGGAGAGGAGAAGAGATACATTCATCCACTCAACAACGTGAGTACAGACTCCAGCGATATTGAGGGTCTTCATGAACTGATAACAAGAATAGTCCACGAGCGGTTTACTCCACAGCAGGTTCCAACAGGTGCATTATTGCTCCACCTGATACTGCGCATGAGATTCGACCCATCTCCAGGATGGTGCTCTCTAGAAGAGTGTGTAGTAATAGCTGAGCATTGTGGCATCTCCAGAGAAGACCTCCTCGGAGAGAAAGGTGTCCTCCAGTACCTGCACGACAAGTATGGCACTGTCCTTTACTATGGTCGGTTGAAGAAGCTTGGCAAGCGTGTTATTGTGAATGTTAACCTGATTATGAAGCCGCCAGCAGAGCTGTTTGTGTCTGCATTTGGAGCAGTGAGAGGGGAACCAGAGACAGCTAAACACATGCGACTCACAGGAGAGGTTTCTCATCGTCTTATGAACAAGGCATGCAGTGAATCCTCTACTGACGAGGCGGGAATCCCGACTGATGAGATTGTGGAGCTACTAGAGTCGTGTTATATCCTCTACAAGAATGTGAAATCTGCTAGCGAAGAAGAGGTGTACTTCTTGCCGTGCCTCCTCTACCCCTACCACAATGTGACGATAGAGTCCAGCGACCCCAAGCTCCTCTCTGGTCTCCTCTATTCTCCTCTCCTCCTCATACCAGCTACTGGCTTTGTCCCTCTTGGGCAGTTCCAAGCAGCAGTCGTCAGATTTTCTCAAGATAAGAATTGGAGACTGGATGTGCTTAATCGATTTAGAAATCGAATTCGCTTTTACTTTCATGACGATACCGAAGAAGAATTGGTTCATGTTGAGATTCGTAGTCTGGTTAGTCACATAGAGGTTCGCATTCTTACTGATGCCGTCATCAACCCACGCTTGATCCTGGAGTGTCGTCGCCAGCTGTGGACAATGTTCTGTGAAGTTGGTTCACTCTATCCTCACACTCGAGATGTGCACTGGGACTTTGGGTTCTACTGTCCTCACGCTGTGCAGTCAGGTAGACGCCCTCATCCTGCATGCTGCTTCTCAAAGAACAAGCCTCAACAAGTGATCTGTTCTATACGAGATTGTCGAGGAGGACCAGTTGGTTTAGAGAACAAACACAAGTGCTGGTTCACTGTAAGGACATGTGTGTTGTAGCTTATAGTACTCTTTGCTTGTTTGTATACAGGAGGTGACTGAACTGGAGAGCTGTCACACTGCTATACAGCTACCCACAGGTGCTGGGCGTGTTAGTCATAGTGGTAGAACACTCGGTGAGTTGCTAATCTTTTCCAGTGCAGTACACGTAGTTCAGTGTTGTTTGTGTTCCCTCAGGCTCTCCTCTCTCAGTGAACCTGCTTCTTGAAGCAGTCAGCAGTGTCACTGACTGGCATGGTCTTGGTCGACGACTGGGTCTCACAATGAGTCAGCTGCGAGGAATAGAACTCACCTACCATATGCATGGACCGGACAGACTGAAAGCTGAGATGTTTGATGTTTGGTTGAAGGGCTCTCCTGACGCATCTTGGACTGACCTGATCACAGCTTTGAGGACAATGGGACTGGACAGTGTTGTCAGATCAGTCTATTCAATCCATACCAGGTATAATATTGAATTGATATTGAATTGATAGTGTCATGAGTGTATTGTAGTGTGTTGAGAGGTTACTAATGGATCTCATACTGTATGTGTTTTACTATCCCTTGTTATTGTTCCATTCCAGTACATGAACCTGTCACCAAACAAGTGACCTCTGACCACGGATTCAAGTGTGTGTGTTTATAATCATCGATCACTCAACTCATCGTTACTAGGTGTGTGTGTGCGTGCGTGCGTGCGTGCATGTGTGCGTGCGTGTGTGCGTGTGTGCGTGCGTGCATGTGTTAGTGATAGTTACATTGTGTTGTGTGTAGTAGTGTTCATACACTCACTCACTGTACTGTAGTGTATCATGTACTGTACATACTGTTGTTAGTTGTGTCTATCATTGTCACAGACACCACTCCCTCCTCTGCTCTACCATTCTCCTCTCCTCACCAACCTCATCTCCTCCTGTCTCTCGTACAATGAGTCATGATGATGAACTGACCCACTGTTCTCCTGATCAGTTCTCACCACCAGCCAGTGCTAAGCTAGCTCACGTGCCACCACCTCCTGATGAGCTCCTGGAAACCACTGGAGATTGATGGTAAACCATACACATACTGTACTGCATTGACACTTAAAGTAGGGCTGAAATGAATAATACATTTTTATGTTCGAATAGTCACTAGCTAAAACGAACGAATAGTCGAATATCCAGAATAAAATTAGCTCTAGCAACCAGTGCGCAAGAACAAGATATGTTTGAAAGTTGTATATCAAGATACAGTCAGGGCTCAGGCTTGATTTGTGGACTGGTTACAAATAGCCCAAGTTTCCCAACTGCTAAAAGACTTCAAACGAATAATCGAATAGCTGAAACAGCATTTGAATACTGTCAAAACGATCGAATAGTCGAATAGTACAAGTATTCGTTTCAGCCCTAACTTAAAGTATATTCACAATTTCTTGTAAGAACAGCTGTAATCAGTCATGTACCATAAACAAACCATGTAAGTAGAAATTTTGATGAGAAGTTTTAATTTTGTGTGAAAAATTTCATGTTTTAGTCTGCTGTAATTTTTTTTGCTTTTCAAATTAATTTTAATACGAAAAAATTTTCAAGCTTTCAAAAAGCAAGTGATTTTTTCATGCGCAAAATTTATTTATTTCAGTTGTCAATGTTTTCTCTTAATCCCTCTCTTCCTGCCTCAATCTCTTTTGATCCCTCCCCCCTCCCTCTCTCTCTCTCTCTCTCTCCCTCCCTCCCTCTCTCCCTCTCTCCCTCTAGCTGCAGTGAGTATCAGAGTAGTATCATAACTCAGTGTCAGCTCAGTTGCTCTACTAAATCATCCTGATCATCATCTCTCTGTAGCTATAGTTACTGTCCTCTCTTCTTCATTGTATACTGGATGGTGTTGTCACACTACACACAGCACATCATGAACGACGTGCTATCTTTCTAGCTTGTTTCTCATCTGTTATTTCACATGTTATGGTAGCTAGTACATTACAATGTGTCAGAGTAGGTACTATGAGGCTTAGAATAATGATTCTTGTTTGGGTACTGACACGTTATTGACAAGATTTGTACTACAAGAAATGCAACTCAAATGTGTGGCTGCATACCAAGAAGAAGACGGATTGAGAAATATGACTGAAGAAGAGCTTTCTGAGCCGTCTTCTTCAACTTTGCAAGACACATGTACAGTGCGACTAACTCCGGAT
Source organism: Haliclona indistincta (assembly GCA_964017065.1). Classification (NCBI taxonomy): domain Eukaryota; kingdom Metazoa; phylum Porifera; class Demospongiae; order Haplosclerida; family Chalinidae; genus Haliclona; species Haliclona indistincta. The sequence goes on along the minus strand of OZ024783.1, from coordinate 13,297,868 downwards.
CCTGTCTAGTCTGGTTGGTCTGTTGAGTACTCTCCTAAAAGTAAACTTAACAGCTGATCACACACCTAGTAATGACTTGAGTGATTGATGATACATAATATTTGAATCTGTGGTCAGATGACTGCTGGTCTTGATTGGAGAGTGGTTCCTGTACTGGAATGAGATAAGGGCTTGTAATACACATACACTATGAGATCCTCTAAACACATGCAGTATATATACGATTGTTGGTTTACATTGTGGACCAGTAGTAGATTTCTTCATCACTATATACGATTTCGATAGAAATCTTTTTAATTTTCTTCTTTTTTGTGTCCTTTTTTCTTTTTCAGTGAAGTGCAGTTCAATACTATGCATGCACTGTGCCGTCTTTGTTTCCACCAATAAATCTAGTGCTTCTTCTGAATCTCTTAACTTGTGAAACTCTGAGCACTGACCCACAAATACATGTACACCAGATCAGTTGAACTTCGACCTCTTGTCTTTTGGGCTTCTCACCAATGTCGTATACAGTACCATTACTTCTCAAGGATATTTGTATGCTCCATGTTCTCTTTCGAAATAAATTATAGTAACCAATTCAACTTCTGTGTTAGCAAGACTGATATTGACTGTGTCAGGCAATGGACCATAAGTGCTGTATTGAACATTTCCAACACTGACTGAACAGTTAGATTTGATTTCCATTGTATGGTGAAGGTCATCTCATAATATGATAAGGACAGTAAGACCATTGGAAGCTGCAGTTCGTGTCATCTGCTTACAGTTACCGAGGCAGATTCCTCTTTCAGCCTCAAAACCATGGGTATGAATGAAATGACCAACAGTTACTGATACAAAATGATGATAACCAATGAATGATACCAAGACATCTGCACAGGCCTATACATCATCAGTCCACACCACTCTGCTAGAAAGAATCCACTGTCTATACAATCCAGTCTTTCAACTATAATACGTTATGGTTTATCTAGTCATTATAAGACCGTTACTATAATTACAAGTAATAAAAACATTTTAACCAAAATGCAAGAGATTTAGGGTTGGTACATTTATCGAAAAAGTATGGAAACAAGATTTTGAAATGAAAAGCGGTATTGTAACAATAGCAGTGTAATGCTACCTCCCTATTAAATTAACCACAACTATCGAAAGCAGTTAATTTAGGGAGGTAGCATTACACTGCTATTGTTACAATACCGCTTTTCATTTCAAAATCTTGTTTCCATACTTTTTCGATAAATGTACCAACCCTAAATCTCTTGCATTTTGGTTAAAATGTTTTTATTACTTGTTTCTTTTCTTTTTTATTAATGACTTAGTTGCCACTTATGCTAATACAGTGTAAAGAGAACTATTCCACTGACTGCACTGGATCGACTCTGCACTGCATGCAACACGTACCATGCAACATTAGCTAAGCTTAAGCTAACATTCTTACAAGCCTGAACAGACAAATCCAGTGTAACAGCGAAGATTTGCTCGTTGTCTGCTGTGAACACTGCTAGTGGCAGCAGCACTCGCGTTCCAAGCAATTTGTACTAAGGTGCGCTTGTATTAGAATAATTTCATACACGAGCGTGCGCGAGTAGGCGTAACCTAGTAACGGAGTTCAAACAGAGTGATGGAATGGAGTCTGATTATGGACCAAAATTCGCTGTTTTCCTGAAAATACTCGCTTCTGCTAGTGTTTTAGGCTTAAATAGATATCAGGTGCACTGCTCACAACGACTAGTGTAGTTTCTGTGTAGTTTTTGTCTTGAATAGCTCACTAGCCACGGCGCTAGGCTCTCTGAAGAAGAATAAGAAGAAGAAGAAAGAAGATGAACAAACGGGTGACCACGTGAACTCTGGTTTACCACCTTAGACCTGGTTTCTTTTGCTTCTGAAGGTCTCTTTATAATCGCACAAATCGTGCAAAGAGCTTTAGAACGTTAGATTAGCTTGAAACGCCCGTACGGCGAAGATATGGCAGTGCCGTAATAGTGCCTCCAGGCGAGACGCCATCTTTTCATGCCCATAGCACCTGGCATTATAGTCTTTATGAGTAGACTCATTGTAAGCGCTTGCCTCTTAGGATAGCCCCTAGGTAGTTAAAATACCCCTGATGTCGTCAACAGCCAAGATATACGTGAATTATTGCGTTTAGCCTACGTGTAGCCGCCATCTTGTTTTCCGCTCAACCCTAAATATGCCACGTCTACCGCGTGGCATAATATGTAAGAACGTTGTATTGTATTCACTTCCAATGTATTGTACATTGTACCTGTTATATCAGCCCAGGAAATGACGGTTCATTAACATCAACTGTTGATGAACAGGCTAACTGACAACAATACAAGGTAGTTATTAACTCAGTTATTAATGCAACAGGCTAATTGGGCAGTACATATATAATTCGTGTCAAATAATAGCACAGATAGACGACTATTGTTCTTAGATACAGTACGGCACATGCAGATCTACTTCTAAATTTATTCAGTCGATAAGGTGTTTCTTGTCTTTATCATTTATGTTGATTGAAATAGACCCCATGTTTTTGTTGAATGTAACACCGGGCCCCATGTTGGCTCCAAGGTTTTTCTTTCTACATTTCATATAAATGCCGATACCGGTAAATAGAACACCAACAATAAGAGCAGCAATTGGTGTTACGATAGCAGCTATTTCATATGGTGGAAGTGTATCACCAGCTGTCGGTACAGCAGGTTCTGTTGTTGGTACAGTAGCTTCTGTGGAAATTGATTCAATTTCACCGGGATCTCTGTCACAGTTAAAATTTAAAGTTGTTTTATCAATTTCGACTCCAAGGTCATCCACACTGAGCAGCAGTTCAAGATCATATAGCTGCCTGATTGGAGCTGCAGATGTTGACCAACAGGTCCGGAATCTTTGAAGACATTCCATAAATGACCTTCTCCTTTTTGTGATGTGGTGTTAAAGTAACCAACATCCATTTCAGCAAGATTGATGTTGACAGTGTCAGGCAGTGGACCATCAGTGCTGTATCGAATATTTCTGACTCCAATTGAACAATTAGATTTGATTTCCATTGTATGATGAAGTTCATCTCCCAATCTGATAAGAACAGTCATGCCATCAGATGCTTCACTTCGTATCATTTGCTTGCACTGACCAAAGCAAACTCCTCTTTCTGCCTCAAAATCATGTGTAGTAATGAAACGGCTATCAGTAGAACCTGATATGAGTATTATAACCATAGTCATTGAGTGATGGACCCAACTGGAAGCCATTGCAAATGCTTGCACAGCTCTAAACTGTGTAATATAGTGCAGCATGCAGTCTTCTATTGTATGCACAATAATATTAACCTGCAAGTATCATGTATACATGACTCCGTAATCAATTCATCTTAGTTATAGCAACAAAAAGGTTTTGAAAGAGCTGTTTTTGTATCTTATTATGTGAATTTTAATAAACATCATCCATTCAAATGTGCTTGAAACTCTTGTTATTACTGAAAACAGACAGGGCACACACATACACACCTGTAGAGACGACCACGATGGCAGGAATGATAGTTTATTATGGGAGCGTCTAAAGTGGAAGGCACTCTCAAGTCTATCACATACACATGCACAACAGTATTCAGTTACTGTGTATGTTTTTATAAGTTGTTAGCCACTAACATAATGTTCAACTAGCAACAGTAGACTTTCATTACAACTTGTTTATTTCAGTTCAGCGTAATAGTAAGAATTATAACGAAAATTGCATCTGAGTATATATATAACAGACTCAATTAATATTAAACAGTTTGTAGCTGTCATTGAGAGCTTTTCTTTCTCTACGCTTTACAAAAACTGTGACAGCAGTAAATATTACACTTCCAATGGTAACTATAACACCTAGAACTGTAGCAACTGCTGTTACAATGCCTATTATTTCATCCACTGAAATTGTAGCTTCCGTTGTTGTGGTGGAACTACTGGGAGTAATATCACCGGGATTACCATCACAGTCGAACTTCACTGTTGTTTTATCGATTTCAACTCCATAGTTATCAACACTGAGAAAAAGTACAAGACCATAGCTGCCTGATTTGAGTTGAAGATGTTGTCCCACTGGTCCTGAATCTCTGAAGACATTCCACAATTGACCTTCTCCCTCACGTGATACTGTGTTAAAAGAACCAATGCCTGTGCCATTAAGACTGATGTTGACAATGTCTGGTAGTGGACCATCAGTGCTGTATCGAACATTTTTGACACTGACTGAACAATTTGATTTGATGGCCATTGTCTGATGAAGCTCATCTCCTAATTTCAAAAGGACAGTCAGACCATCGGATGCTGCACTCCTCATCATCTGCTGGCATGGTTTTAAGCAGTCTCCTCTTTCTGCCTCGAAATCATGCGTAGTAGTAAAACGACAATCAATAGAAGCTGATATTAAAATGAAAACCACCATTGAATAATGCAGCCAAGCCATTACTATCCACAGCACCGGTATGATACAGTCAGGAGCACACACAAGTCTTGAAGTCTGATGAGGCTGTGCATTTTCATTATAACAACACTAAAAGACCAATAAAGTGTTGTGATTGCATTTTATCAGCAACATACCAACTTGTGACAGTCTTGTGAAGCATGTTATCAACACGTGATGGTTGGATTATGTACACTCAGACACTAACTACTCCAGGTGGTCTCACACGATGAGCTAGTTGCTCGAAATTGTTTATTAACCTATATTTTATCATGAATCTTTGAGTTGTTCAACGGCAGGGCTTGAGTGGCGTGCCATCGATGAGTGCATTTTTAGTTTTCGCGCCAAATTAAGTTGGGCGTGGTTTGAGCCCCGCCCAAGGTGTGACGATGTCTTCGACAAAGCTACAACGGCTGCTCGAAACTCTCCTACAACGAGGCGACAGGCACCAGGTAACCGACTATCATGCCAGCACATAGCTGTGTGAGATGATCTGTGCCTTTACAGAACGCTACGAGAAGCGACAAAAAGGGAAACGGCGATAAAGTTGAACAAGTTCTTCTGGAACGGTTTTTCAGACGATGCGAACGTCATAGGGACTTCACTAGCACAGAAGAAAGAGGAATTTTTAAAGAGGTGTGCAAATTGTTAAAATCGTGCGATAAGACTTTGTACCTACAGCTTCTTGTGGAGCTTCAAGAGAGTCGGGTCTCGACGAAGTGGCTGAGTGGGTCCAGCAAGAAGCATTCACTGGGCGTGTTGAGATGCCTAAGAGTGCTGCTTAGAGACCAGAAACTGCTGAAAGAGTTTGTTCAGACTACAGGAAGCACTGTCACTGTTGCTCAGGTCAGTTAATACAATGTATGGTCACATGTACGTAAAATTGTCATTCTGTGCTGTATGTTCAATTTGACCTGATTTGCAACATGTGCCTTCAAAACGGCTGCCTTAATTTTCAACTGTTGGTGTTCACAAATGCTCTCTGTATTCGATTTAGAGATCTGTCTATCATAGTACTCTTTAAAGGTTTACGAATCATTTCATAGCATGTTGACATTGTATAAACCTGCATGTATCATCTTGCTACACTACGGTATGTTATGGTTGGTGATACTTTCACTAGGAGCTCCAGTCTATCTCGTCACAGTACACGACCAGTATCAACGGTGATGATACTGAACTAGTACAAGACCTACTGACTGAACTAACAAGTGAGTGCATGAACTACACATAATACATGACTGTACAGTGTGTATAGCAGTCACGGAAGGATTTCATAAACCAGTTTGCTGAGGCTATAGGCTCTTTTTTCCTGATTGCATGGGGTTCTCCTGCATACCGATGGGCGTGGGTACAATACACGACACGATGATGTGACCTGTGTTATGCAAAGGTTCCGGTTATTCCATATCTAGTTGTTACTAAAATTAGATTCTGAAGTTCTCCTTGGATTTCATGTTTAATTCACTCCACTCACAGATATTACACAAAAATGCTCAACCCTCTCAACCACTCATACTCTCCTACTGACCAACAACACACACGAGTGCATCGCTGAGCTTACCCTCTCTCCTGACCTACCCATAGCCTGCTCTTCACTCTCAACTCTTATCAACTTCAGCAAGACTGAACCAGGTCTACTAGCTGTGTGTGACCTTAACTTATCTGAAGTGTTAGTATCGATTTTGCTTCACCAACAAGACATCACTGCTCAACAACTAGCCAGTGATTTACTACTTCTCCTTAGCCAGCAACCAGTCACACAACAGCAGCTGAAGGAAAGTGATCTACTGTCTTCGCTATTGACTTTATTCAAGAGCAAAGATTCACACCTCCAGCAGCGTATTGTAGCTTCACTTGAGCGGTTACTAACCGACTCAGAGTTACTGGAAGAATTCCGGCTAGCTGGTGGTATTCCACTGGTCCTATCCTTACTCGCCCAACACACTGAAAATGGCGTCAAAGAGAAGACAGCAGCTTTGCTAAGTGCATGCTGTTCTCTACTAGCGAGGCTGTCAATCAATGACACATGTGCTGTAGAGATTGTCAAGACCAATGGAGTCTACCTACTAGCAGTGCTGGCTGTGCCTCAAACAGAGCAACAAGACACAGGCAGTACCTGGTTGATACCACTCCATCAACAAGCACTGAGAACGTTGCGATTCTTGTTCAGCCTGGAGCAAAACAGGCAACTCTTCAAGCAGCTCTTCTCAACTGACATACTAGAGAAATTTATTGATATAGGCCACTATGTACATGACCTGGGACAGTATCTATCACTAGCAACCACCTTGTACAGTTTACCAAAACTCGAGCTTTCTGCTATTCACAAGAACATTACAGTATTCAACCAGCATAAGCAGCAACTGTGCACTATAGCTGGATACCAGGTTATAGCTCTGCTTGGCTCAGGAGCTTATGGGAGCGTGTACAAGGCTAGGAAGGGTCCACTAGGCAGTCTGTTCGCTATGAAGGAGATCAGTACGAGTCATGCTCTCTATGGCAAGACACTGGACAGCCGTGAGGAGAGTATAGGCAGCATCATGAGTGAGGTGGCTATGATAAAGCAACAACTAGCACATCCTAACATTGTCCGCTACCACAAGTGCTTTCAGGTAAGATGAATCATGTACCAAGGATCGAAATACCCTTAAATTTGTATGTGTGCTAAATACGGTACTAAAGTTAGACCTTTGTATAGAGGGTATTGTCCCATCACTTGAAACTGCTGTACATGTGTGCTGTATTCCGATGAGATTTAATGTTGAGCTGTATAACATTGGAAAATGCATGAAATAGACTATTAGACTTTCTTATGTGTATAGTGATGAATTTTATTGCTCTGATCTAATTTACCTACTATTATTGTTCTACTTCTTTGTTTAGTTGTATCTTTGTCTCTTTCTCTATGTCAGGAGGGTAGTCATCTCTACATTGTGATGGAGTTGCTAGAAGGCGCTCCACTCAGTGAACACATCACATCACTCAAAGAGAAGACACATAGATTCACAGAGGACAGGATATGGCACTTGTTCTCACAAGTATGTCAACCTAATAACTTGTGTGCTACTATAGCTAGTCCCTGCAAAGTGCAATTATCATTGATGCTCGGCATTGATATTATGTTGGAATGAACGTGAATTCTACAGATTGATAAATTATTTTGTACTTTTCTTTTGTGTCCAGATAATTAGAGCTCTTCGGTACTTACACAAAGAGAAGCGTATTGTTCATCGTGACCTCAAACCAGCTAACATGATGGTTGGAGACAAGGACAAGCTGACTATCAGTAAGATATGTACTATCAGTGTATTGCATTTTTTGTGTGTCTTGCAGCTGACTTTGGTCTCGCTAAACAGAAGAAGGAGTTTAGTGTAATGAAGTCAACAGTGGGCACTATGCTTTACTGGTGGTGAGTGGAAGCATGTTGGTTAGTTGGAAGTATTGTAAACTGGACAGGTTTTATTATACACAAGCACAATGACTCAATTGAATTATTAACCACGGTCGAAGTGTAACAGTTTTATTTTAACACGCTCAGTCCAGAGTTGGTTCAGAGCGAGGCATATGATGAGAAGGCTGATGTGTGGGCAGCAGGATGCATACTGTATGAGATGGCTGCACTCAAAGCTCCATTCTACTCCAGCAACAACAACATACTAGCACTAGCCACTAAGGTACACCATAACTATTACAGACTCATTGATTACTTACGTGTGTTCTTTTGCAATTTATATACGAGCTACGGACGAGCTATATTATAATTATTTTTGTGAATTGGCAGCAGCAAATCATAGTTCACTGAAGCAAATTTCATGTTTGAGTGCCAGAGTTAAAGCCTATACCATACATTTACTCTCAGAGATATTGTGACAGGCCCTTAGCTACAGTATAGCTACAATAGTATAGTTAGCTACACTATAGCTATAATCTATGGTATAGTATAAGTGCCATAGACTATTAATTTTCCAAGAATGTGTGACTGTATAGTGATGCAACTGCATAAGCTCACAGTGGATATTTGCTTTTCAGATAGCTGAGGTGGATTATGAGCAGTTACCATCATCAGGTGATGATGGAGGATACTCATCACTAGTTGGTGAGGTGGTGGAGAGATGCCTCACCTATGATAAGAACACCAGACCAGATAGTGTACAGGTTAGTGGCTCTACTGCAAGATCACAATCTGTATCATGTGAGCGACTAATAGGATTTAAGCAAAATTCAAGGACCTGTCACAGACTCTTAGTGTATGCTTACAGTTGAGTGTGGGTTTCTTCCCTCACATAACCATGCAGCTCCATTCACAGTGTTGACTACTTACTATAATTGTGAACTTATGAAATTTACACTGTTTTGTTCTTTTGTTGTTTGTGTAGGTTGGTAGCATGATAGCTGGTAAGATGATGGAGCTGATGGATGACATGGCTCATCAGAGAGACAGACTGAACAAGAGACTGACACGAGAACGAGAGAGCAGAATAAGGTCAGAAACTAGACAACTGAAGATAGTTTGTACAATCATGTGTGCTTTATATAATTCGCAGAAAAAAATTATATTTTTTTTGTGTAAAGTTATGGAATCCTATTTGCGTGAATTGTGAATGATAATGAACATTGTTTCTCTATAGGCATCTTCATGATGCTGTGACTTCAGAACAAAAGTATCAGCACTTGTTGACTCGATGTAGATCAATGGAGTTCACCAGCAGTGCTAGGAAGAGACTCTCCTTCTCTGTCGTAACAAACGACAGCATCTCCACAGCTCCATCTCTCTCTGAGCCTGGTTCTCCTCCCACCTCTGATTTCACTGCTGCACATTTGGCTGTCTCTCCCTCCGTCCATCCTGAGACTCCATACAGTCCTTTATCAGACGGTGTGTTTGAGGATGAGGGAGCTAAGCTGGGCTATCGTAAAGCATCAAGTGCTGGTATTCCACAAAGAATATCACCCTTTCATTATCAGTTGCATAGTCGAGGATCAGTGGGCAGTGCTGGACCTAAACTGAGGTACTGGGCGACCAGCTCAGGAGGACATGAGAACGAACACTCTCAGTCACTATCACCAGCTATCCAGTTCAGAAGACAATCCAGTAAGTATCATGTTGCATTCGTGTCCCATGTTATGTTTAAATTTATAAATGCATAATGTACCTGATGTGTGTGTTCTGATCATGATATTTTTATTATACATTGTGTATAGCTGGTATGGTTAGTATCTCCTCCAAGCACTTGAGAGAAGTTAGTGATCCAGTTGGTGAGCTGCTCACACAGCTACACAAGATAGTCTACCTAGCCAAGGTGAGGACGGATGGTTAGATGGTGGTTCTATTATACTTGTAGCTTGTTATTCCCAATACCTTGAGGCTTGTATTGTCTCAATTTACTTTTCAAAATTATTGCGTCTATTGAGGTATGTTAGATTATACTTGGCAACTATCATGTGCTCAGTGAGAATTCTTCATAGATGTAGTTGTACTGTTTGCTTTACAGTGAATGCAAGAAATTTGTGATAATGTACACATAATACAGTACAGCGGTTTCACTACTTCTTGCAATTCAAAAGTGTCAACCGTAGAGCGTAAACTGTAGTCAATCTTAATCACGCAATGTAATAAACCATCCAAATAAGGCACGGATCACGCTTTGTGCTTTTGTGGCTGTTGCAAGGAGTAATAAAATTGCTGTATATGCTATGTCAACAGACTGTTGACACATGGAATGCCAACAATCTGTACCCACTAGTAACATGGATGTAAATTCCATGACTATAAGAATCGTAAGTGGTATGATTTATCAGCCCTGGTCATCTGGCCAGGGCTATACAGACCATCAAAGAACTAGAAAAAAATATTAAAAATGTGGTTAGCTTCGAAGCTGTCCCACTAAAAAAATATATTTTTGCTGCATGTGTATAGCTATGCTTGCTTTGTTTCTTGTGTATGATCAGCACTTTTTTCATTGTATACTGCAGCTACCTGTCAGTTCATCCAGTGCTGGTGTTAGTATAGTCAGACAGTATGAGAGAGCTCTGTTTGGAACCACCAGTGCAGCTGGACTACTCAAATCAGAGATGGGAAAGGTACGGATAATACAAAAATCTGCAAATGATTATAAATGCCAGCTCGATCAAAAGCTCAAAAGTCATGTTATATTCAAGTGATATAGGTGGGTGAGTCTATAAGTATAATGTAGGCTGACTTGTCTCTCTGTGCTAAAAATCTGCAGTTATATAATAAGGTTGTGCATGAGCACGTGAAACCCTGCTTTCAATTGAACTGCATATCGAATGGTTCACTCATCCACTCATGCACACAACATGTATCCCAACCACACTCACTTGTTGCTAGTTGAAAATCTGATTCATATTGCATTGACAATGACCTATAATGACCTATAACATTTTTATTCTTAACCCCTCAGTTATCGACCCACTCATTGGAAAGTGTGTCTGTTCTCCCTCACTGTCCTAACCTCTTGTCTCGAGCACTCCAGGAGGTGGTCACTCTGGGTGGGCCTACATCACTAACAACAGAATCAGCTGATCACATCACATACGAACAACTTCAAGTAAGAAATTAAACTATTAAATTGACAACAGCACTTTTAATTTTTGTACAATACCAGAATAAAAATAATTGTCATTACATACCAGAATAAAAATTGTAAAGGGTAAATTTAAATTTGCATGAAATTAAACCTAGCTGCACATACTATTCATGCATGTGACATTTCTTCTCAATTTTTATAGGGAATTGTAGAGACTCTTATCAAAAAACACAGCAGTACTACTGACACTATCTAGATACCATATGCAGTTCTGGAGCAGTATCCCGGCACCATTGAGTAATTATTATCATCATTGTATACATTTCAGTGACATAAACTAAGTGCATACACACAGAGTAGTGAAGAAAATAAATCAAAGACTGCTCAAAAGCAAAAATTAGCTATAGTTCAGACTACACTGAAACACTAATTATTTTGGCTATATGCAAACACTTTCTGTGCATAGCACAAAATGTGTGACAATGCAAGCTTAAGGCTGCAATCATTATGAGATTAAAAAGGAAATCATTATGCATCAGGCAATAATGAAATTTGCCAATAAGCCACAATGGTCACGGTGAAGGTGCTAGCTAACAATGTACTATCTAGCTAACACCGTCTCAAATGCAGGGTGACATGGATTGACAGCTGGCTAATATTAGACCATGCATATCCTTCATGCAGTGGCTGCTTTAGTGGGTATCAATTAAACCAGCAATGCTGTTGTTGACAAAAATTCCACACTAAGTCCTATCTGCAACCATGTAGAGATGCATGCAAGCATGCGGTGTACAATCGCGTTAGCATTCTGTGTTATAACCTAGCTTGTTCGTTTACATTGTGAGCCAATGGCAGATTTCTGAATCTCTACATATACATTGTGTACATCATTTTGAAGAAATCATTCTTCTGATTCTACTTTACGTACATCGTACGTACGGCTTCGAATCGTCATCGACTTCGTGAGTCGTAACCCCGCCCTAAACTCCTGCACGTGCTCTAGTTTCAGCTGTTGTGAGATCAGAGTCATCAGACATGTCTTCCTCTTCGTCTTCATCGTCCAGATCATCCACCTCATCACTGTCGTACTCATCGCTTGATAATGATCCGTTCAACTATCCCTACCCAGACTGGTTCGATGCTCCAGAGCCACCGTCGTCCTTGCCAATTCTTCCCCTTTCTCTTCAAGACATTTGTATGCTCCACGTCATCCTTCGAGTGGATGAGTTCCCCGCAGAATCACTTGCTCTTCTCCCTCGTGCGATTCGTAGTGATCTTTACATTTGTCTCCCACGTGCTGATGTCCTCCATCTTAGTGAAACTGCTCTGTTCAGCGATATTGAGGAAATAGATCTAGAGAGGTATCAAAATAACTCTCGTGAAGATCTTCTAGATTCGATTTTTCGCGGGCAACCAACGGGAATGATCTGCTGTTGCCTACAAGATTATACACAAGATTGGTTGAATGATTTAGATTTTTTTGAATTCATTTGTGAGACTGAGTCGTTCAAATCTCTGGGAGCTTCTTTGATCATGGTTGACCAACTAGGTGGTGTGGTTGTCCCTAAGCATCTCAAACAATTTCTCGAGATAAAAAATGCGGTAAGCAGCGATAACGTTAACATTGACTCAATTTCCCTCATGGCCTGGTCTTTTCTTCACTACTGCAATGTACGTTGTGCCCCATATGAGCTGAAGATTGACTGTGACACTTTTAATGACTCAGTATGGTGTAACAAAAGTGATAAGCAGCTTGTCGTTCCATTTATCCAAGAGTTCCTTAGTGAAGTGGAGGTGCTTGAACTAGGGACATCAGATAACTTATTTGGTGTTTCATTAATGAGCATGGCTGCTCCTTACGTTCCTTTGTACAATATTGTCACCAGCAATGAGCCTTGTCTGAGGCACCTCAAACTGTCCGGTGTTCCAATAGCAATTGAAATATTTTTGTTAGCAATAGCTGAGCTCATTTGTACCACTAAGTGTGAATCATGCTCTGATCAGCATCTTGCTCCTCTCACACTTGACCCTTATCCGGCACTAGAGAGTCTTACATTGAACATTCAGCCTCACAGATGTAGAGAAACCTCATCTATGAAACATCGTATACCCTGCATTATGCGGTCTATAGTGGAAATGAAGACACTACGCTACGTTGAAGTAGATGACCAAACTCTCACCATTAGCAAGTGCTATGTTCGTATTCTATTCTCACTTACTCACTTATTGAAACAGCCTCAGTTTGAATCACTCGAGGTCCATCGATCTTCTTTCCAAGCTGCGTGTGAACTAATCAAAACATTCCTAACAACTCCTACCACCGATGAGCAGACGCTCTTTTTCGGAGACATTGACAAGGAAAATAAGAATAGTCCTAAAATGAAGAAACGGAAGAAGCGTGGTAATAAGGGTCCGCCCAAAAAGGCAATGAAACTTGCGTCTCCTAGTACCATCTCTTACCCAAGTCAACCTCTTCCCGAGACCAATACACAGTACAAGTGTCTTGGTCTGGGAATGTGTTGCAGTGATATCCACTCCTGGCTGCTAAACCTTCCTGAGCTGAAGCTAAAGAAACTAACAATAGCAACAGAATACGTGGCTCTTGTTCATGAAGACATCACCATTCAAGTGGAACATGTTGTTTTCTATACTCAAGTCCGCCATTCTGATAACATGCAAACGATCGAATCTGTTCATTTGGAGAAGTTTGTCGTCTCGAACACTGCTCTCAAGCGACTTGAATTCTTTTACCAGGTTGATAAATTCATCTTTCCAGCACTGAACCACTGTCTGTCTCTGCTCTGCCAGCAAGGAAGAGGGCCGGAGGAGATAATAGTAAACTCGTTCCAGTTTGATCGTATTGATCACATTAGAGATTTTTTCGTTCAATTGGAAGACCTGTCACACAGCTATGGTACCACTCTCGTATTGTCGGCGTACACTGACGATGAAGTTGCTGGCGACAGCTCACTAGAACAAGTCACTAGTATGTTGGATAATTTCCGCAAAGTGCCATGTCAATGCAAGAAGGAAATAAAGAGCTAACAATAAACAAAGTGCAGTATTACACGTACTCACATGTTTTTTTGGCAATTAAAAAAGATATTTTTATTGTGTACTGCCTATTTACAAATCTTCACAAAGGAGGTTCAATTTAACCAATGAAAGGAGACCACTAAAGCAAAGTGGGGCTGTGGAGGGCTATATACTGGGTAGGGCTGTGGAGAACCCGGAACATGCATGAATGCAGGTAAAACAGTGGCACTGTATACCTTTGCATAATTATAGGTAATGCACTTCACACAACGCGTATAGTTTGACCTTTATCCAACGCTGCCAAGACGGTGTCTGCTATAGGCTACGTTGGTCAATTTGATAGCAGAAACAAAACTCGCGAATTAATATAGTAAAACATATACCCATTCAGAAAACTGCAGATGGTCATTATTAATTTTGTGGAATTTTCTTGCATCGATATTTAATCTACATGCATGCATATGTAGCAAGTAAAACGTGTTTTCTTATTATAACTGTAAAATTAAATGCAAATTTTTCAACAGACAGGTGCCTTTTTGTATAAGTTCAATAATTATATTTTATGTGATGCTTGTGCAAACATCACCACATACCAAAAGGCATTAACCCTTTAGTTACTGACTTATTTCGGCGGAAATTTGACTTGCTCTGATCTAAACTGACAGTTTAATTGTTTTGAAACTTTCTGCAAAGTGCTGTACGCTAGCTATTCTAAAGTAGCACCATTTTCTCCTGGCATGTCACAGTTTACCACCATGTACTCATGATGTACTAAACTCCAAATTGGCCACTCCCACTTCGGAACTGACACTTAAGTGTTGAGGCCTCGTCATTTTCCAGCTAATTCTGCTGGTGACTGATACAAAAACCTGGTGGTGACCAGGTGAGCAATCAGCACAGTTTAGACAATATTCTATGCCAAAGTATGCATGTCCGTGTACCCTGAAGCCTTAACAATGCCCGCCGAAAGCGGTGAGGGGCTCTGCCTCTTTGTATCCCGGGTTAACGGGGGACACCCCCTTTAAATTTTTTTCTGTGGTGTATATTTTAGTGAGGAGGGCGGGGAGAAAAACTGTGGGTTTTTTAGATAAAGTCATCTTTGTAGATAAACTCAGTTTGACCTTTCTGGAGCACTTTTACACTATTTATAGCCCCATTTACACGACATCTAAAGTAGGTGGAGTCAATTATTACGCCTAAAGGCGTCTGTGCATGGACCAGCTAAGAGCACCCTTATAGCAAGGCTGGCTATTATTAATTTTATTGGAGTATTCAGTGCTGCGGTTTCACTACTTCTTGTAAGCATAAACCTTGTTCACTCAGAATTACGCAATATAATAAGCCATCCAAATAAGGCTCAGATCACGCTTTACACTTTTGTGGCTGTTGCAAAGAGTAATAATAACCGCTGAGCATAATCAGCTCATGCCTTAATTCTGTGGTGTGTTAGATCCATAATATGGTTAGACCTTCAGTGGTATTCACTGAAGTGTTTATTCAGCTGTTGCAGTAAGTGTCTGCAATCAGTGGTTCAGTGGTTTGCTGTGTACAAACAAGACCTATACTCAATCAGGGCTATAACTCTGTGCTTAAGAATAATTTACACTGATCAGCAGTGAGGTGATCCCAATAGCTGATAGCTAATATTGAGGGACACCTAAGGTGGGCTGGTGGGCTGGAGTACTTGTGATTTTTTTTTTCCTCCTGCTCTGGGACTCTAACCAGTGTCCTCCGGGTTATAAACCCAAGACTCTACCAGTTGAACCACAGAGCACCCACTGTGTTGTGTTGCAAGAAATAGAACTTGTTTCTATTCTGTGAGGGCACATAGCAGCAAAGGTCAGTGATGGTCAGGTTGTACGAATCGACTGTCTGAGCAGTGGCTGTACAGAACTAGTACCACCTGTTGTTATCAAAATTTAGTTGCTCCCGACGATTTGTTTGCTCGATATGATCGTCTCCTACTCCAGCGCTCTCGAGATGGAATGGGTGACATTGTCTATTACCCTCGGCCTACCTGTCGCTGTGCTACTCTGAAGGAGGATAAAGATGACAACATGGCTCTCTCTTCAGTTCTCGTTCTGTGTTCTCTGCAAGCTGTCCTGGTATGGTGTAGCCCCTTGTAGACTTCTTCCTGACTATCTCCAGGAATTAAAAGATAGGAGATTGTGAGTTCCGAAACTTCCGAAAATCTCTTGAACTGCAATAATTATGGTAAGATTTAGAATCATCCGCTTGCCGATTTAGAATCATCCGCTTGGATCAAAACAAAATCTAAATCTTGTCCGAACTGTAATTCGAACATTGAGAAGAGTCACAGTTGAAATAAATGACCTGTTAGCGCTGTGGGCACCATTTTTGTTGGCTCAGTGAGTCAGAACTAGACAGGCAGAACCCTTATAGACATTTTCACTTCGGTGCCTCAGCATGTGGTGGTAAGCTGTTTGACGGCATGGAAAATGAAGAAGAGATGGGACTTGAAACATATAGCTCTATTATTTTATTGATGATGTTTACTCTAAACATTTTTATGATGAAAAGAGCTGTAGCACTTCGTTGTGTAAAAGTATACTTTGCAATAAGTATTCAACAAATTGTAACTAACTAAAAAATGGAACAGTGCAGTAGATCTATGCTGTCTACATGTATAGTGCATGTGGTTTAAGTGTCAAACAACAGTGGTTCTCTTGCTAGCAGTACTGGCGAGGAGGCCTCTTCACCAGAATGAGAAAACTCAAGTTCGAATTGATGCTCTCCTCTACGTGAGCTGTACACTATCGCCGGCGAAGAGAATATTGGAGATCTGTCCTTTTCATCATTTTCATCTGCTACAACCTGAGCCATAATATACTCCGCTGATCGGTCTTTACACCCTATCCTTCTCTTGATCTTTTTGAGATCAAAATTCCACCAGAGGTGCATCGCTACGATGCCAAGACTGACAAAAAGGGACATGCAAACAGAAATAATGGTTGCTATTTGACCGTCACTTGGCCTTAAGGACAGATTTATGTAGGTCAGGAAAAATATGTTAAGTAGATAAAAGGCTTCAAGTGTGTTGAGATAAATTTTTTCATACACACCTTTCGTAAAAGACCAGAATGTGAGAATACCCACTACAACAGTAGTAATGATGAAGGCATTGATGACAACTAATTTTCCTGAAGTGAAGGAGAATGTCGCAGTGGCAACCAGCTCAGTCGCACCATTAGAGTCACTCCTGTCCAGAATCGATACTTGTCTTTGTAAGGTCCTCCATAAGCATCCAAGAGTGGCTTAAACTTTGCCACAGGATTCCATCTGTGCTGTGGAATACACTTGTGACTGTATCTCTCTAACAGAGGAGCAGACAACACTAAAACAGGATAAGCCAGTCCAATGACCAGGACACCACCTGAGACAACTAGCAGAATAAGGTGTTTACCACTGCCATACTCAATGTTCCCATCTACACTCCACACTGGCATTATGCATGGCAGATAAGACACGGAAAGAGCATTAGTGACTGTGAGTAGGATTTTAGTGTAGGACATGAGAAACAGTGTAGCTAGAGCTGGGACAGCATGAGAGCCACACAACCTGCAAAGCCACACAGAGTAGCGACAGCCCGCAATAATACCACCCATGAGCAGGAACAGGTAAGCAGGAAAAACAAACTGTAGCCAAGTGTTCCAGTAGCCATCCAGTCCATTAAATAGGCACACTTCGATGCCCAAATCAAGATTCAGCCAAGAGATGAACTGGCTCACTACTGGAATACTACCATTTGGGAAGAAGGAAGATTCATTGAGCTTCACCATATTCGCATACAACAGTAGTCCATTGATAGTTCCGACAGAGACACTCAAGTTGAGGAACATCAACACAGCCACTAACACTATGCCAGCGAGGGCAAACACTGGTAACAAGAAATATACCAGTTAGAGCAAGTGCCACAGTGGTTGGATCCCAGCATGATACTAAGGTGAGACTGGCATTGTCCACAGAGTAAACCTGTTCTATTGGCCACACACTGACGGTCAGGTGCCATCACGATGTCAAATGAGACATTGGATCGATTGCAGTAGTCAAAAGGACAATTAGTAGTACCAGTTACACACTCAGACTTGTTGATGTAGCCAAACCAACTGTTGCCTGATCTCTGAAACTTGAAAGGTTCATTTGATAGATCGCATTGTACATTGGCATTATACAAATTATGTTCACACTGACATTGTCCTGATATCTCAGTGAAGCCAATTGGACACTCTAGAGTGTCCACTCCAATAGACGCACCCCAGCCATGTAGTCCACCATTCACTCTGATATCAACCAGTGCTGTTGTTGAGGATGTGTTCTGCAGGAGAATGTGGAGCTGGAAACAGTTAGTAGTCAGATTTTGACCATAGTATCGCACTAGTGTTGCATCTTGAGCAGTGACCAGCACAGTACCAGGACTTGTACCACCATAGTATCCTACTGTTGCTATTGATGTGTTGATCTCTAGTCCTGGATATGTTTGTATGTGATGCTGTGTCCTATCAGTGCAGTCCGGTAATTTACTTTTGTTACAAAAACAGACCATGATGGGGTCAGAGGACATGGAGGAGAGTTTGTCAGTGTTACTGAAATGAAGATATTTCATGAGAGGTGTGTCAAAGTAATACGAAGTTTCATTGGGAAGTCCTGCAGTCTTTACCTTGAATGCATCTTGTAGACAGTCTATCAGTTGAAGACCATAAGTATCACTGCCTCCTTTTCCTGCTCTGTTTTTCTGAAAAATCAACCGGGAATTTTGGGAATTTGGAGAAAACCTCAAAGTACAAAATTCTACCGAAGCAATTGATCTCAACAAAAAAATACCTCCACCATGCCTGTAAGCAGTGTTATTGCACAGGAATAACTCACCATCAACCACTATATTGGATTCATATGAAAGTGCGATACCTGCTCCGTCTATGTTGCTGTTGTTTTGTATCACATTGTAACCAGCAAACCTGACAGTAGATGAAATGAGTGTTAACCCGGTCATGTTGTTGTCTACTATTTTGGAGTCCTTGATAACATTGAATTTTGAAGACCCGTACATTAAAATCACTGATTTGCCACCTAAGTTGTTCGAGAATGTGCTGTTCACAATGACAGTGTTCACTTGATATGAATGCAGAAGCAAGTTCACATTGCGGCTTCCATCTAGCAAACAGTGTTCTATTTTCAGGTGAGCATTTGAACATTGACTGGTCTTTACTGAAACAGCAGTGGCGAGATTGGCAAATTTCATCGTTGTGCTGACTAACTTTACATCGGAATTAAGACAACCATCAATATATACTGCTTTGTCTGCTGTTGATGTGTGTATAATAGTTGAGTTCTCAACCAGTAGAGACAGTGAAGCATCTGGCTTCTGGCATCGCAAATCTAACTCACTAGCAACCAAAAAAGGTGAAGATGCATTTTCCTCAAATAAGGTGTTGTGTATTGTGATGTTTAATTTGCCTTCAGTTGACATTCCTACTCCTCTACTTAGTGAATATGAGAAAACACAATCGCTGATAAGTAAATCCAATTCTTCTGTAGCGAAAGCATGTATATTTGTACCACTATTGTATGAAAATATCAAATGGCTTAAGACCACTTTTGCAGTTGTTACGAAGATGCCCACTCCTGCTACAGCGATGTCCGCTCCTTCTCTTTTCTCACTGTGTTTGCAGCACATGGTAAAGTTTGAATAGGATATTGCATAGGTTGTATTTCCATATGTTGTTTGGTCTATGCCTATTCCATCACCTTCCTCGTAATTGCCACAAAATATTGGATGATAGTAGGAGCAGTTGGTGACTGTAACATTGTCACTTTCTAACACATGTATTCCATATCCTAACATTGGTTGTATTGAGTTCTTGAGATAAAATAGGTTGTGAACAGCATAAAAATGGAACACAGCCCTGTAATCAAGAGGCCGTGGGCCCAAACGTCTACAGCCGCAATTGACTACTGTAAGGCCTTCAACTGTGATGTTATGAGAGGTACCAAAGCCAAAGAAGAACCCTCCTCCTTCTCTGGTGCAGTTGATAATGACAGTAGACTGCATCACAGTCTCCTCAGCTCCTGCTACTGGCCACTGACCTTGTCCCTTCAGTGTCAGGTTGTTTACATTACTGACATGTACACAATCTTCTCTGTCAAAACTGTGTTCTCCTTCCAAGAAGATGATGCTGGTGTCAGAAGTGAAAAAGTGCTGTGGCTGAGAGATATAGTAGGAAAGGTTGTGACATATCATGTGCGGAAGACATGACTGCTCATGACCAACTGCATTACTAGGTGTGACGTAGTAAACACCAGTGCTGTTCAATGAAGCATTGGAAGGTACAGCCAACAGCAGCAACAAAAGTAGCAGTGCTTGATCCATAAAAGGTTACGGAGTACTTCAGTTATACCACGTATATACCGTGCATGGCAGACTGCTAGTCAGTATTACGACGACCTATACAAAATGTAGCAAGTAATCATAGTTGTAAGTATGGTCAGTAAAGCACAAGGAGTATAGAAAGGCTGCTACTATATAGCGGTGAGGTGGAGGCAGTCTCGCTCGAGACCAAATCACCGATCGACTGAGCACACTCTATTCCATACTAATACATGAACATAATCGTGGTGATCAACCAGTTGCACCAACATACCTAAAATGGTTGTCCTTTTAAGCGAGACGCGACAGGCTGAAAAGCGAGTTGACGGCCAAATAAAAACGGCCGCCAGACAACCTCGTTGTGTTCACTACTTGCACACCTGTCAGGACCACAATGCAATAATCTGGACCACAGTGCACTGCGGTGTAATAACCTGGACCACAGTACCTAAAAATGAATTCAGTCGTACAGATTTCACAAAACCCTCGGCGGCGTCACATGCCACATGATGCATATTGAAGAGATAGTACTAAGCTTTTTGTGTTAGGTTATTGGCAAGAATGATAATACCAGGACGGACTTCATAAGCAATGCCAGCGAATAGCAACATCCTTGCTCTTCAGCATCAGAATACTTTTGTGCGCACAAAAGCATCAAGGAGCTCAATATCTTGCCTTGAGCACACACTACTACTGCTGCAGCCATTCATTTCTTGTAAATGTTTGGAAACGTCCGTGTTACCCGAGACAGTGATTGTCCCACCCCAGATTGCAGTATACGGGCTCGTTGCGTATCCACCGTGTACTGTCTTATCTATGGTACTGTCTTATCTATGGTATTATCTATGGTACAACATTGTCACCAACAACGATCCGCACCTACACGTAAGTGTGAATAATGTTCTGTATTTCATCATGGTTCTCGAACCGTATCCACTAGAGAATCTTGCCCTGATACGCACTGGTTAGTACCAAAATTCAAATGTACAATGTAATTCCCGCTAGAAATTGTTTGCACATGCGCGCCGGCTAACCATAGTCGACTAGCTACCGGTAGTTAATGGGATGCGTGACTCGATCTCGTGATGGCGACTGTGAGTACTCAGCGCTTCCACTCTCGTTGTGGAGAGAACATCAGTCTCTCAGATAACGTCACTGTTGCTAGACGAGTTAGAAACAATGACGATGGTATTGTATTCACTGAGCAGCCGGTAGCGCTAGGTACCGTATTCCAGGTGAAGACTGTACTCGGGTTTGATGACACTGATATTGAACGCTTAGGATCCATTGTGAGTGTCTAGCTGACTAGTGTGTGTACCGCAGTGACTAGTTAGTGATTAGTGTTTACTATGTTGATATCTTACTACCAACAACAGTCTATAGGTATGACCACACAGTGTCCTGATAATATCAGCATTCCTAGATATGCATTGGAATGGAGTGATCACTCTGACTACTGGATCCTGGACTGTAATACTGTTTATCACAATGATGAGAAGAGAGAGCTCATAGTTAACCTCGAGTCTCTTAGAGGGGGCCAGACTGTTGGTTGCATGGTCTCAAGAGACGGAGAGCTACATGTGTATATTGACGGTGTGGATGATGGTATTGTGTGGCCTGGACTACCAACACACAAACCATTCTGGGGTGTGGCTGATGTTTATGGATGCACCAACAAGATACAATTAGTATCAGCAGGTGAGTGACTGTTGTCCATTACTGTATCTCATGTACCTCATCCACTCCAACATATGTGTTCACACCTTTAATATTTTCTCTCCTCTCTTCTCTTCCTCTCACAGATATTAACCCTCATGCAACTGCTAAAAAAGTTCCTTTATATCGTCAAATTTTAAGCAAAATATCCCTCACTAAACCACAAGAACCTCCAACAATACATCATCGTGAAGACCAGATCTCTTATTCTCAAGTCACACTTCTACATCAAAAAAGCAGTGGAACAGCAAAAGACACGATCACAGTTCTTCACCAGCATATCACTCACCTCCAGCAAGACAACACTCGATTACAAAAAGAGGTTACTAGTCTTCAACAAGAGAATGTTCATCTCAAGCAAGATATTGCTAGTCAAACACAAATCCATCAACAAGAAGTCACTCGCTTAAAGCAAGAAAACAATAGCCTCAAACAAGATTGCATTAATCACCAGCAAGACTATGCTCTCCTAACACAAAACCACAAGCAAGAGATCACTCGTCTCCACGAGGAGGCAAGGCAGCTCCAGTCTAGGTTGGACCAGCAACCTAACTTAGGTTCAGATACTGACATTAGCTTCTGGGTGGTCAGCCACAATGAGGTACGACCCACAGGCCAGGTGCTGGGAGAAGGAGGGTGGGGGAGAGTAGTTGTTGGCAGTTTCCGAGGCCAGGATGTTGCTATTAACCCTTTAGGGCCTATAACGGATTTAGCCGTCATAATTGACTCCACCTACTGTAGACGTCATAAATAGTGTGAAAAGTGCTCTAGAAAGGTCAAATAAAGTTTAATTGCAAAAGCTAACTTTACCTGAAAAAACCCACTGTTTTTCGCCACACCCTCCCCACTAAAATATATAGAACGGGGGATTTTTAAAGGGGGTGTCCCCCCATTAACCCGGGGTTCGAAGGGGCGGAGCCCCTCGCCGCTTTCGGCATTTTTGGGGCTTCAGGATGCCCCTAAATGCATACTTGGGCATAGAATATGGTCTAAACTATGCTGTTTGCTCACCTGGACACCACCAGGTTTTTGTATCAGTCACCAGGGCTAAATGAAGACCAAAATTGGCTGAAAAATGACGAGGTCGCAGCACTTAAGCGGCTTCTGTTCCGAATTGGGAGTGGCCAACTCAGAGTTTAGTACATGGTCGTAAACTTTGACATGCCAGGAAAAAACAGTGCTAGTTTGGAACAGCTAGCGTAATGCATGTTGTAGAAATCGCAAGACAAACTGTCAGTTTAGAGCAAGCCGAATTTTCGTCAAAATAATTCAGTCACTAAAGAGTTAAACAGCTCCACTCCAACATCAGCTCGTCTGACTACTATAGAGATCTCCTCCGTCGTGAGATCAGCTTGATGGCTAAAGTGCGTCACCCCAACCTGCTGCTGTTCATGGCAGCAGTATTTGATAGTCCATCCAACACTCCCCTCATCATCACAGAACTCATGGACACCAACCTACGCCAAGCCTATCTCAACGCTCAGCTCACCAACAATGGCGTCAAGCTAAGCATACTGAGGGACGTATCCAATGCACTCAACTACCTCCATCTCCAGTCGAACCCCATCATTCACAGAGATGTGAGCAGTTCCAACGTCCTGCTTCTAGCTCTACCCAACAACAAGTGGAGAGGGAAGCTGTCAGACTTTGGTTCCGCCAACCTTGTACAGTATGCTAGCACTCCTGGTCCAGGAGCTGCAATGTACACTGCTCCTGAAGTGTTCAAGGGAGAGCAACAGACTACCAAGATGGACGTGTTTAGTTTTGGCAAGCTCCTGTGTGAGGTGTTGAGCAATAGTCTTCCTGATCCTGGTGCCTTCCCCTCCATGCTGCAGTCTATGGCCAAGGACTGGCCGCAAATGTACCAACTGATCAGCTCATGTGTGCAACACGACCCCAACAAGCGACCAGCAATGAGTTACATTGTGGATCAGGTAAACCACTTCACCAAACGATGGCATCATCCATTTTAATTTTAGTGGAATCACTATAATTATATTGTTGCATTTTAAAGAAAAATAATTAAAATTATTATTAAATAATCTAACTTCAGCTACGCAGTCAGTGTTAGCCATCGCCGACCGACGAGCTCGCCCTGTGAAGACTGCATGACTGAGCGCTCTAGTTGAGCTATTAGTCCATGAGCCCGAGGGGTTGGAGGGTATCATTTTGAGGGACTAAGGTTAATGGTGATTTTTAGGAAGGTATACATCCCTAGAGTTATAAAATAGATGATAGCATTGTTCTAGAGGTAGCTTTTGGGTTTTATCACAAATTAAATATTAAATGCGCATAAATTACCATAAATTAACAAGTATTTTATACTAATTTTGATCATTTCATTTTTTCATCCACATTTTTCACTGACTTAGACACAGTGAGTGTACACCCTATAGCTCTTTTGGTTAGACAGGCTGCATAGACAGCATTTTACTCCATTTACCATAATAATTATATCTTGGTAAAAGTCCTTATGCAGTAAAAGAATGACCAATGTGTGCTGGTTGCAATCTATCAGGTGCAGTACAGTGGTTCTTACAGTAAAGCACAAACCATAGAGCATAAGCTTCCAGTATAATAAAATTTCAGATATGAGGTCAATTATAATAGAAAGTCATAATAGAAATAACTATACTTAAACTTGATTACTATACCTTTACTGAGATACTACTCATCATCTAGGGAATCATGTGTTTGCATTCATTATTGGTCTAAATAATATTATGCTAAACAACCATTCTATTGCTATACTAGTAACAAGTAAAGTAAAAAAGCTTTAATAAAAAAAACTGAAAAGTGTAGGGATGACTCTTAAAAAAGGAAAGGAACAAGATGGGATGATGCTTGCAAAAGTAAAGAAACAAGATGGGATGATGCTAAGCTTGCAAATGTAAAAGTCCCAAGTATCCCTACATCAGCTGCTTGCTGCGACGCAACTGACAAATACGGAATCCTCTTCCTATACCTTTACAACCGTCAATTACTTCATCGGACTGCGTCCTCCAAACACAGATACCTCTAGTTATTTACAACTGTCAACTACTTCATCGGACTGCGTCCTCCTAAACACATATACCTCTAGTTATTTACAACCGCCAATTACTCCATCTGACTGCGTCCTCCTTCAAACCGCTGATGTAGGGATACTTGGGACTTTTACATTTGCAAGCTTAGCATCATCCCATCTTGTTTCTTTACTTTTGCAAGCATCATCCCATCTTGTTCCTTTCCTTTTTTAAGAGTCATCCCTACACTTTTCAGTTTTTTTTTATTAAAGCTTTTTTACTTTACTTGTTCCTGTTACTTTTTTGATCACTATCAGTTTGAACTTATTAGTATGATAGATGTTATTTCATTTTGACAACTCTGTGAGCAGCAGTTACTAGTCTAGCAGATGTGAACGTGCACAGGGTCTGGAGAGTAAGGAGTGTAGTTTTTAATATTACCAATCATTCATTGAAAGGTTTAAAATAGTAAAGAGGTTAAGGACGCAGATAGCAAAATATCAAGTCCAGGTATGATTTGACAACATGAGTACAGTAATGGACGAAGGAAGAGACTACTCATGATGCTGCAAGCCTAATAGTAGAAGCACGCCTAGTAGAACCTTTTTGATGTCAATATCACACTCACAGAGGCTTCTAGTCCTTTACAACTTACGCTGCGTGGTGTAGGAACCTTACTGTGCGTAGAATCTCAGTTGCTGCCGGTAACTGAATCGTTCACGTCTGGGTATGTCAGTTTTAACCCGCCATCTGAAGCTTTAACGAACAGATCAGCGTTACTTAGGGTATAGTACTGCTCTAGACAAATTTCTTACCTCTGGCTTGCGCGCTGAAGCGTCCAGAGCAGAGACAAAACGCAGTATCGATCGAGATGGCTGCAAAACTGATGTGGGCGGAGTTAATGATACGAGCGACAAGAGGGTTAATTATTTAATGGCGTCTTCAGTCCAAAACGGCCCAAAAACCATGTTTTTCAAGGATTACTCGCTTCTGGTAGTGTTTAATGCCTATCTA
Organism: Haliclona indistincta; assembly: GCA_964017065.1. Lineage (NCBI taxonomy): Eukaryota > Metazoa > Porifera > Demospongiae > Haplosclerida > Chalinidae > Haliclona > Haliclona indistincta. The sequence continues at coordinate 13,271,715 of OZ024783.1, read as the reverse complement.
AGAAGTAAGTGCACTATTCCAGATATATACACGTACAATTGTGCAGGTTTGGTAGTCATTCGTTAACTCAGGACAGCGCTAGGCTTACCGAAAGAAGAAAGAAGAAGAAGAAGAAAGAAGATGAACAATTCGCGTGGGCGGCGATTTCAGTTTACCACTTTAGAAACGTCTGCCAGCTTCACCAAGGGTACTTTCATGCTCAGAACAATCGTCTGATCAATCCTAGGTGTCTGGACTCTCGAGAAACGCTAAAATGGCGAAGATCTAGCAACGGCTCTCTGAGAGTCGCCATCTTGATTTTCGTCGTCGAGCAAGCAGTCCAGGCGACTTTCATGAACTTCCTACAAGCGCTTGCACTTGAGATTCCCTCAGAGATAGTTAAAATGCAGTAGAAATGTATAACAGCAGAGAAAATTGCAAAAACTCGTTTTCACACATGAGTAGCCGCCATCTTAGTTCGAGGTCATCCCTACATATCATTGCCGATCGGCAATGATAATACTACTCATGTTGATGACTAAAGTGTACAAAATAGAGGTTTGCCTGTTGTTCGCTATTAGGATAGTTTATTGTGTCTATTACTATTACTTCATTTCTTTATTAATCTTGTCTATTAAAATTACTATTACCCATTGCATGCATGTCTGATTGTATTAAGTCATACAGAATTGTATATTGTATTAATCCTTTGATCAAATCTTTTCTTGCTTGGAATAAGATGTCAATAAATTGGTATATAAGACCGATATAAGACGACTTAACTGTTGTACCAACTGCTCTTTAGCTTCTTTTCTTACAATTTTCATCCTCGGCTAACTGGACCTGTCACCTCTCTGGCCTATAATACAGTGCTACCTGGCTGTCCTGCTTAGTAGTCAGCCCTTGACTTAATAGCATGTATAGTCCTTTGCCTTTCATAATTATATCGGCATGCATAGCTGTTGATTAAATCTCATTTTGGTACATACAGGTGTGTCTGCATGAGGTCAATAATTAGTCACTATGCTGGTAGAAGGGATGAGCATAAATACTATCTAGTTTAGGAGAAAATAGGTACAGGTACAGAATGCTCCTGCTATAGGTACAGAATGCTCCTGCTAGGTACAGAATGCTCCTGCTAGGTACAGAATGCTCCTGCTATAGGTACAGAATGCTCCTGTTAGGTACGGAATGCTCCTGCTAGGTACAGAATGCTCCTGCTAGGTACAGAATGCTCCTGTTAGGTACAGAATGCTCCTGCTAGGTACAGAATGCTCCTGCTAGGTACAGAATGCTCCTGCTATAGGTACAGAATGCTCCTGCTAGGTACAGAATGCTCCTGCTGTAGGTACAGAATGCTCCTGCTAGGTACAGAATGCTCCTGCTATAGGTACAGAATGCTCCTGCTAGGTACAGAATGCTTTTGCTAGATGAGGTACCATTCCTAATTCAAATCAAGAAACTTATTCTGATTTCTTTAATGCAGGTCTGTAGTCTTTACTTTGCTTTAGCTGCAAAAACTCTTGGCATTGTCTCATCCAATGTATAAGCATGTATACAATAATGGCTCTGTATACATCTATACTACTATGCAGTATGTAGCAGCAAGTTACTTATACCCATCTTCTCTGGGTTTTAGTTCCACACAAGGAACAAACATGTCCTTATCTTGCTATGACATGCCAAGGGCATCTGCCTTCAGAGCAGATCACTACAGTCTACGTATTAATATAGCTTTCTTCGATAATCTTACAGCATGAAGTACATGTATAAGTAGTTTCATTGCTTGATAATCAGAATCATTGTTGTGAATATGATTAGAGGAGCATGAATTTAATTACTACCTAATCATTATTCAAGCTTGCTAACAGTAGATACAAAAACCTTGATAAAACACAAAAGCTACTATTTCGGCAATGCTATCACACATTTTCTGATTCTAGAAGTGTAGGGCTTCTAAAAAAATACTATGAACCTTAGTCCCTCCAGATGATACCAAAAGCCAAAATTTTGGGCTCTGGCTCATGGCCTATATCAGCTGATCGACTCCACGTTGCATGCAGCCTGTAGGAGGTGGGGCTGAAAGTTTAACCCATTGTCATCGGAAAAGATTTTAAAGTTGAAGCAGACAGATGGCGGCTGGTTTTTCTTTGTATTCCACAGACTCTGACGATCTTGTAAGTCCGCACATGATCAACCATTCGTAGACACACTAAAATCACTTTTGCTCTGTATTTGCACGCTTTACCATACTCTCTCTTTCTCTCTCGATCTCTCTCCGCATTAGATTTCGTCAACTCATCATGGTCTGGACAGATGTACATCTCTAATACAAGCTCTACTGAACTCCAAGAGACAACAAGGCACGCTCTATGCACCTATCATGTTATACACATGTCACCATCCATAATAATTATCCTTCTTTGGTACAGATCGTCAGCCAGACCACGCCCACTCTCCTACATCTACAACCGAGGTACCTCACACTCGTCACAAGCAACATCATCGTTCCAAGACTGATCCCGGTACCACAGTCTCAGCCCCATACTTAGGTGTGAGCAAAAAGATAATCCAAAAGAAAGTCGTGGAAGGAAAGAGATCGACTGTACCACAGAGACTAGGAAAGGTCACCGTTAGTACAAGAAAAGGTCAAACTATGAGAAAGTTCAGTCCTCGTAATGTGAGAGTAATGAAAGGGTCATCCTCATCTGAGCCTATCATGCAGTCTACCACTGCTAGCAGACCAGGAAAGTGTTTACTGAGAATACCATTACGAACTAGACAAATTCATGAGACAAAGAGAGAAGAGAAAACAACGACAACAGACAAGACTACAAAACCACAGATAGAAAATAACGACCGTCCTTCTGAACCGGACAAAACTTCACTCGATCGATCTCCTTCTCTCTCAGCTACAACCATATCTCATCCTCCTCCTTCTTCATCAATAGCTCCTCCTGTCCAGTGCTTGCCTCCTCATCCATCATACAGTGATCCCTGGCAGCTACCACCACACTTCTACCACCGTCCAGCTTCTGTTCAACCACCAAATCTTCACTCGTATCCATCAAATCCACAGTTTTATCCACCACCTCCACTGCCAACACACCCATTCACTAGTTACCCTACTCTGAGCAGCATGAGAGAGAGACCACCAGCAAGCAGAGACACTGCTAACCCGCCTGCATTCTATCCTTCAGCAAATTCACAGCAGCACATATTCACCGCCGGCACTCAAGAAAGGAGAGAGGAATATACCACTCCTGTAACCAGCAGTGCAAGCAATACCAAAGAGTTCTGTGATCAAAGAGAAGAGGTATTCCACCAAGGACGAGGCGCTCTAGAAAGACAAGAGAATACTCATGTATCTTCATCCTTTTCAAACTGTCCTATTTCTTCATCGAGTGCTTTTCTATCTCAAGAGCATAACCCTGATTCTATCTATCGATATTACACTCAGACTAGATCACCTCCTGCTCTGCAACCAAAAGTGACCTTTTCTCTTCCTCCGAGTTGGAGGGATCGACCTGAGGATTCAGTGTCCGATAGTGGCGATGTGACTAGTGCTAGTGGTGGGGGTGTGGTTAGTGAGGGTGACCCAGTTGCCGTAGAGATCAGAGAGGTGCTGGTGTGTGTAGTGGAACAGCTTGAGGGCGTGGTCAAGAGACAGACGAGCAGTGATGGTGACAGTAGTGAAGGTAAATAAATGTATAAGTGTACATTCCTCAGCAGCCGTTACGTTTCCCTCCCTCTCTCTCTCCCTCTCTTTTAATTCCTCCTTCTCTCTCTCCCTCTCTCCTCCCTCTCTCTCTCCCTCCCTCCCTCCCTCCCTCCCTCCCTCCTTCTCTGTCTAGTTGTCGGTCTTGTTCTAGATCATCTTCGTTCACTCACTCACTGGCTCTCATCTCTCACTAATCATCCTCCATCTCTCCCAACTTCTCTAGCAGCAGACAATTCTGTTCCATCATGGTTAGTACACAATGACTATGTATAATAATTATTTAGTATTTCTTTTCATATTTGTAGTTGTTGCAAGCATGTTCAATATTACTCTCTATTTGTTCATTAGTGATCACAACGCTGCTTTGACTGATCTACTGAAAACTAGAGAAGATGAACTGCAAACTCTGCAACTCGAAGGTACATGTACAATATGTCACTCTTCCTATACTGGCCGCCGGGTACAACCAAGCAATGCTGCATATTATGTAAAACGAGCCAATTCATTCAGTTACCGAACATTGACACAGCATGCACAATGTGATATTTCCTGTTTTATTTCATGTTTCCTGAATCGGCAAATTAAACTCTTGCCTAATTTTTGCCTCTTCTTTTGACTGCTGTAGACCTGGTATCTTTCCCATGCATTTGAATAATTCACAAATTTGCTAAAATTTAGTAATTTTGTTTTACGCTCGTTCAATGTAGGTCACGGTAAATTAAATTGTTCCATGAATAATAGTGTCCCTATTAGTGTAACCTTATCCTGTCTCTAATACTAGCATCATCTCTGAGACTACATTACCAGTTACTAGAGCAGACAATGATAGAGCTAAAGGAACAGATGGAGAAACTATTGAATGAGAAATCATCTTTACACAAGGTGAATTAAGAATACTAGAATAGTGTTCATTTGTGTTGTTGTTAGAGAGAAGAGCAGCTTAGGAGAGAGAACACATGTTATGGAACACAGGTAAGATAGAGGTTACATTACCAGGGTTCTAGCTAGACAGTTTTTGAATGGATTGTTTTTCCTAGATCCATTTGGTTTAGAATCACTTGTGGTTCATTTGGGTGTTAGGATAAGTAGCTGTTCTTACATGTGTGTAAACAAGGCATTCTATTGACATATTATAAATTGTGAATTTGCTTGTGCATTAGTCAATGTAGTTTACCAATCATTGAACCTGGTGTGGCATATCTTGAAGCACACTGATGTAAGTACAGTCCCTCTAGCTATTATTGTAGTGGAGCTACAGTAGTTTGTGGAATAGTGCATGTTGATGTACGGAATGTATGGATTTATTATCGTGTCATAGGTTAGCACTTTTCAAAAGAGGATTTCTGAGCTCCAGACAAGAATGAAAGGTTGATACATGTACAATATCACTTATGTACACATGCTACTAATGAATATCATTACATTGTACCATAACAATGAGTTCACTATTTGAGCAGCTAATGAAGGAGAGAAAGATGACCAGCTACAAATGACCAGACTCTCACTAGCTGAGAAAGAGACTGAGCTCCTCCACTGCCAGGACAAACTACTGTGAGCTGACTCTCTCTTTCTCTCTTTCTCCTTATTCTATCTAAAATGATTAGGTGAAAATTTTTAAAATATTCATGTAATATTTTTCTACGCTTGCAAGTGTGTTTGGTTTTTACAAAACTGTTTTCACTATCTCTCTCTCTCTCTCTCTCTCTCTCTCTCTCTCTCTCTCTCTCTCTCTCTCTCCCTCCCATCCTCCCTCCCTCCCCCTTCCTCCCTCGATCCTTCCTCTCTTCTTCCCTCTCTCCCAATCTATCTCTCCCCCTCCCTCCCTCCCTCTCTCTCTCTCTCTCTCTCTCTCTCTCTCTCTCTCTCTCTCTCTCTCTCTCAGTGGGTTTCGACAGTATCTTGCTCAGATATTGATGGAAGTAACACCCTTCTCTGTACCGGATGGGGGCGTGTCTGGTGGGTGTGGCTGCATACCAAGGCACTGTCTGTCTATGATGCAGCAACTAGTGAACACAGGTACCATACAACAAGACCAGGAGAAGGAGGAAGAACGGTGAGAGATGAACACACACATGTATACAGCTGTAGACTCATTCCCAGACTGACCACATAGGAACAAGGATGCTATCATATAGTTTACATGTACATATTAGTGAGCTGGCTCAAGTGTATTGTAAAGTATTTGACTACAGAATGAGATAGTTATAATAACACATTCCTAGCTCAAACACTTTATATGAGCTGGTGTGTACAGTATCACACTATAGAATTATTATTACAACAATATCAAACTGATTGTGAACTACTTGTAAAGCTAGTCATGTGATCTTCATTGTAACCAGCTCATAATAACATTGTGTGATACAGCACACGTCACTGAATATGATTATCACTTCTCTTGTGACGTGTAGACCGACAAAAGAGCTGACCAGAGAGCAAGCTAGGAATGATGGTGTAGCAGACGTGAACGATTTCTCCTCTGAGGACCACACTATCATCTCAACTGTGACCTATGATGGGAGTGTCGAAATGGAGGAACCTAACACCAATCGAAATGATAGCGAAGAAGACAGAGCAAGTGAGCAATTTCCTCTACAACATGGCGGACAAGATACAGAACTGAGTGATCAAAGACTGAGTAGTGATAACCGAACGATGCTCTTACATTCAAACCAACAAAGAATAGTAAAACAAGTAACTGATTCAAAAAATTCCCAAAAACTGTCTTTGTCTGAACAAGAAGTGCTTGACATGACTAGCATTGAATCATCTTTCAATGATGGAGAGAATGATGAACACAGCACTGCAGTGCCGTCAACACTGACAAGAGCAAGGAGAGTGAGTGATAGAGAGGGTAGTGCAGCACAGACCATGACTACCACTACCAGTAGTGAGCTGGAGTTCAGACGAGATCTAGCTGCCCTGGACGCTGACATTGCACGACTACAAGTGCACTTTCAAGTAGCTCTACAACCCTCACAAACACAATTATAATAATGATTATTGTGCAATAAATTCTGGAAACATTCGTTTTTTTCATTTTAAGTCTTTATACAGAGGGAAAGGTCAAGCCTCGATCTAGTACTATACTGCAATGAATAATTTTGAGCCTGAGCGAGTCGGGTAATAAGACGTACATCACGCGATCAGTCTGGTATGTATACGGAAGTATCCGTTGTTTTACTATAAAGTCACGCCCTTCAACTGTGTCTAGCTCAGCCCGCGCTCTTCAGCCCTTCTTCTTCTGTGTTCTCGTCATCTCTAGCTGTTACCATGAGTTCGCTCAGTCAGCATCAGGAAGAATTGGTTAGTGATCAATTAAACAGTTGGTTAGTTGTGAGAGAGAAAGCGCCGCTGTAGTTCTGGTGCTGTGTCAGTCAGTGTGTGAGCACTGTGTGATAGTGAGGTGGTCATATCACTCAGTATGGGATCAGTAGTTCATTCAGGATGGAGACTGTAGCAATCATTGTCTGATACTGATTACATTTTGTTGTGTTCTACTCACAGAATAAGGAACTCTATCAGGCTTGTGAGTTTGGTAATGTCAGCAAAGCAAAGGAGCTCCTTGATAGAGGAGCTCATATAAACTTCCCTAATCCTGATCCCTTGAAAGTGAGTATTGTTATAGTGGTCACATGACATGATGTGTACTAGTAACAGATTCACACATCAGTATCTATATACTACCACACACAGTCAGTGGTTGAGCATTTGGTTCTGTATGTCTGTTAGTGTGACCATCATTGATTACATGTATTGTTCATGTGAGATATTTCTACTAGATACATTATCCCATTCCTACGTACATTGTTGTTACACCTGACAAAGAAGTGCATCAATAGTCAAACTATAGTTGACTTTGTCTCAGTGTCAGGCTAAATGGAGTGTGTGCCATGCTTGTACATGTACTGTATTTATACATGTGCTTTGCTGTTTCATTTTGACTGTTGACTACATGTCAGTCGAACACTACTTGATAGTGTGGTGTCGTGAGCTTTCCATTCCTCTCTTTTGTATAATGTGAGACATCGTGAGTGAGAACATGTATAGGAGCAGTAAATGGAATGATGTAGGCATCGATAGATACATGTACATCATGGAGGACACTGTTTGATCAGTGGGAGACTTACTTTATAACACGTGTGTCCATGCAATTTGCTAAACTATTATAAAAAAAAAAAAAAAAAAAAAAAACACAATATTTATTTATTATGTACTCATTTATTACCACTCACTGTGTTATTGTTGTCATTATTCTCTACTATTATACAGTGGACTCCTCTTCATATTAGTTCAGTGAGGGGACACTCCCAGGTTGTTAACCTTTTACTGTCACAGCCTGGGATAGTGGTTGACTCACGTAATCAGGTATGGTAATACACACACATACACACACACACACTGGGTGTGGTCAGTGTGACAATATGTAGTGTCGTTTTGCTTGTAGTGCATGTGCTCATAAATCTGTATGAACAATATACAGTGCTACAGTAATCTCATCATAATGATTGTTCCCTTGCTCTGGCTTGCTCCTTAACTGGTCCACTAGCAGACTATTGTAGTACACGTCAAATGATAATTGTATTTCCTGTGATCTGTAGTCAGTAAACTATTGTAATGTGTCATACTGTACTGGTACACACAATATCAGTCACCTATGATACTGTAATACACTAGTTACTGAATGTATTATTGTGTGTATTTGTAGTATAATGTTATTACCAACAAGACCAGTTACCATGTGTTGTGCTTGACACCACTAACAAGTTCACACTCAATAATCATGTGTTCTACACTTGTTGTTTATTCTATAGGTTGATGAGACACCACTTCATCTCTGTGCATGGTCTGGTCATGTGGCAGTAGCTCAGATGCTTGTTGCTTCAGGTGCGGCAATTGATGCAACCAGTAGGGTGAGTACACGTGTGTCTAGTGATACTGATATTGTTGCAGGGGCGTATCTAGGATTTGGGTCAGGGGGGAGCTCATTTAAAATTCATTGATAACCACACCCATTTAATAGATTTTATAACTAGACACACCTACAATTAATAATTAATAACTACTAGTCTATTAGTATGTCACGGAGCTCCATTCTTCTTGGATGTCGACGGGCAAATTCGTCGATCGCCTTGGGGATATCTAGAGCTAAATCGCGGTGGACAGCAAGAAAACTAAGCTCAGACAAACGAGCACCGGACATCGACGAACGCAACGTAGTTTTTGTTCGTTTTAGCCCACTGAACGATCTCTCGGCTGAACATGTGGTTGGTTTGCAGGGGGATGCTCGAGCATGAAAAGCACCATCATGCTAGATACGCCTCTGTGTTGTGTTGTTGAACAAGGCTGTTCTCATGAAACACAATAATGACTAATTTAAAGTGCTTAATTCATACATTGCTGGCTACATGAAATAATAATAATTTTCCCGAATTTTAATGTACCGACAGAATTATTAATAGTATTAATTTTCTCTGTATTTCAATTGTGGTGTTTATTTTGTGATTATGATATCAATGACATTCACAGCACAGTTAGACAACAATTCTCGCCGCTAAGTCAATGTCATGTACTGTATTAGTCCTGGGCCTATATGGGTGTTAATCCTGTCTTCCATGGGGTTTGGTACAGGGGGCGGGGTCATGTTTGAGGTTCTTCCTGATAGAGTCTAGCTAGTGTACAGATGTAATGTAAGGCTAATAACGTGCACTGTGTCTGTCACTAATAGTTGTCTTGATGATGTCATAGCAGCTAATAATTATAGAGGATCTCAATATTGATTTGTACGTGTCATACCGTTCATTTGAGTGTGTCCTAACCAGTGCTGTTCTGTCACTCTTACACATGTTTTGGTGGATTATAGTAGCTAATGTAATACAGTGGTAATCCTATAGCTGATCTATGTATGCCCGGCAGAGTAGCTATAAGTGTCTCTAACAAACAGCAAACCAGCTTTTAGTATTCCAACAAAATTTGTCTGATCTGAATGCAGTCGTTCAGTGCAGAGCTAGTGTACTCAATTGTGTACTATCTGATGTGCACAGTTTTTACCGATACTATATTGAGTACTGATACTTTCCATGTATAAGCTTGTTGATTACAGATACCGATAGTCTTGAATTTTATAGATTCCTAGTTGAAAATGACACCATCTTTATTAACAGCACACAGCAAACTCACAACTCACAATTAAACTCACAGCACACAGCCTAGATAGACTGAAGAAATTCATTGAACTTGATGACATAGTATAGTAATTTACTCTAGCTACATAGTCTTAACCTTGAATTGTGTTTCAGTAACTTGACGTAAGCATACCGATACAGTACTGATACACTGAGTATCAGCATTGATACCGATACCGATGCTGGTATCAGTGCATCACTACTTTAATTGTTTGTGTGTCATAATGATTCACACTATTCTATTGTTACACTATAGTTTGGCCAGACTCCACTTGATAGGGCAAGACAGAAAGGAAATCAACACATGATAAACTATCTTACAGGACTTACTGATGGTCAGTGTACATGATAGTACTATACTTGTTCAATAATTGTTGCATGTACAGTAAATGCTTGGCGTTTCATTGTTGCTCAATATAATTAAGTTGTTGTTCTATCAGTCACTGATACAGTAGTCACAGTACTGCAGTGCTGTCAGTACATGCATGAGCTAGTATACAATACTCATGCATGTGGTCCAGTGCAGGCTAGTAACCATTCTGATACTACAATCATTCAACACTATCTACTGTAGCTACACATGTACTGTACATGTATGATAGTCTCTGTTTCTTTAGCTACACCATCATCACCATCTCTACCACTAACACCATCTCCTCCATCATCACATGGTAAGAATCAATGTTACCTACACACTAACATCATGATTGAATTATCATACATGAGTACTGAATGAATCTATTTTTAGCTTATAGCTAAACTCAGGCTTTTATGAACCTTGATACACACCAGATTACATTCCCATTGCAATCATAACGTTTCCAAAACACAATCACAAATCCTTTACTCTGTATTGTGTAACACATGTTATCAAGTGTGCGTATTGTAAATATATTTTTAACAGCGTGATTACACTCACACTAAACCATTCCAGAACTGTTCTTAAAATTGTTCAAAACGACAGCTCTATCAAAGTCTTTGCACGCTCAGTGTTCACAAAGTCTAGTGAAGTTCTCGAAGCAGGCTGTAGGCTAGTCAACTTATACGACGCAGTTCACACACTTATTACACAGCAGTATGACCATGGGATTGCCTCTGAAATACCCTTTGGACGTTATTTAGCTTCAAAGTTCAATCGCTTCGTCCTTCACTCGAGTCTTGCGGACTCTAGCCATCTTCACTCTTCCTTGTGTATCGTTATGTAATACTTAGTTCTAACTTCCCAGATTAGTGTCACGAACGGTTTCTTCTGGAACGATCCTTTTACATTAGCAGGTTGGAACAGTTCTGTGCCTGTTTACACTAAAACATAAACCAGTTCAAAAACCGTTTTCTAGACTATAGCAAGCTGTAATATAAACATATTACAGCTTGCTATAGTCTAGATATTTGTGCTAGTACCACTACACTATTCGAAGTTGTACACTCCTTGGAATGATAAGCTCCTGACACTAAACATGTAGATATGACTGAACACATTGTGATACTGCCATGTTTTCAATGTGAACTCAATGTATGCTCATTTTTGACAATAATGCAAAAACATTGCAAAGCAATTAGGACAGTTCAACAGTGTCAGAGCTTGATCTATAAGGGCTATTAAAAATATCCATGAATAAGAAAACACACGAAGGGGGAATTGGTTTCCGATTCTCTCACCTGGGATCTGGCACTGCAATAATATTTTTAAATAATAATTTCTTTTTTAGATAATGCTGTTGATATGTTTGTGGTCTAATATTGTGTTTACAATCAAAGTGTCATGTATAGCTTCATCGTGTTAGTGATACATGATGTATTACTGGTATTCTTGATGTGTAGGTGTTGTAAAGAGAGGTATTATACAGCAACACATTCAGCAGCAGGGTAGTGTACCAGTACGATCACTCAAGGGTTTCATGATCGGACCATCTCGTGTCGGTAAAACCACAGCACGACGTCGTCTCACTCACGAGATCGTTCACATATCACCAGACGAGATTGTTCCCAGTACCGGTATAGATGCTCCAATTACTGTCCAGTTGTATCATGACATTGACCGATCATCAGTGCTCTTGTCTGAGGGAGGGTGGAGGAGCCAGGGACTGGAGGAACAGTGCCGTGCTTTGTGCAGCCGTATTCTAAACCCCCCTGCAGCACCCTCCAGCAGTACCAGTAGAAGGAAAAGAAGAAGAAGAAGGAGAAGAATTATGTCCGCTACCAGACCATCCACTGCTGCCAGCAGCTTACCTGGTCCTGCCACCCTCGTACAGGATTGGGACAATCTTACACGTCGCACACGAGATGAGCTAGTATCTACTGCACTCACTAAGTTAGTCAAAGATGAGGACTGGGAGACCATCCAGGAGTTCCTCAAGAATACAGATATTCTTTCTTTTCTTCACTTTATCGATATTGGTGGCCAGCCAGAGTTTCACGAGATCCTACCTCTCCTATTACATGGCATGGCACTAAACATGATTTTCTTCAACGTCACTCACGATCTAGACTCCCCCTACACAGTAGTGTACAGAGCTGATGGGTCCAGTTCAATACAGTATGAGTCAGAATATACTATCAGAGAGATCATCCAGCGTGCTCTGTGCAGCATCTCCTCACTCCAGACTAGTCCAGACCACAAGCCGGCAGCCATTCTCATTGGCACTCACCTCGACCTGACCAGTGAGGCAGCATTTCTCACTCTAGACTGCTCCATTCAGCAATCCTTCCAAGACGACTATTTCATGAGGAGAGATGTTCTGTGCTCGGTCAACAAGCCAGGAGAGGAGAAGAGATACATTCATCCACTCAACAACGTGAGTACAGACTCCAGCGATATTGAGGGTCTTCGTGAACTGATCACAAGAATAGTCCACGAGCGGTTTACTCCACAGCAGGTTCCAACAGGTGCATTATTGCTCCACCTGATACTGCGCATGAGATTCGATCCATCTCCAGGATGGTGCTCTCTAGAAGAGTGTGTAGTAATAGCTGAGCATTGTGGCATCTCCAGAGAAGACCTCCTCGGAGAGAATGGTGTCCTCCAGTACCTGCATGACAAGTATGGCACTATCCTTTACTATGGTCGGTTGAAGAAGCTTGGCAAGCGTGTTATTGTGAATGTTAACCTGATTATGAAGCCGCCAGCAGATCTGTTTGTGTCTGCATTTGGAGCAGTGAGAGGTGAACTAGAGACAGCTAAACACATGCGACTCACAGGAGAGGTTTCTCATCGTCTTATGAACAAGGCATGCAGTGAATCCTCTACTGACGAGGTGGGAATCCCGACTGATGAGATTGTGGAGCTACTAGAGTCGTGTTATATCCTCTACAAGAATGCGAAATCTGCTAGTGATGAAGAGGTATACTTCCTGCCGTGCCTCCTCTACCCCGACCACAATGTGACGATAGAGTCCAGCGACCCCAAGCTCCTCTCTGGTCTCCTCTATTCTCCTCTCCTCCTCATACCAGCTACTGGCTTTGTCCCTCTTGGCCAGTTCCAGGCCTCAGTCGTCAGATTCTCTCAAGATAAGAATTGGAGACTGGATGAACTGAATCGATTTAGAAATCGAATTCGCTTTTACTTTCATGATGATAGCGAAGAAGAATTGGTTCATGTTGAGATTCGTAGTCTGGTTAGTCACGTAGAGGTTCGTATTCTTAATGATGCCGTTATCAACCCACGCTTGATCTTGGAGTGTCGTCGCCAGCTGTGGACAATGTTCTCTGAAGTTGGTTCACTCTATTCTCACACTCGAGATGTGCACTGGGACTTTGGGTTCTACTGTCCTCACGCTGTGCAGTCAGGTAGACGCCCTCATCCTGCATGCTGCTTCTCAAAGAACAAGCCACAACAAGTGATCTGTTCTATACGAGATTGTCGAGGAGGACCAGTTGGTTTAGAGAACAAACACAAGTGTTGGTTCACTGTAAGTATATGTGTGTTGTAGCTTATAGTACTCTTTGCTTGTTTGTATACAGGAGGTGACTGAACTGGAGAGCTGTCACACAGCTACACAGCTACCCACAACTACTGCTGGCCGTGTTAGTTATAGTGGTAGTACACTCGGTGAGTTGCTAATCTTTTCCTGACTAGACAGTGCAGTATAGTTCAGTGTTGTTTGTGTTCCCTCAGGTTCTCCTCTCTCAGTGAACCTGCTTCTTAAAGCAGTCAGCAGTGTCACTGACTGGCATGGTCTTGGTCGAAGACTGGGTCTCACAATGAGTGAGCTAAGGGAGATTGAGATCACCTATCATATACACGGAGTCAAGAGAATGAAAGCTGAAATGTTTGATGTTTGGTTGAAGAACTCTCCTAATGCATCTTGGGCCGACCTGGCAGCTGCTGTAAAGGATCGAGACACAGTTACCAGTGATATTGCAGACTCACCACCAGGTAACAAAATTAATGTTGAGCATAATACCTTGGAATTTTAATGTCAAATTTTTTTTTTGTTATTAATAATTTTATTTTTGTTGTTAACTTGTGTGTCTCTATTTTATATAGAAATCTCACCTCGTACAGTATTAGATCCTGTTTCTAACCTAGAGGGTGTCTCCAAACCTGTTTCCTCCGTCAATACACCTGACAACGTGCCCCCTACTACTTGTTGGCAGCAGATAAGAAACAGTCTTGTTCAGTTCATCATTCTTCTTTGCACTAACTGTCGTGCATGGGCAAGTATCATTGTCATATTTGCTGCTATCAGTTTGTTCTTCTACCAGTACTAATAGCATTTAATGTAAGTATGTCATCGTTTATTCTTGCTTACCTAATTCTGGTTTACTATTGATATCTATTGCAGTATGTGGGACTATGCAACACTCCTTCACCTTTACCATTCCCTGATGATCTCATTTTTATTTATGACTATATTCTCCTGATCAGTTCTCCGCACTGTAATGATCATGGACATTGGAACTCTATTTTTATCATAATCTGTATTTTTTGGTTCATGCTGTAGACTCAGTGTCTGGTATATTGGTCATGTTGTCTTGTATCTATTGTGTGCTCTGTGCTATTTAAATGCATGCTGTCAATTCAATGAGAGAGTTCCCTTTGCTGGTCAATACTATTGCAGACACATTTGCGGCATGAGCTAGGTTATTACACACACAACATGCTTAGCTAGCTCACTGCAGCAGCCCATCATTATGGTGTATAGGACCAACCTGAACATGCTTTCTAAGTTCTGGTTCATCAGGTTTGCAGCTCTTGACAGATCGGTTGATAAGAAACCAACTCATGGACCCATCATGCACAAACACTTCTCGTGACCGTGCAGTGGAGCTGGCTGATCTCCTGCAGTTCATCCTCACTGTTTGAATCATGAATGTATCATTGATCAATTTCACAATCATCATCGACTCATGCATACTGAACTATTAATAAACTGCACCAAACCACTGCACCCAAGTATTGTAATCACTTCCATTACTAAGAGGTTTTTGTTAGCAGGAAAAGTTGCATGGTTACATACCTGTAATCAGTACATGATGAAGCGTGTTGTATGTGGTACCGTACTTGCCTATAGTCTACCAGTGCCTCGACCAGCTCTGTATGTAACTGTTCTGTATAGGACATAATTATTGTTATCATTCTATGCATGTATTATTACATGGAGGTGTGTGGCTGCTGCATCATATAATGTATGATAGTAAAGTGCTCAAGCCCTAGCTGTGTATGGTTGACAGGCTAAACACCATCATCACCCATTATTATGACAACTGACCAATAATATTTCAAACTGCTGCAGTGTACATACATTCAGAAGCTGTGCTGAATACTATATAGAACAATGATGATGATAATAAGATAGTGATGGTAATTGTATAGGTGATACGTATACATAATACTAAAAAGAACAAGGATCAACTGTTAAATGATCAACTGATCATTGATCAATAGTACAACTGTTAATAATAATAAGGCTAACTACTTCACTGAGATGTAAAGGAAGAAAAACAACAAAATAGCTAAGCTATACAAAAAGAACTAACTAAAGCACACAAAGACAAACATAAAAACAACACAAAAGCTAAAGCAGGTCAGGTAAAGGAGGTAAAACATTACAAGTACCTAAGAAAAGGATAATAATTATACAGCAGATTAATATAGACTTCGATTCCACTATAAGCTATAAGTAATTAATATCCACATGCATGAATGAAACTATGCCGATGCCGGCATTGGTTTTGTGTGCATAATTGATCATTAAATTCCTCCACACTGATACTGCCAAATGACTGTCAACACCACTGTAACTATTGTGACTATCACCACCAGCAACAGCAGATAACATGCAGATCTGGCATTGTGGTGACATGTTACGTCTCAGGGCAATATTGGTATGTTTAACATTTGTTTTGCTTGAGCTCTCAGCAACTACAGGTAAAAGACACAAAATATCAATCACTTTAACTTTATGATGTATTTAGTGTACCTTCAAACCGATGAGTAACTACACCATCATTTTCTTGGGGCGAGCCTTCTTGAATGAAGCTTCCTTTTTGCTGTTCATCTGTGGAATAAAATTAATAAGATTATTGTAACTGTGATAATCTTATTAATTTTAATAAGATTATTGTTATGATAATCTTATTAATTTTATTTGCACCTGCTGTTGCTTCACAATACTTTATTTCGATTGTTTCTGCAAGACTGTTTTCGTCCATCTTTCTCAGTGCTGAGACCACATCTTCCCAACTGAACTGCCTCTATAATTATTAGCTAAATTAACGTATACAGTCATGCAATTTTAATATATGATGCAACCAATAAGGTGAGTACAGCTCTAGTAATTGAGGAATAATTAGCTCTGTGCAACTGAATATTGTACTACGTGTAGTAAATAAATTATATTTAAAAACAACTTTTGTGTTCATGTAAAAAATTAGAGAACTAGTAGTTGTGTTTGTGTGTACAGTATGTGACTACAGGAATTTTAGTGGACGACAGATGAATCTGAAAATGTTACATTGTGTTTCTCCTCCTGTATGAGAGACACACACTCACAATGCATCATGTACTAGTCACAACTCACCATCAGTTACTGGATCTTGTTAGCTAACTCATTCTCTCCCATCCTCTGCAGTGCAGCTCTCAACACATTCCATGAAGGGACTCCCCTCTTTGAGACATCATCCTGTTGCTGCAGCCATGCCGAGAGCATAGCTATCTTACAGCTATCTATTCTGCCTTGCTGCTCAAGGCCTATCTTCTCCAGTGAGGAGCAGAGAAGGCCTAGTTGTAGCCCAAGGTGCTTCCAATTGTTGACATCACGAATCACGATCAACACGTCCACTAGATCATTAGCAGCTGTGAGAGTATAATTAAAGATTAATAATAACAGGAGGACTCTCATTATAATGTGATGTCACTCACTGAGTGTTCTAGAGAGGTCAAATATGCGTGGTCTTGTCAGATCATCTACACATGAGAACACACTATCATTAGATGAAGTGAAGACACTCAACAACACACAAACATCTCGTTACAATCATAACAACTAGCTCATTCTCTTATCTCATTATAGTGTAAGCCGGTCATTGTGTCTAGCTCACCTGTTGACTGGTGCTGTATAAAATACTGTTGTTGTTGGTTAACCCTTTAAATACTAAGTTATCTTGCTGGAATTTTAACCTCGTAAATGCTGACCAATTCTCTCACAAATATCTCGTGTCTTTTGTGCTACTGGTCTCAAATTTGCGACCTTTTGCGACAAATTTGCAACCAAAAGTCTCAAGTATCCCTACATCAGCGGCTTGCTGCAATGACGCGCAACTGACAAATGCGGAATCCTCTTCCTACACGTATTACAACTAACTGTCAACTACTTCATCGGACTGTGTCCTCTTAACACAGTTAATTACAACCGTCAATTACTTCATCCTCCTTCAAGCTCTAATGTAGGGATACTTGGGACTTTTGCATTTGCAACCATTATTCCATCTTGTTCCTTCACTTTTGCAAGCATCATCCCATCTTTTTCCTTTCCTTTTTCAATACACTTTTCAGTTTTTTATTAAAACTATTTTAATTTACTTTATACTTGTTCCTGTTACTTTTTTGATCATTATCAGTTTGAACTTATTACAGTGGAACCCCTCTTAGCGGACACCCCTCTCCAAAGGACACCCTCTCTATAATGGAAACGTACTTAATCCCAAATATAACCCGGCCACATAAATGTAGGTTATATACCGAGGTAGAGGTGTATATGGGAATTTGGATACCGAGAGCGAATCCCAAGGAACCCAAATTACCATATGCACCGAAAACCGAGGTTTGTAACTGGTTTAAACTATGATTTTGACTTACCTGGAGGGGAATAGCACTCTTGTACTAGTGAGCTACCCAAAACGGCACCAAAAACGGCGCAAAACATACAAATAGCGTGATAAACGGCGCTTAGTTTGCGAAGTGGCACCATGTTTATTACACCCGCTCACGCACTGGTATATATGCGAATTATTTGGATACCTCATTACATCAAAGAGAATTATTCATACAATAGTTTAATGTATAATAAACCCCTGAACAGAGGAACTAGCTCTATAATGGACAATTTTGTTGGTCCCAATGGTGTCCGCCTTAGAGAGGTTCCACTGTAGTGGTATTCTGGGTTAGCTGTTTTTTCATTTTAACAGCTCTGTGAGCAGCAGTTACTAGTCTAGCAGATGGGAAGGTGCACAGCCTCTTGGGTATAGTTTATAAATGTTTAATGAGTCAATCACAAGAATAATCATTCAATAAAAAGTTTAAAATAGTCAAAGAGGTTGCGCAGACAGCAAATATCAAGTCCATGTATGATTTGACAACATGATACTTCCTAGCACTGTAATGGATGAAGAAGGCTAGACTACTCATGATGCTGCAAGCTTAAAATTAGTAGAAGCACGCCTAGTAGAATCTTGTTGATGTCGATAAAATACACACAGCTGCTTCTAGTCTTTTACAACTTACGCTACGTGGTGTATAGAAACCTTACTGAGCGTAGAATCTTGCCGGTCAGCTAGAATACTTGTTCACGTCTGGGTATGTCAGCGCTAGCTTTAACCCTTTAAGCCCTATTGTTGCCTTTTGATAACATATTCAACTCCACCTACTGTAGACCTCATAACTTTAGAAAGGTCAAATCAAGCCTAATTGCAAAAGACAACTTTACCTGAAAAAAAAACACTATTTTTTGGCGCGCCCTGCCCACTAAAACATATAGAACGGGGGAATTTTAAAGGGGTATTCCTTCGTTAACCTGGGGTTCGAAGGGGCAGAGCCCCTCGCCACTTTTGGCATTTTTAAGGCTCCAGGGTGCCCGGAAATGCATACTTTGGCATAGAATATTGTCTAAATTGTCCTGTTTGCTCACCTGGACACCACCAGGTTTTTGTATCAGTCACCAGGGCTAAATGAAGACCAGAATTAGCTGAAAAACGACGAGGCTGCAACACTTAAGTGGCTTCAGTTCCGAAGTGGGAGTGGCCAGGTTGGAGCTTAGTACATGGTCGTCAACTTTAAATTTGACATGCCAGGAGTAAACGGTGCTAGTTTGGAATAGCTAGCGTACAGCATTTTGCAGAAAATTGCAAAACAAACTGCCAGTTTAGAGCAAGTCAAATTTCTGACGAAATAAGTCAGTAACTAAAGGGTTAACCCGCCATCTAAAGCTTTGACGAACAGATCAGTGTTACTTAGGGTCTCTAGACAAAATTTCATACCTCTGGCTTGCGCGCTGAAGCGTACAGAGCAGAGACAAAACGCAGTACTGAGATAGCTAGCTGCCATGATTCAAAAATGATGTAGGTGGAGTTAATGATAAGAGGCGACAATTATTATGGTGTCGACAGTAGGCTAAAAACCAGTGCTAAAGAAACCATGTTTTTCAAGGATTACTCACTTCTGGTAGTATTTTGATGCCTATCTAAGATGAAGTAAGTGCACCACCCCGGATATTATGTAGCTAGGGTAGCCTCGCCTCCAGGCCACTCCCCCTGCTGAGGAGATGGCCTGGTCCAGACTGTCTGCGCATGCTCCAATATTACCAGTAAAAGCTGGTAATCAGTAAAACATCGCACACGATCGAGACATGTCCGTTTCATCTTCCTATTGAAACAGCTAGTTTAAACTACGCATGCAAGAAGGCTTCTGGTGCAAACATGCTGTTGTACCCAAAAGAAACGGCGTTTTTGGTCCAGAGAGATTGATTCTAGCACACGGAAGTCGGTAAATCGTCAAGTGGGCGGGGCT
Organism: Haliclona indistincta; assembly: GCA_964017065.1. NCBI lineage: Eukaryota > Metazoa > Porifera > Demospongiae > Haplosclerida > Chalinidae > Haliclona > Haliclona indistincta. Next base: position 13,251,605 of record OZ024783.1, on the reverse strand, counting down.
AACTTCACTCGCAAACCTTCGCGTAGCTGTGCAAGTTCATTTTACATATTAACAGTGATCACAGCACTAGTTTGTACGTGTAGTGGTTACAACGGTCAGTGAAATGCACAAAAACAAAGGGTAGAATTGCTGTCCGCACTTAGAGGGTTAACAGAAAATCTTCACGCATGCGTATGCAGTCATTACCAGGCCATTATATAATAAAATGGCCTTAAGGGTGGAAATCCCAAACATCAGGATTACGAATATTTTGGTTTCTACTGTTAGTTGAAGGTTTGGTCAGTCACACTGATCACCCAAGAAAGTCGCCATTCGTCTTGTGGGCGTAGCAAGCCCCACCCAATGACGAAAAGTTGCGTTTGTTTCCTGAGCATGCCACACCCACAAAAAATGTCAGACATAAACTTTGGTACACAAGGAAGAAACGTATGTATCGGATTTTGCAAAAAGGTCTCTGTCTGTAAGTTACAGAGGGGCGAATATTTAATGAGAACAAACGATTTCGGCAAAAATCCCCTACCAGCAAGAGCGATGGGAGAAGATACATCTCCTTTTGCCAGAGCGCCAAATAAATGCCACCTGACGCCCTCCCGCCCTCCCCACGACCCACCCACCCCTATGTGGGTCTCTGGTGATTGCCGAGTACGAAATAATTTTGTTCCAAATACGGCAAGTGCTACTGGAGTGTGGGTACACCCATTTTCCTTGTAAAACGGGCAAGTAATAGCCAGGACACTGTAGATTATATTGTGCAAAGGGCAGCAAGAAAGAAAAGTTCGGGTTTTCCTGGCTTAATGCGAGGCTATATGTAGGGTTGAATGGAAAAACAAAATGGCGGCAACATACATGTATTAGCGTTCAAACGCTGATATTTCGTCTGGTGGTGAATTTAATACTTCCAAAGACACTTACATCTGCTATCTGGCGTTGCCCCATCTTACAGTAGAAAGGAGATTGCTCGAAATTGTTACTAAAGTGACGAAACGGTGAAAATCGAGTTTCGTCATCTTATTTTTCTTCTTTCTTTCTTTCTTTCTTTCTTTCTTTCTTTCTTCCTTCCTTCCTTCCTTCCTTCCTTCCTTCCTTCCTTCCTTCCTTCCTTCCTTCCTTTCTTTCTTTCTTTCTTTCTTTCGTTCTTTCTTCAGCGCGCCTAGCGCCTTTACGCGAGCAATGCTGAGACTAGTCTGGCCGCTGCCCCTCCCCGCCTATTGAGTGGGTGGTGGACGGCGTGTAGGGTCTAGCAAACATTACCATTCATCGATTTTATATGAATATTAATCGTGAATAGATAATTAATTATTGCAATGATAAGCGGGTTTTCCTCAATGCCATTGTACCGCACGAATTGCCTCACACGGCGCTGGTTTAAGCGATCTATGCTTGAATCGCGGTAGACTATGTTCGACAGCATCGTTAACAGCACGACTGTTAGCTTTCACCCACCGTAGCTGTTTTGCCATAGCCTGTAATATTATTCACGATCAAACCCAGCCCATGATCCATGAATATTACTGCTCAAGATCTTGAGCAGTAGAATCTGATTGGTCGGTTGGGAAACTATGAATGGCAATGTTTGCTAGACCCTACACGCCGTCCACCACCCACTCAATAGGCGGGGAGGGGCAGCGGCCAGACTATGCTGAGACTAGCCTCGCTTGCCAGATAAATATAACCGTCGTATACAGGGTTAATAACAAGTGTGGGCGGGGCTCGTATGCACTGCATGCATGCATGCGTAGGTGAGCTAATCAGTACAGCATAATTTAGCTATCAGTTTAAAATTGTTAATAATAAAGAAAACCCATCAACAACAGGAAAACTAAACCAATGGTGGAAACAAAGACAGCTCAGTCAGTATGTGCATGTTATTGAACTGCACTACACTGAAAAAGAAAAAAGGACACAAACAAGAAAATTAAAAAGATTTCTATCGAAATCAAAAGGATGTATAGGGTTGTGAAATCTACCACTGGTCCACAATGTAAACTAACCAGAAACAAGCATGGAATGGTAACACGATTGACTTGCTAACAGACCATAGATCCCTACATCAGTGGCTATACATAAGATCAATATTTTGTCACAAGCTGAATGCACGTCAGGTGTCAGTCAACAGCAACTAGCTGAATTAGCTATAGCCAACCACAGCAGCCACTGATGTAGGGATCTATGGTCTGTTAGCAAATCCATGCTTGTTTCTTGTTAGTTTACATTGTGGACCAGTGGTAGATTTCACAACCATACATCCTTTTGATTTCGATAGAAATCTTTATAATTTTCTTGTTTGTGTCCTTTTTTCTTTTTCATATACACATGCGATGGTGCAGGTTTGGTAGTGATTCGTTCACTCAGGACAGCGCTAGGCTTACCGTGGAAGAGAAGAAGGTCATGAACCATGAACAATTTGTGTGGGCGGCGCCTGATTTCAGTTTACCTCTTTAGAAACGTCTGCCAGCTTCGCCAAAGTTATTTCCATGCTCAAAACAATCGCCTGATTAGGCCTAGATGTCCGGAATCTCGAAAAACGCTAAAACAGCAAAGATCTTCAACGGCTCTCTGAGAGCTACGGATCTTCAACGGCTCTCTGAGAGCTACAAAATTAATATGGCGATCTTAATTTTGTTGTCAAGCAAGCAGTCCCAGCGACTTTCATAGACTTCTTACAAGTGCTTAAACTTCAGATTCACTTAAAAATAATTAAAATGCAGTAGAAATGTATAACAGTAGAGATGTGTGCGAAAACTCATTTTCACACATGAGTAGCCGCCATCTTAATTCGAGGTCATCCCTACATATATCATTGCCGATCGGCAATGATAATCATAATGGTTCAGCTCACCGATTCTCGGCAATAGTGCAACAACATGTATAGGAAAGCTTCTTTGTGGTTTGATTCCAACAAGTAGAATAGAAGTATTCAGGCTTTCAGTGGGCAGCCTCTCCCGGTGTTCAAATTCTATTTTCACCTTGAAAAGCAACGGGCCTTCATTATGCCTCCGTAAATCAACTTCTTTCTTTGTTATCTGTATGCACATGTAGACACAATAATAATAATAGTAGTGATCAACATACCGTGCATGGCGTCATTGGAGGAATTACTCTCCATCCAGGTGTGACATCTGCTTTGATTTCTACTGTCAATTGACTTTCTTCAAACTCAAACATCACTTCTGCATCTGGGTCTTTCCCCTTTAGAGAGTTCGTCAAATTCTAGACAAAATTATGTGCAACAGCTCATAAATATCAGCACAATTATTTGGTACCTTCTTCATTGTATCAAGATACTTCGTCAATGCCAAAATCCATTGGTATTTTAACCCATCTCTATATTGAAAAGTAGATGCTCTATACTGCACACAATCGTCTGAAACACACAAGTAATAAAATTAATATTTGTTGTTGTAGTTTAGATGCTCAACTTACCATAACCTAGTGAGCGCCAGAACCAACCGATGCTAAAAAATGAAAACTGTTGACGTTCAATAGATCCAAAACAGCTATCTTTCTTAAACACTCCTCCTGGCACTAGTTCAAACTTGTACGGAATCGAAGAAGTATCTTGATAAGCGACGACAAAACTCATGTGCTTGCTACTTTCAGTGCTCCCCAGCTGCACACAATGCTGCATCTCTAGTTTGGCTGGTGCACGAAGAGGCTTGGTAAGAGTGATGGCATACACGGCACTCACAGGCTCGATGCCTTCAGGATACTCGAAGAGCCCAGCATCAACTATGGCTTTGACAGTCACTAGGCAGGTTTCGTTAGGCAACAGAGCATTCTCTGGAATGAACATTCTGAAGCTATGCTCCTCCCATAGTAGTGGCTGGGCCATTTCTCCTCTTAGTTCAAAGGTTATTTCGTCAACAATGTGCACACCAATCAGCTCCTCTATAATGGTATGGAAAAATAATTTTATTATACTACAATTTAGCTGCCTAATTTTGCTTGCTTTTTGTCTCCTGTCTCCTACTAGTGGCACCAGTTACAATTTGCTGACTTGGATAGTAAGAGATTGTAAAGGAGCAGTCTGGTTCAGTGGTTCCCAATATTTTGACTCTGTGCAATACTGATTTATCTTCCAACTCACGTGGTCCAATCCATTTTAAAATGATACAGCAACTAGGCAGTACATGTTCATCAGCAGGCTCAGCAGATGTTAAAACATCATATTGATCAACATCACTTTTGTAAATCTAATTTTTTTGACAAAAAGGTGTAACTGTGACTATATCTAACAACTTACCTTAATAGGAGTTGATCGTGGTATTATCCTCCAGTTATCCACTTCCAAAGGTGGGTCAGTTTGTATATCAAGAGTGAGGCTATCACCTTCTTTAAACATAAAGCGATGTGTACTATTGTCAACATCTGGATTCCAATCCTCCATTTCTTTATTGTACTGCAAATCATTTTTATTCATTAACTTCATGCATTTTTATATTCATGAGTGTAAAATCACCTTAGTAATTGTAGCCTTAAGATCAGATAAAACAACAAAACGAAAATCTGCATCAAATAACGAATTTCGAATAGCACTGTAAAATTTCAGTGAAGTGTATTGTTTTTTAACTTTGCCATAACCAATTATTCCAAATATTGAGAATTCCTTGCGCTGGATAGTAGCATATTGTGTGCCAGCGTTGAACACACCATCTTTTTCCACAAATGTATATGGCAGCTCCTGATTACACTTGGCAAAAACAAATTTAAACTTATTTGCTTCTTCTTCATTTAAAATTTGTGCACAGTGCTGAATATTGATTGCCACATGTTTGAGAAAGACCTCACTGCATGATATCCAGTAAATTGCACTGACCAGTTCACTGTTTTCAGGAAAAATAAACTGCCCTTTTAATATTGCTTTGACAGCCACACGAGCAGTCACTCCAAGTGGAAGGGCTCCATCAGGAATCTCTATGTTAAACCCATAGCCATGCCATACCAGCTTTTGTGGTAATTTGTCGTTCAATATTTCAAACACTGTTTCTCCACATACTTCCACTTCTTGAAGTTCTGCTAGGATAGATGAGAAGTTAAGTATGGTCAATAATATTCTTACATACTTGGAGCTATGCGGAGATCATGGTAGCTTGTTTGTGTACATTTTGTAGCCACTGAATAGATTGATGATTTTTGAGGAAGACCTGCATGATAATGTAGATAGTCATGTACCTGGAGCACAACAATGTGCTTCTACTGATACTACTGATATACTACTATACTAAATAGTTACACTAGACTGATGCCTTAGTGGAATTTTAGCTGTACTCAACTGCACAAGTTGTATGCACATGTACATCTGTTCTGGCATAATTATATAGCGAGGTCTGCATGCGTGCAGGTATTTTAGCACATTATTTCAGTAGCCTTTGCTGCAGTTCATGTTGTTTTAGTGGTACTTCTGTCATAATGTAAAGCAGTATACTTCTTCCCTATAGGCTCTTTTGATGGGACGCATGAGGCTAGATGCATGCATGCATTCATTTTGAGGTGCATTTGAAATGTTACAGACTGCAGCAATATAGCTATAATTACTAGCTAAATTAATGTATACAGTCATGCAATTTAAAAATGAACTTCAAGATATATAACTTACTGATCAGTTGACTGTATTCTCTTGGAAAATCTTTAACCTACAATAATTATATTATTATGACCCTCTGCTTATACATAAGCGTGTACCGTCGTCATTCTAGACTTTGAATAAAACTGCAGGTCTTGCTCGCCATCATTGTGACATTCCGGCAAGACATCTTGTGTTTCTACAAAAATAATATACATGTCATTATGATCCCATAATAATGAATGAATCTTTGCTTACGAGATTTTACAGTAAACGATGCATTTTTCCACTGAGCTTCCTACAAAAGATTTGTGTGAAAATTATTAAACATTGTATTATCATACCGTAAAACAGTCACTAAGCACTGTATGATCTGATCTTAAAGCAATTGTGTATGGAATTTCACCCATCTGTGTTGATTCAGGATAGAACTTGAAAAATGTAATGCATTATGGTTGCTTACTTTGTTAGGTAGCTCTCTATTGGCTCCATGTCTAAGCAACAAACGAGTAATAAGAGGAAAATTGTTTCTTGCAGCAATGTGAAGTGCTGTATCGCCTTCCTGTTAAAAATGTAAAGGAATTGATTTTTGAGTGTTTGCTAACTGACTTTGTTTTGCAAGTCAAGTAGAGAGTGATAAAAGCAAAGCAACTCGACAACTTCTCTGTGTGACATTTCAACTGCTATATGCAGAGCAGAGTTTCCGTCCTGCATGTTGCAGAGATATTCATGTAAGGTTGATTTACACTTAACAACAATAGTTACCGTATCAGTCATTGTAACTTGTGCTCCCTTCTTTAGTAGTACTGAAGAAACTTTCTTTCCTCCATTTCTTGCTGCTAACAGCAAAGAAGAAGGCACCCCCTATGGAAATTTACAATAATTATACAACAGAATCATGAATGTACAATACTGCTCTATATACTGCACAGCATGCATGCATGCGGTATACATGTCATGCGGATATTATATCTGAATGCACACCGGCTAAAGACAACTTAGGATCGAAGGAGTGCAAAAGTTTGCATTGAAGATTACGATCGATAATTGGAGGCTTAGAGCCTCATCAACAACTGTTTTTGTCAAGTACTTGCATGAGACTTATAGGTCACTTCTCAGTTGTGTGCTTGAGTTATGTAAGCACTTAAGCTATTTAAGCTGGTGTCCCTTACATGGAGTTCAATTTGTATTGTTTTGTATTGCTGTGTATATCAGTAAATTGTCCGTTATAATGGAGGTGTCTGCATTTGGGTGTGTCCGTTAAGAGAGGTTTGACTGTACATGCATGTATAACTATTATGTAAACCAGCTTAAATAAAATTATTAATAAATGTATTATGTAAAATGAATAATAATTATTATGTACCTTATTAGGATCAGCTTTATATTCAAGCAACTTTTCGATAATTGTAATCTGATCGTACATGACAGCAATTTGCAGTGAGGTGTAATCCTGAGGCAGAAATACGTACGTGCATTAATTTGCAGCTAAACATGCTCACAAGCATTTTGGGGTTTGGCCAGTTTGGATCAGCTCCACAAGATAAAAATTTGTCAATTAGACTTTCATCACAGTGTTGCACAGCTTTCCAAAGAAAGCAATTTCTCTAATAATTATAAATAATAGTGTTATAAGCAGGTAAATTAGCTCTCTGATATTGTTTATACCTGATCGGCTGTCAAGTTCATCAAGTTCGATGGGCTGCTGATGTCTAAAATAAATTATGTACATGTATAAACAAATTAATGGTTTATAACTAAGTCATATCAACACTTACCTTCATCAGAATTTCCACGGTCCAGTAGTCCTTCGATCAATCCTGCACATTTGCCATTGGCTAAGTCCTTGGGTGTATCACCATTCTTTATAAATAAGTATACATTCAGGTAATTGTGATGATTATAATGACAAAATTTATTTACCATATTCACAGCTTCTTTATTTGCATCACAATTCACAAGGTATAGGACAATAGTAACATGAGAATATTTTGACGCCAAGTGAAGTGGTGTGTTTCCGTACTGTAAGAAAAAAATGAATGATGTCCACTAAAATTTAATCGCTACTTATTAAAGGGAACGATTCTGTAGATTCAATTTATTGGGACATCTCATGCAAAAGCATGACTATATACACGTTATACAACTTAGTATAGGTTTTAATACCATGTACAGTTCCAATTACAATTGTATGCACAATGATTATATAACGCATGCAGACAAAATTGTACACCTTGTCAGTTTTTTCAATGTCAGCATTGTTTTCTATCAATAGTTGAACCACTTTTTTGTACGCCTTCTTAACAGCCAAATGTAGTGCTGTGTCTTGAACCTACATAGATTACCAAAAATTATTGTAAAATTACATTTTGTATGCATGCATGTACCTCCGATTCAGCAGCATTAATATCAATATCTTTCTGTTCCAAGAGCAAGCAAAGAAGTTCTGTATCCCCTTGAATGGAGGCCATCATTAATGGTGTCAATCCATTCTATCAGATATTACCGGTATAACTATCACTATATACTTAGCTATAGCTATAGAACATACTTCTGCAGGAGCATTAGGATTTGCTCCTTTTTGCAACAAACAGTGCACAATCTGCATGTGTCCGTATTGCACAGCAATAACAAGGGGAGTGTACAGCGGTCCCTGCATGTAGCAGATAATAATTATTAATAAACCTCCTGTTTATAGTACTTACAGACATAGTTACTGAATTTTCCAGCAAATCATTGCTGAGTAGTGAATCATTGGAGAGATTCTCAATGAAGTCTCTGTCACCAATTCTGCATGCTTCCCACAATTTCATTTTAAAGCCTGTACATATTACCCAGATTACAATCATGCATTCGTATTGTACACTTATATGCATGCTCATAGTATAAATGATAGTGTATAGCTGCGTAATCAGACAACAAACAGTGTAAGTATATAAAAATAATATAAAAATAATTTACATATGTAATAACTCAAAAATTATGAAATAATAAATTATATTAAGCTTACTTTCAGATTCAGACAGCTCAGAAGTATTGCAATGAAGTGACTACAATGAATTACGGTGGTGCATGGGTACCTGATTACTGTTTGCAATACATTATGTATTATAAATTATACCTGTGAGTGTGTGATTTTTCTTTCCAATATTTCAACACAAGCAAAACGATGACACTTCAGTGCTAGGTCTTTAGGTGATTTCCCATCCTTATAAGAAACGTGCGTGATAATTATGTGTGTGTATGTATAATAATAATTGTTACATTGTTTTTTTCATCAGTGACAGTTCCATGATTAATCAGCAGTTCTACAACATCAGAGTTTCCCTCGCTACAAGCCAAGTGTAATGGTGTATTTCCCCGCTAAAAATAGCAATAAAATTAATACATTGCTTGCTCCATGCGATCAAATAACACACTTCATTCTTTTTGTTTAAGTCAGCCTTCTTTTTCATCAGACACCTTAAAACTTTTATGTGATCATGAAGAGCAGCTTTATGAACCGCTGTGTCACGTCCATTCTGCGAATATTTATAAGACTATACAATACAAAAAGCAAATCACCTCATTTGGCTTATCTATCTCCTCGAGGACTCGTTTATCTTCAAGTAAAAGCTTCACTATTGCAGCATCACCAATCCTTGCAGCAGTAATGAGTGGTGTCTCACCAAACTGTGTAAAGTATCAGATTTATGTATGTATGTATGAATAATTTTAATATGTATAAAATAACCTCTGATGGAATTGTTGCAATAGCACCTCTTGAAAGCAGATGCTTAACTACTTCTTTCTGTCGGAAATTGATTGCTCTGTGAATTCCAGTGTAGCCCTGTATGGGTACCATGCATTAAAAGCAGCAGCTATAGAATAATTTTTCATTAATTAAAAATAAAATCTTACCACTCTATCTTGCCAGTTTATGTCAAGTTTTGAACATAGCTCTTCTTCTAGTATTTTATTCAAATCTCCAGACTGACACATAGCTAAAAATTCCTATGTCGAAATGATTATGTGCAGGACATTTCGAAAGATACTATACTAAGAGGTGTACCTCATATTTTGCTTCAAGCATTTGTGCACTTATTGGCTGGTTGCACTCTTTGGCTTCTTCTAAAGCTGTCTTTCCTTTCTAGATACAAATGTGCATTAAGACATTATGCATGTATACATGTGTAGCTACAAGTATTTATTACAATGTTTGATAAACTGGTGTCTGCATTTCTTGCTAGTAACAGTTGGACGATTGTTGGATGTCCTTCTATTGCTGCTAAGTGAAGAGGGGTATTTCCATCCTATAATATTATTATGCTTCAGTAAAGTCATCATTACTATGCTTGTATGTTATTATTATGTTACAAGCTATGTAAATTTAATACCTCGTCCTTTAAGTTGGTATTAGCTTGTGCTTCTAGCAGTATCCTAAGTACAGCAACATGAGCATGTCTAGCAGCCATGTGTAATGCAGTAGATTTCTTCTGCAAAATATATACAATTGATGCAAGTGCATGCATTTGCTTGGCATGCAGCATACATAACCATGCTCATCAATCCTTGCATTTTTTGCAAGAAGCTGCTTGATCATTTCAACATTTCCCATTCTTGCTGCTGTCATCAGTGGACTTGCTCCATTCTATAAAAATTAATATTATTAATTTTTGCACAAAACTGCAGCATATTTATAAAGAAATTAAAAAGATTTCTATCGAAATCAAAAGGATGTAGGGTTGTGAAATCTACCGCTGGTCCACAATGTAAACTAGCAAGGAACAAGCATGGAATGGTAACACGATTGACTTGCTAACAGACCATAGATCCCTACATCAGTGGCTGCTGTGGTTGGCTATAGCTAGTTCAGCTAATTGCTGTTGACTGACACCTAACGTGCATTCAGCTTGTGACAGCCACTGATGTAGGGATCCATGGTCTGTTAGCAAGTCAATCGTGTTACCATTCCATGCTTGTTCCTTGTTAGTTCACATTGTGGACCATTGGTAGATTTCACAACCCTACATCCTTTTGATTTCGATAGAAATCTTTTTAATTTCTTGTTTGTGTCCTTTTTTCCTTTCAGTGAAGTGCAGTTCAATATCATGCACATACTGAGGTTTCTTTGTTTCCACCATTGGTTTAGTTTTTCTTTTGCCGATGGCTTTTTTATTATTAACAATAATGTTTTAAACTTGTAGCCAGTGCTTGTAGCTAAAAATAATTATTATTATCAGCTCGCCTACGCATGCATGCAGTGGATACGAGCCCCGCCCACACTTGCTTGTAGACCTGTACGGCAGTTTTAATTATCTGGCAAGCGAAGAATGGTGATCCTACACGAGCATACCGTTCTTCAAAGTCTCCAGACAAATATGTGTTCTCCGAGATCCATACGGCGTGGCGACTGCTTGGTCACGTGCGTATTGCGCAATCACAATAATGGCGTCTAACACTTAGCTGACAATGGTTCACGATCGAGAAATCGCTGAATTTATATCACCGTTTCGCTAAAAACAAAGTTCAAAAGGCACCTGCCAGGAGAATTTCACGACTGTTCGTGGGTGTTTTGGTCTCGGCATTGCTCGCGTAAAGGCGCTAGGCGCGCTGAAGAAGAAAGAAAGAAGAAAACGAAGATGACGAAACTCGATTTTCACCGTTTCCAGATTAGTAACAATTTCGAGCGATCTCCTTGCTACTGCAAGATGGGGCAACGACAGAGAGCAGATTTAGGTGTCTTTTGGCGTATACAATTCATCACCAGGCGAAATATCAGCGTTTGAACGCTAATACATTGTATGTAGCCGCCATCTTGTTTCCCCGTTCAACCCTACATAGGGAGGCACTACCGTGCCTCCCTAATAGCTATACAATCGGCTTACTAAGATATCTGTATATAATTATAGTGGAGATGCATTATGCTAACCGCATTATTGGTGTTTGGATCGGCTCCTTCGTGCAGAAGCTCAGTAACTATCTGTTCATTTCCATAGATTATTGCAATATGCAAAGGAGTGCATTCCTACATAGATGCAAAGAGTAGGCGTAATAAAGTATGTCATGATGCTGCGGCGCACATATGAATCATCCTTCCAATCCTTGTCTACTTCTGAATCTTGAATAAGCTTTCTAAACACATCCAATTGATTGTGTTGGCATGCAAGCCAAAGATCACGATTCTATGGTATATAAGATAATAAATAATAATAACTCGAGTTACGCAGCCGCTATGCGAGCCATGACTGCATTGCAAATGTATTATAATGGAACAAACCTTGGATCCCATAGTATGAAGGCTCTACTCAAAAGTACAATTGAAATCTACCTTACTGTAGATAGGGCTGGCCTGCACTACTGATGAGTTAGTTGCAGTGGCCCGACAGCAGACATAAAAGGTCACGCCACTACGTTACCGTTGTGTGGTCTAAGCTGTTTACTGAGACGTTCATGAATACAATTATTCGTTGGTGGCAATGAAATACACGCTTCTCTTATATCTTATATGAAAGTGACTAACACAACCCTATACATTGCCAGCTTGGAATTCAATGTATGACCATGCATGCCAGCACTAAGGCATATTGACAAAGAAAACCTAAGCTCATGTATGCATGATTGCGTAGGCTATAGTTGCCAGTATGTGATGTACAACAGAGGAGCTGTATTACGTCAAATTATTGAAGGTGCAAAATATGCAGCTGGAAATAAAAATTATTGACATAACAAGTTGACCCAACATAGCTGCATATAAGAAGAGGAATAGCACATAATTTTATAGTTCTAATTTTCTTCAGTCAAATCTTAGTTAGGTCTGTGCAGTACAGGACGATATACTAAGTAGTTCAGGTTGTCATTGATCTATAGGAAACAAAACACTACAATAATTATTGCAATCATTATAATAATTATGACCGTACTTCAGTATCTTCATTTGATGCAGCACTAGACAATTCCTGAGAAGGAAAAACAAAAAATAATAATATTTATTATGTCAACAAGACAAGGTGAATAAATGTAGCTATTTTGCACTTGCTGTAACCTACTAGCCTCGTACCCTGGAGCTATATAGTGGGAAGACTTCTCCCACTAGCGCCTGATAATTTTGATTTAATGCCGCTAATAGCATCATTCATCAAACACAACTTTGGACTCAAACTTTATTTTACACAAAATATTATTGTCTATACACTTATTAAACACTCATGAATGTATCAAAAATTCACTATTAATAATTTAATGCCAAAAGTATTTCTCAGTATTCAAGCAAATAACGTGAGACATATCAATCTTTCATGCAATACAATCATGCGATCAGAACAGAAACACACTGATGTGCTACTAAAATATTTTTATTAACCATAATCGGACAAGGAGTAGAAATCTCATCAGAAAAGTTGCCGTTTGAAAGTTATGGATCGAAGAACGCCCTGGAATTTTGACTTCCAAGCTCATTTTTTCACGCTAGCATACTGGGACGCCTGCAGACTCTCAATGGCACTGGGGTAGATGTGTTGGTTGGTGGTATTTTTTAGTGTTTGTTAGCTACAGCTTAGCCTCGTCCCCACGCCCAATTTTCGCTAACTTTACGAAACGAATGACGGAACGAAATGCGAAAATAGGGCCTGGTATCCATTGCAGGGGTATTGGTACGCATGTGTTAGTCGTTATACAGAATCTGTATAATCGGCAGGATATTCTGAATCCGTAACCTTGTATTCTTCTAGGATACTGCGTCATTCCGTGTATTTGTCTGTATTCTCGCTCTACTGTAATGGAAGTTCTCACTGTGTGCACGTTTCTCTGCTTAGCGTAAAGATTGCAAACACGTGTGGACTAGATCAGGAAGTCTAAGCCGATCTACTGGCGCCCTCACAACCCCCACGTGAAACTGTAGCGTACCAAGACTTTCACGAGTCCATTTTTCCAACTGAACGATGGTTTTACTGGCTGCCCTGGTTGTCTTCAGACTCCCTCGCGACGGATCAAATCTTCTAGAGTGCGTGTTTGCTTAGCTATATTTCGTTTCTTGTTTTTAAACTCGCTCAGACTCTTTAATTTTATTCATGCATGCGTATCATTAATTACCCTTGCAATAGAGACCAGGCCTTTATTTTTCGCCGTTTCGTTCATTTGCGTTTTTCGTTGCGAAAGATTTTGGCCTAGGGACGAGGCTAGCTACAGATGGGACGCAGAAAATTCATGATACATGTTTTGGTTGCTGCCGCCAAGCTACTTTGCATCAGAAGCACAACATGACTTTATAATATTGTGCAGTAACAAAAAGCTAATAATAAATTCCAATGTACAAACTGAAAAATGATTGCGTTTTTCGTGGGTGCTCTCAAAGCGCGAAAATTCTGGCGTAATCCCATACATTAATTTTATATTGGAGCAAAGAATTTTTACTCATCTTGGTAAAAAACACTAAATTTTGCATTGCAAAAAATTATACGTTTATGGTAGATAGCATTACCAGTATTTCTGAGTTACTTGCAATTGGTTGTACAAATGAAACAGCCTATAAAAAATGATTATAATAAATTTTGTTATAACAAAAGCATATTAAGCATACTTCAAGATTAGGAACTCTCCTTTCTTGCTTGACTTTTATTTGCCCTTCAACTTTCTCCTGTACAAATAATAAAACTAGTTATTATGCATGAGTATCATGGTCAAGCTTATCATCTGCCTCATATTTTGATAAGCACATGACTGTCAAATTTCGCAACATCAGGCTGGCTGCCAGTGAAATAAATTTCAACTCGCATAAACAATAATGCCTATTACAACAACAATACATGAGATGAATGCTTTGTCATTAAAGTCTATGAACTTATTCAACAGCTTGATATTCTGGTACAAAGGAAATGTTTTTACAAAGGCTATTACGCTTCAAGCGAGGCGGCCTTGAGCAATCTATACAACATATCACAATTTTTAAAAGTGTGAACGACTGAATACAATCACTGTACAAAATAAATTATTGTCCTATACTGAATTGTGCCCTTTTTAAACAAATTTTTTTCAACAAAAATTTAAATAATACTGCAAGAAACAGCCCTACAGATAATAAATTATATGACTTTATTTTGTACAACTACAGAATGTTGAAGACAACTACAGAATTTTACCTTTTTAAGTACCATTCTAGTTTTGTTATACTTTGCCATAGAGAGAGACTGTCTAAGGATCTTAGTGACCTCAGCTTTCTTGGAGGCTAGTGGTGGGCACTGAAGCACAACCTATACAACCAAAGAATGCATACGTCATGAAGATTATACACCGTCTAAGAAAACAAGACTGTGTAATGTAGCACTTGTTTACAGCGAACTGTTGCGGTAGTACTGACATAGCTGCTGTAGCACTTAGTTACGAAATGCATTGTGTTTGCCATGAACTGGTCCAGCTTGTTACAGACATGGCTGGCACACCCAGTTATGTATTGGTGACAAAGTTATTATAGAAGTTATAGTTATCACATGTGCAACAATTTTGAATGATAAGACAGTAAAATAATAGCCGCTTTTTATACACACCCATAATACTGATAAAAATGTCATGCTCTCGTGCACAGTACAGGCAACAAAATTACTACTGTGACGAATAATTAAAATAATTACATTGTGAATATTGATGCGTCATGTCTTTCTATAATAAGTTTACCACCAATCCGTAACTGGGTGTGTCAGCCATGTCTATAACAAGCTGGACCAGTTAGGCCTAAGTGTAACAATACGTGAAACCTTTGGGTAAATAAAAGTTTTCTTGGGCCCATCCTAACTGTAAAATGACATGCAACTATGCACGCACGTGATTTAGAACTAAAGTTATGTAATCCATACATACGTCTCGTGCTAAGGTAGTTCACAGCAGGGAGTATGGAAAAGCTGGAAACGGAAAACGGAAACGGAAGGCGGAAACGGACGACGGAAAATGGGCGTGGTCTCGCACTCGACGGTTAGCAAGGGCCGAAGGCCCGGGTTAGGACGACCCTCCCGACGATCCTTAGGCTTACCAAGGGCCGAAGGCCCGGGTTAGGATACCCTCCCGACTTTGCACAGTTAGCGGCGAAGGTTTTAGGGTCTTGGGTTTAGTTTTTGGGGTCTTGAGTGCGAGACCACGCCCGTTTTCCGTCGTCCGTTTCCGTTTCCGCCGTCCGTTTCAGTTTTCCGTTTCCTTCTTTTCCATACACCCTTCACAGCATGCTTCCACACAATTATTATGCAACAATGGCACAACAGTGTATACAGTGCTATTCTATAGTGTATCATAATTACAATTACATTATCACACCTGCTCACCACACTATGAATACTTACATGTGCAGACAATTATAAAGAATTCTGCATGGTTGAATACACCATTTTATTGGCTTTCCATAACATATACATGCTCAACTTGTAACAGCATACAGGTCTGACAGCACACAATGACATACCCAAAATGGTTGTGTGACATACCCAGAATGGTTGTGTAACATAAAGAGTTCCAGAAAATATTAAACCAATGCTTGCACAATTATAGCACTTACTTCCTTGTGAATATGACATAGCTCTTCCTTTGTGAGCTCTCTCATCACCTTGACTCCCCACACCATGCACTCCTGAGCAGCTCTCTTCAAGGCTTGCTGCAGGTGTAAAAAGCTAGCAGTGAGAACAAGATTATGAATATAGGTGAATAATTTACACGAAATAGCTTCTTCGCTGGGGTGTAAAGTTTGCTCGTTGACAGGTAGTCATCGGCCGTGTAAGCAGTATTAGTCTGCACGCTGCTAGCTGGAGACGGCGCGACAGATTCAACGATTACGGATTCAGGCGGTTCCGGCAGACTGATTGACAGTTGTGCAACTTGTGCTGGTTGAGGTTCGGGTGATGTAGATACTGCTGGAGACTCGCTTCGTCTAGTCTCGCCGTCGCTCTCCCGTGAGTCGACCATCCTGGGTATGTCCGGTTTCACACCGTCCAGACGATCCAGCACTGACTCTCGAGTCGACGCGGACACCATTCCCAGCATCTTGACCAGCAAAGTCTGAGCTAGACGAGACTCCATATCTTGTCAACAAATATTAATACCTCGAGCCCAACACAGCGTGAATGCACGTGGAAAATGCTTATCTCTATAGGTGAGATTTCTATACTAGCCGGTGCGCGCTCTACCGAGTTGTGCAATGTTATACGTATAAAATAACTTCCGACGTAATTATTTTTAGTGGTACATGCAGAATCTGATTAAGTTATATTATGCACTAGACAAATTATAGTTATAGCTTGCCTTCTATGGTCATGCAAACGTGTATAACCTTGCTGAACCTGTGATTCCCGCCCTTGTATATACATGTTTACTTATCAATAGCCATAAGAATTTACACAGACAATCACATAGGCACATAACACCACCAGTCACCTGCTGTTACTATTAATAGCACACAGCACAGACACTATATTTTTATAGTACAAAGGTCATTGAATTCGTATTAAGAAGGCGCTGCCAGTCACTAGTATATCTATAGTCCCTCCTCTTGGCTCTTGGGTTTGTGGATAGGACGATAGTAGTTGGTACCATTAGCCTGCATTGAGAGAATGAGCAAACAGGCTAACATAATACATATACACATGCAAACACATGTCTGTAATTCAAACATAATAATTATTATAATAATATGCAGCTGTGTGTGTAGATCAGGCTACAAGGTGCATAATATAGTATGCAGCTGTATAATGTATGATCTGGCTATAATTTGGTTGTAACATAAAATTTTTGTTTAGCATCTCAAGGTCAAAACAAGCACTGCAACAGCCTCCATAATCATTTTTAGATAAACTATAATTAATAAGTCGAGGAACGGTTATACACGATTTAGGTGAGCATGAATGTCTATACACAGCATTTATACACAGGCTTGTGTAAGTGGGGTGGGTTTTCAGATAATTTTTATCTAGCACTGTGCACAGAATAACGTGTTAATTTTTAGAAGCCAAAGTTAAATTGTGATGCCTTTTACAGCAGTTTTATTGCAGGTAAAGAATAGACAGCAAATTGAAGCACATAGTCTGAATAAATACCTGAGACTTAACAAATTAGTGACTAAACGTGATGACAACATTGCAAAAATTGACCCTTCGTACATTGCCAGTACAGCAGTTTTCCTACTTTTTGCAATAGTAAAGCGTAGACCGTAGAGCGTCCCCTCATGCACTAATGTGTGAAGTCTTTGATCATCCTTCATCGTGTGAATGAGATAACAATGCCTTCACACATTAGTGCATGAGGTGACGCTCTACGGTCTACGCTTTACTATTGCAAGAAGTAGGAAAACCGCTGTATGTTATGCTACTGTATTTCTTTTAAAATTCAGAGTCTTTTATTCTCTGGCTTTCCACTGAATTGCGTACTAGACCTCCGAATTTTGATAAATGCTTTAGTTCCTTGTCACAGTCACCAAACGCCCTCTCACAATACAAGTGTGAGTTTTATAAAAGAGCTGTAGACACATTCTTGCACAGAAACATATGCTCAACGCCAAACCTCCAATTTTTACTTGACGCTGCTTTTGATCTTTTTGCTACAACCAATCCGACATTAAAAACAAACAGTACATAAAAACAAAATATTATTTATTTAGCACTGAAGTTTAGAAACAATTACGGTAATCTACAAACAGTGTTTAACCTTTATCGTGTAGATTTCAACTAGCAAAGCAACATCAATGAGGAAATTTGCAATACATTTTTGTATGAAAAGCAGTAAACTAAAGTAGGCAAAGCACTTGTATGGGATATGTAGGAAAAGCAAATTCTATAACTTCGAAGAAAGTCGCAGAGCCCCACTGCAGGATAGTCTATATGTATTCATATATACAGTTACATGCGTACATTGTAGCTGAAATGATTTGACCAGTCGATATCACATTCCATACAAAACAATCCGGGCTCGGGCATCATTAATTCAACCTAATGCATGATACTACATGCGTAAATATTACAAAAAATCTATAACACTACATGTCAGGCTACATGACTACAATCATGTATTCGGCCTGGCAACTAATGACAGGTGAAAATTTCACAAAAATTGTCTCTATCTACAGAATTTTCAAGTTAACGTGCACAATCGTTTTCAAATTCTTTCTCACCTTTTGGTCAAAGTCAAGCACAAATTTAGGAATAGTGATTTGGTCTGGAGGTATAGTATCGTACAGCATCTCTACACCGGTCAAGTGCTGTATCTTATCCTTGATCTCTGAAGCAGTGAATGTTAGGAACCACCACACTGACATCTGAGGGAGGGAGGGAGGGAGGGAGGGAGGGAGGGAGGGAGGGAGGGAGGGAGGGAGGGAGAGAGGGAGGGAGGGAGGGAAGGAGGGAGAGGGGTAGGGAGGGAGGAGGGATAGAGAGAGAGGGAGGGAGGGAGGGAGAGAGGGAAGGAGAGAGAGAGGGGGGTGGGAGGGAAGGAGAGAGGGAGGGAGAGAGGAGGGTGGGAGAGAGGGAGAGAGAGAGAGAGGGAGGGGGGAAGAGAGGGAGGGAGAGAGGGAGGGAGAGAAAGAAGTAAAGACAACAATGTACAGGACTGTTAATAGTGAAGTTGATAGAAAAAAAAAATCAAATTTAAATGATATTCATAGATTATAACGAGATTCATTCATAACCTCATTAATACATTGATTAGTGACAGGGGTAAAGAAAAGTGGCTTGCATGCTAGCCAGAGGAAGAGGAAAGAAGTCATATATAGTGCTTACTCTGAACCAGAAGTTTGAATGCACTATGTACAGTGACTTTAGATTCCGTTTGTACCTGTAGACCAATTATAATAACAGTAGTGTACTATGGAATGAGCAATACTAAAATCGAATTTTAAAAAACCACAATTTAATATTGCAAAAAATAAACACCACAATTAGATAACTTGTGAGATTATCAAAACAAGATGCTAGCTCATGTGTGGTGTAGCATGTATAACAACCAACTCATCTATATACTAAAGAGTGCAAACCAAAGAATAACCAACGGTTTACGCAATGACAAAGACTGTGTTGCTTTCGCTGAAATAACTTGACAAAGTGAATCATTACAGGTAGTGGAACCCCTCTTAGCGAACACACTCTCTATAATGGAATATTTTGTTGGTTCTTAGAGAGGTTCCACTGTCACTCTTTGCTCAATCACGGTTGCATCCAAAAGTTTACAAACGACGACAATATTGTACATATGAAGCCCAATAGGACTTCTTTGTCTGTCGCATGAAATCAAGCATACTCCCGCAAGCACATTCAGTTGAGTAAAAGAGAAGGCATAAACAGCATCATGGTGCCTTTGAGGGCAGTTCAGTGACTGCCCTGTGCAGGCAACAATTAACCCCTGTCATGCTCTTGTAAACACAGAGTCACGTTCCAGAAATATTATACATGCTGTAGTAATTGCATTAAATAGTCAGATTTCATGCATTAGCGGTATCACTGACTTGTCTCCTAGGAGACCGTAGAGCTCTTTGAAGAATGTTGAGTCTGGTTGCTTCTCAGGGTTTGCTTCGGTGTGGAAATACACGAGAACGTAACTTCTCTGCACGATAGGGTCCATCAGACTAGTGAAATAGCCTACAACCTGAGAGTGATGGGGAGGGAGGGAGAGAGGGAGGAGAGAGTGAGGGGAGAGAGGGGGAGGGAGGAGTGAGGGAGAGGGAGAGAGGGAGGAGTGAGGGAGAGGGAGATAGGAGAGACGGGTAGGGAGAGAGACATAGGAGTGATCGAGGGGGAGAGAGAGTTAGGGAGAGGGAGGAGTGATGGAAGAGAGAGAGGGAGGAGTGATGGGAGGGAGAGAGGGAGGAAGAGACAGAGTGCAATACGTAGAATGAAAATTGTGGACATGATGACTGTCAAAATGAACAGATTTCACAAAACCCTCGGAGTGTTGCACATTGTAGAGTTAGCTCCTTAGTTATGGTTTGCAGAAGGAGCTTTGCAGCTAGAGCCAACATGCTTCCAGCTGCTATTGAAACTGCACTGCTAACCAGAAGACAGCAAAGTGCTGACCACAACCGATCGAGACAAGGTGTGTCAAGTGGGCGTGACCGTGAACACTGATGAGTAGGTAACTGTTGCTCTTGGCTTTGATAGGCTTTTTCTTGAGATGTCTACGCACCCCCAGAGCTGTCCTGCAGTTTAGATGGAATCTACAAGTACCTAGGTAGTCAACTATGGGCGCTATTGTCGTCAGAGAGGTCAAAGACGGCCGTCAAGGTGAGCCAGCCATAACTCGAGAACGAAAGCACTTTAGCAAAATCCACGAGTCACATTGCAAGCCATTGTCATGCTAAGCCTGTTCATACCTTTACCGAGTTTCAGAAGTGAGCAATGGTCTCTGCAGCTCATTGGACAGACAGAATGAATGACAAACCAAGTACCGTAACCCTCGCGCATGCGCCGAGGGTTAATAATGATTGTAATAATGAAAATCTAAGATGCCTTCCAGCCAACCGCCAAAGAATCAGTCACGGTGATAGTGGTTATTGGTGACAGTGATAGCAGTGAGGCCGATAATCATGATAGTAGTGAAGGTGATAGTTGTGATGGTGACATTTCGTACCTTATTCAGGTCAAACTGTGGAGCCGGGAACAGCCTCCCCACGTACACCACTATCTGGCTACCTTGATGATCCTGACCTGTATACAGCAGAGGATAACATACTCACAAGGCACAACACACACGCACACACAAAAAGCAAAAGCAAAAAAGCCTCTCGCTGCCTATTACAGGTCACGCGTTCCTGGACAAGCCAGGGCACCTGTGCACTAAGCAGGTACGATGTGCCGGTGCTATGAGCACTCCTGGAGCCCGGGCAAGGAACTCGCAGGAGGTACCAACCATGCCTCCCACCACTACCATTAGTGGTGGGCACCCTGTAGTCCCACCAATACCATTAGTGGTACAATGAGTCACAGTTGGTGTGCTTTGCTCCCCTAGTACACGACCAGGTACCCGTTTTACAGATGGGTGGGCTGGTGGGCTGGAGTACTTGTGATGTTTTTGTGATGTTTTTTGTTGTTCTTTTTTTCCCTCCTGCCCTGGGATTCGAACCAGTGTCCTCCAGTGTCCTCTGGGTCATAAACCCAAGACTCTACCAGTTGAACCACCAGGGCACCCACACGCACACACACACACACACACGCACACACACACACACACACACGCAAACACGCACACACACACACACACGCACGCACGCACACTCTGTGTGATACTTGGAAGCAATGATGCATATAAGTGCTAATTACGCATGATAACAGTCAATTACAGCTCATCAATGTGTGTACATGTGGTTGCTATGGTATCTAGCATCAGTACCTGCATCTATTGTCAAGCAGAGAGTGTGGTTACCACACAGCACTGAGCAACCAACAATTGTATCCAACGATCAACCAGAACGATAGTTACAATTACTACAAAAGACTTATGGGCTGACTACCTCTTTATTGATGCCACCATAGTACAGCATATACACATGTGTATATTGTGTAAATTACCATAAGTATGCCGTATTTCTTCAAAAAATCTAGCGAAAAATTATTTTGCCCAATTATGATGAAGACAATTGTAACTGAAGATCTAACTGAACCTCTGTTTTATGAAGCCACAGTTCTAAAACTTTGTCTTTACCAAGATACATGAGGATCAATGACTTTTTAACTTTGTTTCAATGTGTACAACTATTAAACACCGTACAATTGACACAAGACTATGTGAGTATAGCTACAGTGGAACCTCTCTAAGGCAGACACTATTGAGACCAACAAAATTGCCCATTATAGAGAGGGTGTCCTCTGGTCAGGGGTTTATTATACATTATGTGGGTTATATTTGGGATTCAGTAAGTGTCCTCTGTGTGAGGGATGAGGGGTGTCCTCTAAGAGGGGTTCCACTGTAACCCTGGCTGAGTCTCACCTGCTCGATAGAGTGCTCCTAGTTTGTTTAGTTCTGAGAAGTTCTCAGTCCTAGCCATCCCGAGGAAGTGCCGATAGCGTCTCTGTCTGTCCTCCTCCGCATCAACATCTGCTGCTGTGGATGCTATTCTCTCCTTCCTGGCTTGATCATGGTCTGCTGTCATCATGGCGAATGGATGCTGACCAACCTGAACACAAAATGATAAACTTTAGTCAAAACATGAACTCCATCATGCAATACGAGAGAATGCTGGGGAAAAGTGTTTGACGTGATTTATGTCATGAGACTGCGTACGGCCTGAGTCCCATAAATCAATCACTAACTAACTGGTTCATTGTGTCTCGTTGATGACATAAGTTTGCACTGTTTTCACCAAATGAATAGTTAAACTTAGTGCTGAAAACATCACTGACTGCAAGGTAACGCTTTATACTAAAGTCTTCCTTGCAAGAATCTGTATGTACCACAACTTCTTGATCAAATTTATGTACAGATGGTTTCAAAAAATAATTTTCCAGTCCAGTGGACCTTCTGCTGGTACTGAAGAAAGTACACAGAAGCACACACTCTATTGACACAATGACTTGCAGACAATGACAATAGTTTGTCAGTATAACAACACTGTCACCAGGACGCTGTTTAGTGTGAAGAGAAGCTTATCAAGTGCTGACCACAGTTATGATTAAGGTAATTAGAAGCTATGTTTTGCTACCAAGCAGACCAGAAGGGTGAGAATGACAAGATAATATCCCATTGCCCCAATAACATATGTCACTAGATACACCCAATGTGCTGCCCATGTGCTTCCATCATAAGAAATCCATATAAGGGACAGATTATAAGCACCAGAGCATGCTAAAAGTGTCAAATTACCATTATCTATACCTTTCTAGAATTTTTCAAGCAATGGGCAAGTGATGCATAGCTCTTAAGAGGCTAACATTGATTTTGTATGATAATAATTATAGTTGGGATGAAAATAGTTAAAGCACAAAATAAAACCCTGAATCCACGTGTGGTACACAATAAGACGTTCATTCAACTTTGTCAAGAGGCTAATCAAAACGCTCTGCACAAGCGCACAAAATATCTTGATAAAGAACACAGAGGTTTGATGACTAAGTTAAAAAAAGGCACAGAAAATTTCATGCATGAAAAATTTCAGCATTTTACATGGGTGCTCTTATAGCACAAAAATTTCATGATTTCCCATACATAATTTTATATTGGAGCAACAAAATTTTTTATTTACGAAAATTTAAAATTTGGACATCTTGCAAAATTTTCTATGTAACGGTGGTAAGTGTCTAGTGTAGAGAGGTGAGAGGTTCCACTGAAAATATTTTTTTGGAAGATAACCAATCTGGACACATGCACAATAATGAGAAGCAACTATGAATATTAACAAGTGCACCAAAAAATAGACGTGATAACTGCCATGAAAATTTGTCACTTCAACGACATCAATTTTGTGCAATGATAAAAAAATACTATTGTCATGAAACTGTACATGTATGTATACCGTCAATCACTAACTAGTACCTCTGTGCAAGCATTTACATGTAAGTGAAAACAGAATAAAGAACAAGCTGCATGCATAAGACAAGAAGTAGCACTAATGCGGTAATGAAACAAACAGCATACTGCATTTCGAGCACTTTCTTGCTGTGAGCAGATGTGAGAAAAAGGTCACTCCACTCCTGTAATTTTTGAAGCATACGTCTGTAACTGCTACTCAGTCAACTACTGTTGAAATCAATGAAAATTTTATGTTCAATCATTCTGGTTGCTGTACACAAAATTTTTAGAGGCGAATTATACTAAAACTGAGTAGGAACAATAGAGATACAACTATATGACAAGGCCACCGACGTGATAACTGCCATGAAACATTTGTCACTTCAACGACATTAATTTTGCGCAGTGGTAAAAAACTATTGTCATGAAACTGTATGTATACCGTCAATCGCTAACTAGTACCTCTGTGCAAGCATTTACATTTAAGTGAAAACAGAAGTAAGGACAAGCTGCATAAGAGACACGTAGCTAAAAGAAGTAGCACTAAAATGCAGTAATGAAACGAACAGCGTATTACATTTCGATCACTTTCTTGTTGTGAGCAGATTTGAGAAAAAAGGTCACTTCACTCCTATAATTTTCAAGCATACGTCTGTAACTACTACGTACTCAGCCAACTATTGTTGAAAGTCGATGAAAATTTATGTGTATCATTATTCGACCATTCTAGTTGCTGTACACCAAATTTTAGAGGCGAATTATACTAAAAATAGTAACAATCTGAATAAACAACTAATGTTTGCGCTTAAAAATTGTAGGAGTAAAAATTCCCAAATTCGCTCACAAAACATACATCGTTCTGAGAAAGAGGGAGAGAGAGAAGGAGGGAGAGGAAAGAGGGAGAGGAGAGAGAGAGAGAGAAAGAAGAGAGAGAGAGAGAGAGTGAGAGAGAGAGAGAGAGAATAGAGGGAGAGGGAGTAAGAGGAGAAAGAGAGAAGAGAGGGAGAGGAGAAAGGGAGCAGAGTGAATGTATATCTACCTCAGGACTGACGAGCTCCACGTCTTCGTTAGAACCCTCTTCTTCGTCATCATCATCATCTTCCTTATGGAAAGGGATGTCACTGATTCTTATCTGCCGCTCAGCAATGACTGGTTCACCAAACTCATTCCCTAAACAAACAGAGCAGCTACATGTAGATCATTATAGACAAGCAGCAACTGATCAATTAGAGAAATCTACTGCTGAAGTGAAAAGCACCTATTCATGGATTAATGTTAAGCCTTTATAATCATACATGTACATGTACTTACAGCGATAAACTTTTACGCAAACTTGAATTTAAAAACTCAAGTAAAATTTCTTTATGTCTACTCAGGAGCCCATAAGAGGATTCCTCTTATGGGCTCCTGGTCTACTTTAATTATGGACATGTAAATTTACAGTTTACAAATCCTAAATACAGACCTTCAAACAATACCAGTTTCCTATGGTATTGTTTCCTATGGAGATTCTTAATTCAACGAACACGAAAAATTTGTGAAAATTCGTAAAAAAATTTTAAGTATTCAATATTCAATACAACTTTATATTGCGCTCATTAAAATAGTGAAATAATCATAAAATATATTTGTGGCAGGGCTCTATGGATAGCTACACTGTATTATGTGTTTGAGTGTACCTAAATCAAGAGGTAGCGCTAGCGCTCTCATTGAGAACTCTTCCTCCTCTTTGTTACGAGGAAAATACAATGTAGCTATCTGCTGGTACACGATCTGGAGGGAGGGAGAGAGGGAGAGAGAGAGGAAGGGAGGGACGGAGGGAAGACATATGTAAAAGAGAGGAGAAAAGAGAGGGAAGGAGAGGAAAATTTATAATAGAGAAGAAGTGGGAAAGAAAGAAAGGAAAATGATAGACAAATGTAGTCATGTACGGAGATCAACTCACATCATCTTGATCAGATACAAACACCACTAAATCAATTTCATCACCATAGTGCTCTAGAAACCGTCTGATAGTCCCTGTAGAAATTAACAACAGATACTGACTGTGCTCCACATAGCTACAGTGTAGCA
This sequence comes from Haliclona indistincta, assembly GCA_964017065.1. Classification (NCBI taxonomy): domain Eukaryota; kingdom Metazoa; phylum Porifera; class Demospongiae; order Haplosclerida; family Chalinidae; genus Haliclona; species Haliclona indistincta. The sequence goes on along the minus strand of OZ024783.1, from coordinate 13,225,531 downwards.
ACAGGTTCCATTAGTCCCAAGCTAGCCTACCGTATTACATGTGCATATTGAGTAACTTTCATGAGCGAGACAAAGAAATTGACACATTATACTTGTTTGCGGGTGTATCATTTGGTCCCTAGCTAGCTGGCTGCTACCATTATAGTGGGAAACATTCACAAGAAACTTTTCTGTGAATACAGAGATTGTTTTGGCAGCTGGCAATTTACTAAGTAGCAGGTGACCCGCTGGTTAAATATCTCTGTTGTCATTACCAGGTGTTATAGTAACCATTGACAACTATTGTACATGTAACACACACAATTATTATCAAAAATACTCTCAAAGATATACATTAATAATGGTATAGTGTCTAGGCTAGGAATTAGGGGGTTTCCCAGGCAACAAGCAGGGACATATGTCTGAACACAAGCATGTGCTGGTTTAAAATCAAAATACCCACAGACACAGAATACCACCATAGACTGTGAAGTGCATACATATACTACAATTGTGTACACAAACACTGAGGGAGGGAGACCAAGAGCTACATTGTACAACCACAAACAAAGCTTGTAGGAAATCACAGAGGGAAAGGACAGATGTATTATTGCTTAGCAACAATGTTTTCAAAACGCCTACAATAAAAATTTAGTAAATAAACGAAATAACACCTACACACATGCATCTTAAGACCAGTATTTTTCACAGATGGTTAATTTTAAAGAATGCTTACATGTATATAATTTGTCATCTACAACTGAAAAATTCAGATTATGTCAATGCATGTACCAAACAAACTGCATTGTTTTTAATCGTGAATACAGTTTTTCTGACAAGCAACAGCCCTCAAATGTAGTCTATGATACAGTTAAAGAAATCAGAATTATGACTCACGTAGGGCAATGCTAGCACCGTCTACAGGAGGATAGTTACGACGACAAGACACCAGAGTGGGTATAGCTACTGTGGCTATCTTACGATTCCTAGAGTGAAGAATGGAGGGAGAGGGAAGGAGAGAAGGAAGGAGGGAGAGGGAGGGGGAGGGGGGAGGGATGGAGGGAGAGAGGGGGAGGAGAGGGAGGGAGGGAGGGGGAGGAGAGGGAGGGAGAGATGGGTATGATAACACATTACTTGACAATAAATTCGTCAAGTGTTTTATAAGTCTCTTTTCATTAAGCTTCTGAGCAGTAAGTTGTGAAATTTCCTCATAGATACACAAGATTTGTTATCCTATGAAGGCATGTACACACACTCATAGTCTACAAAAACTCACTAAAAATTCAATTCACAGTTTAAAAACTTAGAATCGAATAATACACAATACGAACCGATGCTCAACAATTCGTAAGCTGGTATGTGTACGTCAACACTTCCTCCTTTGCATACCAATTTTCATGGTGCTACAATCTTGAGTAATTTTGTTCTCAAAAACAATAAGCTCTGTGCAAAACGTACGCTCCATGTACTGCGAAAATTTTATGTACAGGGCTATATACAGTGGAACCCCTCCTAGATGACACCCCTCATCCCTCTATAATGGACGCTTACTGAATCTCAAATATAACCCACATAGTGTGTATAATAAACCCCTGACCAGAGGACAGTCAGGACAACCTCTCTATAACGGAAATTTTTGTAAGTCCCAATAGCGTCCGCCTTAGAGAGGCTCCACTGTACACTCATAGTAGTGAATCTTTCTCCTCCTCCCACCCTCTCTCTCTCTTTCTTTCTCCTCCTCCCACACTCTCTCTCTCTTTCTTTCTCCTCCTCCCACCCTCTCTCTCTTTCTTTCTCCTCCTCCCACCACCCTCTCCTCCCACCCTCTTTCCTCTCTCACCGTATCATCTGCATCACACTACGGTAGCAGTTGTACAGTGCACTCTCAGCAGCCGTCCTGTACTTGATATTGTAGCGAGGACCAACAGTATGAATAACATGTCTGAAGCATAGACAAAACAGAGAAGAGTTAATAAAATAGGTCATATCCCAACAAGGATATCATAGATTGGGAAATTTTTGATGTTAGAATACCTTCGTCGTCCATCCTTCCAACCAAAATTAAACATGCGAAAATTGTACGCACAATGCGTACTTGTAATATACGCAGTTAGCAACAAACTCGTATGTTTAACAGACGCAATGCATAACACAATATGGAGGTCACAGCTCACACACTGAAGGCTTTAAAATTTTAAAGAGCACATTGCTTTTTGCGGGAGAAGGCATGTGATCTTATTTAATCAACAGACAGAGCTTCTTGACCACAACACTACACATAGAACATTAATAGATGATTGATACCATGTACAGTGTCTATGATGGATATGTTACTGGTTATGTACCTTGCTGGCAGAGAATGAGCTGTTGTGATCTTAGCATCTCCTGTCCTGCAAGCTGAGAGAAGATGAGTGGGTGAGTGAGTGAGTGAGTGGGTGGGTGGGTGGGTGAGTGAGTGAGTGAGTGAGTGAGTGAGTGAGTGAGTGAGTGAGTGAGTGAGTGAGTGAGTGAGTGACAGCCTTAGGCAGTAAGCAGTTGAAAGCTACTGGCTTATGAGACAAAGAGGATCAAAGTGGTGCAATAATTATGTTAGCTTGTATAGAAGGAACATTTTATGTGCATGTAGTCAAATCACGATATCAAGGGACTCGGATAATCAAATTAAAGCTACACGTAGCTACCAAGAAAATGTAAACCGTAAACAATGCTAATATTCAATTAGCCTCGTCCCCTGCCATTAATTTTCGCAACGAAACAAACGAATAAGCGAAAATTAAGGCATGGTATCTATTGCATGGGTATGCACTAGCTATGAAAACACGTGGCTTGGCTACTGATTCTCGATACAAGACATGCTGTAGTTACGTTACCGACAAAAGCAGCAACGTGGTAGACGCCAGATACTCGGTTTTCGAAGAGACTCCGTTAACGATTGTAATTCTGTGGAATGGTTGGTCACCCTTGCAATAGATACCAGGCCCTTTTTTCGCGCTTTCGTTCCCGTTCGTACATTTCGTAAGCGAAAAAATTTGGCCAGGGACGAGGCTAATATTCAATATACAATGAAGTTTGTGATGCTCAATCATTCTAGGAATACTTTGTTTTATAGTACAATATAACAATAGACAAATATTCTGTGAGAGGGTGGGATGAGAGAGGGAGAGGGAGGGAGGGATGGAAGGAGAGAGTTGCATACTTACACACAACTTGTGTCTTCATGTCTTCCTTGAGCTCTGGGCCAGCTACCTCTAGTATACGTAAGCTAACAGGGTTCTTGTCTGTCAGACTCTCATTGGTTGGATTGACAATGGCCTCTGCTGCTATCTTTGTAATGTCACCAGTACTGAGAGAGAGAGAGAGAGAGAGAGAGAGAGAGAGAGAGAGAGAGAGAGAGAGAGAGAGAGAGAGAGAGAGAGAGAGAGAGAGAGAGAGAGAGAGAGAGAGAGGGAGAGGGAGAGAGAGAGAGAGAGAGAGAGAGAGAGAGAGAGAGAGAGAGAGAGAGAGAGAGAGAGAGAGAGGGAGAGAGAGAGAGAGAGAGAGAGAGAGAGAGAGAGAGAGAGAGAGAGAGAGAGAGAGAGAGAGAGAGAGAGAGAGAGAGAGAGAGAGAGAGAGAGAGAGAGAGAGAATATTATGCATGTAGGAACCACCAACAGCCAACCAATTATGTGTTATGTGTAGTATAATAATAGGCGGTAAAGTAGAATATAATTTTTAACACCTCCTAGTTCATTATGAAGCAGTTTTTCTCAAGTAACAAGCTATTGCTAGACTGAAGAGGCTGTATCAATTAGCTAGCAAGCAAGCCACAGTAGTCTGTCCACCGCGCCGCTAGCTTGTTGTCACCTGAACAGCCACGCCCACAAGTGATAACGAGTCTTCTCTTGTGCACAAACAAACACACTCTTAGAACTCACAAAATGGCCAGCTTCGTGTTCAGGTCCGGTCGCACAGAGAAGGGAGGAGAGGTGTGAGCATTAGGGAGATCCGTGCCGATGACAGAGGTGCTGGTGAGAGGGTCACTCGAGGAGGTTGCGTCCGGCCAGCGAGTTATCGAGTCCACCTGCAAGATAACAGGACGGGCCCCGAGAGGGTCCATGGTTGAATAGAACGACGAAGAGAACAGAGGAAGGAACGAGTGAGGCAGACGAGGAGGTGGGCGCGGCGTGACGAGTTGGAATTGCACTGCTGTGATGGATCACGTGATCGATTAAGTTCAATAGCACGTGGTCAAGGTAAGCCACTGTGTACCGCCTATCTTCTTCATGGTTTATATTTGACCTCTTCTGTTTCTAGCCATGTCTGAGTATCGCTATGGGTCTGCTTCAATGGGTGGAGCAGGAGGTGGTGGTGGTGGGCAACAGGACAATGCTGCCATCATGGAGAGAGTGAAGGCTGAGCTTGCCATTGCTGAAGCTAAAGAGATTGTGCAAGTATGTTATTGGTCTATTTATTGGATCAACTATAGACAATGTCCCAAGATTAAACCTTAAGCATTAGTTTTACGGTCGCCATTTGTTTGGTCGGTTCTTTATAGTGACTCCAAATTAGAGCTAGCTAGGGATGAGCCGTGTGTGTGGTTCCTTCATGTAGCTAAAAGCAAAAGTAGTAGTCAAGTGCTGGGGTCCCTATAACAATTGCTGGTCTATAGTATATCGAGTGAGTGATAATTGACTGTTTTCTTTCCTACAGAAAGTAGGCAGCAAGTGCTTTGCCAAGTGTGTGAATGACCCAAGCTATGACCTGGGATCAAAAGAACAGGTACCAACAAAAGCAGCACATGTGTATGATAATAGCATAGGAATGATTTTATATATAATTGACACATGATAACAGCATTGCTTCACTGGATAGTATGTATTGTTGTTGTATCAACATTAGCATTGATTCAAGACAATGACTTTGATGACTTTTCATGCTCGATTAAGGGACTTCACCCAGGGAGCTATAGCTGCCATTCTGTAGAATCCAGTGTGTATTACAAGAGTACTTGCGGGTTTTTGTTACACAGAATTACAGATTGGCTGTTTACAAATTATTGTGTCTCTTCCATTCTGCAGCGATGTGTGTCTAACTGTGTTGATCGATATCTTGAAGCATGGAATGTTGTGTCTGCTCACTACAATAAAAAACTTCATGAAGGCTCCCATTAGTCACCATCAAAAATTATTATTCATAAATGTACAACCTGTTACGATCATTTTTGTGCAGTCAAAGTTGTTAAATTTCAAAATAAGCTACACGTGACTAAAATTGCAGAGAATAAAGATTCTATTCATTTAAAAAATTGAATAATTTTTTTATTTGTGGTTGATTATGACAGTACAGTGGGACCCCGATAATTCGGACCTCTGAATTGCGGGCACCCCGTTTTAAAGGACATCAAATATGGGCACCAATTGGCGACGAGTGTATATTTTAATCCCTAAAAAGAGGACGCCCCGTTAATCAGAACAAATAGGCCATTCCTACTAAGAGCCTAAAGAATTTAATTAGCGATATTGGCTAGCGTAATATTGGCTTCCGGGCTAGCTGGGGTGTGAGATGATTACGTAAGCGCTAAGATTAATACACGAATTTATATGGGGCTTATGGGAGAGATCGCGATACTTTCGACATCTTTGTAGTGCTCTCCGTAAACTTGACAACCGCGTGGTCTTGCTGCTTGGCTTTCTCTACCTTCGCTCTGTCGAACGCAAAAGACTACGCGTGCATTGGCAACAACGTTTTGGAGAAACAGACGCGCAAACAAGGCCTACTCGCACTATAGATCAAGCTAACAAAGGACACAGACTCCACAGTTCAAGTAGCCACTGGCAGCAGTACCTGCACGCAGTATACTCTTACAGTATCCAGCTTTACAAAATTGTTTCTCTCCAGGAAAATGCCCAACTAGCTTGCCATAGTTAGCGTAACTTGGGCTTGTTTGCGCGCCCGTTTCTCCAAAACGATGTTGCCAATGCACGCGTAGTCTTTTGCGTTCGACAGAGCGAAGGTAGAGGAACCAAAGCAGCAAGACCACGCGGTTGTCAAGTTTACGGAGAGCACTACAAAGATGGTAATCATCTCACACCCCAGTGCTGTGGCCAGCAGAGCGGTGTGCCCACGCATACATTCCACGCATACTTTGCTCTTAGAGGGAATGGACTGAAGTCCCAATGGTGTCCGGATAAGAGAGGTTACACTGTAAATAATTTGGCCCACACTGTCAACTATCAGAGGCTCTGAGTAATCATTTTAACTAGAGAGTATTGCTTTATCATAACAATAACATGAAGTGACAATACACATAATAGTGCCGTAAAATATTCTAGTGATACGAAAGAGAGAGAGAAATTTTGAATAACTATGGTTGTTATGAAAATTGAATAATGGTTTGATGAATTATGCTAATAATGTACTGCAAAGCTATTATGCTACAATAAGGTAAGTGTCCTAGCTAACTACATGTAGCTTGCTGTTTTTTTCAACATCTGGCAACTGTAAATTCTCTCGAAGTGCCTGAGTATGATCTCAGTCCACCAAAGAGACGCTTGTATGTACCGAAGTGTCTGATGCGATACTTTCCCGGGCTTGTGTCTGGTGCTATACGCCACTCCACAGTAGCGGTGCTTCGTCCTAACAACAAGTTGGTACGCTTCCAGCGAAACCTGCAATAAATCATAAAATGAGCATTCATAATGAGATTCATCTAAATTTGCAAATGGACAGTGTATAGCTTTACATTAGAATATTTTCTGTTGTGACAAAATTAAATACTCAAATTATTAACACGCAATGTGCATTTACATAGTGCGCAGCTAGTAACGAAAAATAAGTATAACAGAAGAAATTTTACAGACCCGATCGATCTGCTGTATGTGGATTGACTTATGCTGTTATACATAATAATTATAATACTTATACTACTAAACATGCACTTACATTGTGTCCCATGAAGCGTCATTGAGGAACACCTTCCATTTTCCATTAGACTGTTTGTGCTCAACAGTCAAAAATGTAGGCTAAAGCAGAGCAAAACAGAAAGATGACTTTTAGAGACAAATAGAACAGAACTCACAATTACTCTATTTCTTGGATCACCTGCTAAGAATCTAACAGTAACAGTCTTGTTCTGCATTAGTAAAAATAATTAAGCAAACCACACCACGTTTGTATACTGAGTTACCCTGCAGTATCGCCTGTTGGCGTTCTTGTCAACATCTCCAAACTTCTTGAATAGCGGCACAGTGTCTACTATCACTGGTAATAGGAATGTCACCAGCTTGCTCGTGTGGTCAGGTGGACTGGGACCAGGAGCAACTGGTGTGTTCTGCACAAGCAATGGAGTGAAATAATAAATTGTAGTAGTGACTTTTTCTGCTACATAGGCACCATAAGTACATCTAAAGTACAAACTACAGACCTTTTAACCTCTGCTGGATTGCAGTCATGTGATTTTTTAGTCTACGATAACTTTGAGTACCTCTTAGAGGACACCCCTCATCCCTCTATAATGGACACTTACTGAATCCCAAATAATTATAACCCACATTATTATGTATAATAAACCCCTGACCAGAGGACACCTTCTCTATAATGGACAATTTTGTTGGTCCCAATGATGTCCACTTTAGAGAGGTTCCTCTGTAGTGTACATGTGTTTGTACAGAGCTACAATATTTATAGAGCGTCTGAAATCGTGTGACACACGACCAAATCAGAGTGTTTCTGAATTGAGTTGAACAAATTCACTAATCTAAACAGTTTCCTATACCCATGCCAAGTCCTATTCCTAAACAGTTTCCTATAACTGTAATTATTGGTTTTATACACATTGTTATAATTTAATGTTCATGGGTAAATGTTGTGAATGTACCTGAGCAAGTGCCTTGGCTAGTTTGTTGTACTCAGTGATGTGTGCTCCCAGTGTGTTTGGACCATAGATAGTAGAGGCTGCTTCATAGCGTTGTTGCTAACCAACCAAACAGATGCGTAACACTTTTATAGCATCCAATATTATCAACACACAAATTTGGGTGTGTGGTAGTGTCTAAAAATAATGCTAGTTACCTGATACTCTTGTATGGTAGTGACATAGCTTGTGTAAGTATTTGAGAGACCAGCAATGACAGGTACAACTTGTTGATTTAAATGATTATCCTTTAGTACCTGCAGACATAAGATTCTGAATACAATGTATTATTGCTGCACGAAAGCATTACTAGTTACACCAAAAGCATTGTTGGTTACACCACCATAAAACCCAGTGAAAATTTACGAACAATCATTACTTTGCCTTTCTATGACTGTATAAGAAATAGCAGCATAAGAGTATATCCAAGATCGGTGTATGGTATACATTCTGTTCACCTTTGACACACTGTTCCTGAGCCTCCTACCAGCCATTGTAGTAAATTCTCCAGGCACTGCAATCACTACTAGCTGACCAATCCTCAGTAACTGTAGTGGTATTATGCTAGGTTGCCATGGATACGGTTTACTGAGCCCTCCCGTGTCCATCAGAATGGGCTTAGGTGCTTGACACTTGATCTGTGCTGCTGTTGGTTTATGGAGAGCATTTCTGGCTAATTTCCAGAATAAACTGAGACGAGTCTCTCCTGCAAATAAAATGTAGATATTTGACACTTAAAAATGAATTTCAAAAAAATTTGTCACGGCACCAATTGGCAACAAAATTTTTCACTTATAGAGGGAACTTCAAAAAGTTAAGAATTTGCTTGTTCTTTTTTATGATTTGTAAAGGTCAGTGGTATGTCAAAGTCTCTATTAACCTTGTTTGACATTCAAGTCTCCTGGACCATCAGTGGTCCCAGCTGCAAATGATAAGCCCATGGCTGGTTTGCAGGTGCTCACCTGTGCAAGAACATGTGTAGTGACAGAGGAAGAGATGATAGAAAAAAGGAAGTCTTGTAACTTACCTTTCGCCCTTTATGCATGAAAGATATTTTTGTGAAGTCTTTGAAAGTGTGTCTAAACTGCACAGGACCAGTTACTTGTACTGTGGCTGCATCAAACAGCTCCTTCAGTGAAAAAATAATTGATCAAGTATCTGGCTAGGTACTATAGAATGAGGGTATACCTTCGCTTTGCTGTACTGTTTCTCACCGATGATCTGTGTACTCTCAAACATGTCTCTACCAGGCCCACGACTTTCACAGAGATTGCTCTAGAGTGGGTGAGTGAGTGAGTGAGTGAGTGAGTGAGTGAGTGAGTGAGTGAGTGAGTGAGTGAGTGAGTGAGTGAGTTGCTGGGTGAGCAGGTTTGATGAGAGATGATTGGGTGTTTAAACAAGTGAGAATTTAGTTGTGTTGTTAGGCGAATAATACGCAGGAATGTAGCATGATTCTTAACTACTTTCTCTGATTTTCAACGCAAGAATAAGTGAGTGCCCATCGAACATAACGCATCACTCCTTACCAAAAAATCACTACTTTTGTACACACAACAGGTCACCACATATTATAGCATACTCTGACATACATTTCCATTACATGTGCTGTGAAGATTATTGCAAGACTTCCCATTATTACGACAGAAAGGACCCATTGTGTTCGGAGACACGTCACCCTCGTTGCTCTGAGCAAAGGCTGCTACAAACTTCCCCTAAAAGCAGGTGGAATAAGGTGGGTGTAGTGCGGGGTCAATTTTCCTACCTGTCCATTAATGTCATTTGGGTTCATTTCCATTTCAAACAGCATCGAAGCATATCCCTTGTTGTCACCACTGATCAGTGTGTTAGTGTTCTTCATACTAGTACAGTGCACCGCAAACCAACTACAACAAAAGTCTCAAATAGACACTTGTAGACAAAAATGAATGACAGTGCACAAAATTTTAAGCCAACTACCTGTAGACAAAAATCAATGACAGTGCGCAAAATTTTACAACAAAAGTCTCTTAAAATAGATACTTGTACTAGTAGACAAAATGAATGACTGTGCTCAAAAATTTTTGTAGACCTTTGCAGCTCAAAAAGCTCTTGATAGTAATTGAATACTTTACCTGATGATTCCGAGAGGTGTTCCATTAGCATCCACTAACTTGAGAATGGTCATCAATTTGTCAGTATTGTGTTTGTACCTACATCGTAAAATTAATACTGAATTACAGCTTGAAATCCATGCAAATGCTTAAACGTCATGATAGCTACTGCAAAGCAGTACATGGATGGATGGAATCTTCTATCATGATGCACCATTTCTACATGCAATAAAAATGTGAACCATTCTATTGCATATTGCATTCATAGAACCTGTGTACATGTACAGTCATCTTTCCCCAGCTACTTACCTCTTTGCGTCTGGGTTCAGCTTGTAAGCTGTGGGGCTTCGGTTGATGTTAGCATTGAGCAGAATTCCACTGTTAATATACAAGTGTCCTGTTGTCATCGTATCTTGAGCAATCTGAACACTTTTGACTATTCCATTCACGATAGAGTCCAGCGTGTCTTTGTAAAAGCCTCCAGGAAGATTGTACAGGAAATATTGGAAATACCCACTGGGCCCAGAGTGAGTGTGAGTGCTACTAATACACACATTGCTCTCAGTGTAGAGGTTACCATACTGACGCTTTAGCTTCTCCACCACCTGGAAATCAAATTCAATGGTTACACAAAGATAGTATAATCAATTTTGAATCTTTGAGGAAGATAAGATAGTAAGTCTATCTCTCCCACAGAGAGTCACTGGGCACTAAGCTGTTGGCTGATTCCAAGCTGTTAGATATATTATAGACATAGATTGGGATTGACATAGATAGATTGTGACCTATAAATCTGCATATTTTTAGATTGAACAAGTAATCCATGCTTTAAAAGTTAAGCTGTCACTAAAGAGTTAACTTAACTTTATGCAAATTGTATACAATCATGTATTATTGTGTGTCAAGAATTTCATGAGTTGAACTTTACAATACATGGTATACCAAAGTTAGTCTGACTAACCCTCATTTTCATGAGTTGAGTAGCCATACAGACATCAGCACTGATAAACACCACGGAAGACGAACCATCCGAAATTATGAAGGCTCTGCTCCATTGCCTGAAGTGAATCCCAAGATCTTTTTGGTCAAGCTTAGCATAACCCATCTGTCACATAAAATGGAAGGTTGACAAGAAAGCGAGTGTTTTATACTCACCATAACTACTTCAGCAGCAGGTCCGGTTATATCAGCTCTTCCCACTCCAATGTAGTACATGTTAGCTTTGACAGCCATGATAACTGCAAGTATCAGAAACAGCACTAGCTTGAAGTTCTCCATTCCCAAAAATCCTTGTCTGCATATGCAGACTGTGTATACTGTCATTTCATAGTGCTTTTGAATAAGTGTTCAAGTAGTGTGCCAAACATGCACGGCTTGTCTCCATAGCAGCACACTTAGCTACCTGGAAGTTAATATTTATTCGCTAAGGCAATTGATTCAATCGGTATCTCGATGTGGTTTTTGAATTATTGTGTACAGCATTGCAGAGCTGGCAAGAATTGCTCAGTCAGGTTACACTGTAAATGCAACCAATGAAAATTGTAATGTGGACTCTTCAGAAAATTATTTTTCACGTACAGTGGAACCTCTCTAAGGCGGACACCATTGGGACCAACAAAATTGTCCATTATAGAGAGGGCGTCCTCTAAGAGTGGTTCCACTGTATATGCAATATGATATAATGCATGCATGAGTGAGTGAATTAAACACAATGTTGTGGTATAATTAATAATGTATTATTATTACTGTGTGTCTGCAGTATCTTCCCTACCATTATTTGTTGTGCATGTGATTACAGTGGAATCCCTCACTGTGGACACCCCTGAGCAGCAAGTGCTTTGCCAAGTGTGTGTATGACCCAAGCTATGACCTGGGATCAAAAGAACAGGTAACAGCAGCACATGTGTATGATATAGCGTAAGAATATAAGTGACACATGATAGGAGCATTGCTTCACTGGATAGTATGTATTGTTGTTGTATCAACATTATCATTGATTCAAGACAAATGACTTTGATGACTTTTCATGCTTGATTAAGGGGACCTTAAACTAGGGAGTTCCATGCAGTGTGCACTACAGTGGAACCTCTCTAAGGCAGACACCATCGGGACAACAAAATTGTCCATTATAGAGAGGGTGTCCTCTGGTCAGGGCATTATGTAGGTTATAAATTATTTGGGACTCAATAAGTGTCCATTATAGAGGGACGAGGGTGTCCTCTAAGAGGGGTTCCACTGTACCAGAATACTTTTTGTTATACAGAATTACAGATTGGCTGATTACAAATGCTTAATAGTGTCTCTTTCTATTCTGCAGCGATGTGTGTCTGTATTGATCGATACCTTGAAGCATGGAATGTTGTATCAACTCACTACAATAAAAAACTTCACGAAGGCTCCCATTAGTCATGCACCACCAGAGATTATTTATAAATGTACAAATTACATACGTTCATTTTGTGCAGTCAGATACAATTTTTGTTGTTAAATATCACAATAAGCTGTACGTGAGTAAAAGTGTGTAAATAAGCTGCTTTGTGATCTTGTAGAACAAGAATAAACATTCCATTCATTAAAAATTGAATTGGTTTATTTGTGGTTGATTATGACAGTGAATAATATTTTGCCCACATTCTGTCAAACTATCAGTGGTTTATGAGGCTCTGAGTAATCATTTTAACTAGAGAGTATTTCAGAACAAAAACATAAAATGACAATACACATAATAGTGCAGTAAAATTTTCTTGTGATATGGAAGAGAGAGAGAGAAATTTTGAATAATTATGGTTGTTATGACAATTGATCAATGGTTTACAGAGTATAGATGTGCTGTACTAATGTGTACTACAAAGCTATAGGCTACAATAAATCAAGTTTCCTAGCTAGCTAGCTGTTTTTTTCAACATCTGGCAACTGTGAATTCTCTCGAAGTGCCTGAGTACGATCTCAGTCCACCAAGGAAATGCTTGTATGTACCGAAGTGTCTGATGCGATAATTTTCCGGGCTTGTGTCTGGTGCAATACGCCACTCCACAGTAGCAGTGCTTGTGAACAAAATGCTGCTGGTAGGCTTCCAGTGAAACCTGTAATAAAATGTGTACGTGAGCATTCATAATGAGATTCATCTGAATTTGCAAATGGAATTGAACGCACAGTGTATAGATTTACATTAGAATATTTTTTGTTGTGACGAAAATTAAATACTTGAATTATTAACACGCAATGTGCATTTACATTGTGCGCAGCTAGTGATGAAAAATAAGTATAACAGAAGAAATTTTACAGACCCGATCTGCTGTATGTGGTTTGACTTATGCTGTTATACGTATAGTAATAATGCTTATACAGTGGCGTAGCCAGGACTTGTGGTTTGGCAGGGCATGGTTAACGGCTAGTCTAGCAGCTAACCCTCCCGCCTACTGATAATTGGATGGACGGCGGAGAGGGTCTAGCAAACATTGCCATTCATTGATTTTTAATGAATAATAATGAAGTAAACCGCGTTACGATTAGCTGGGCGTTGCCTCCAACCGCGTGTATACACTGCTTCTAGTTCAGCTGCATGTTTAATCATAAAATTATTCATAATAATAACAAAGCCACGAAGAATGAATATCATTTTCTTCCTGGGAGAAAATGATATTCATTACGAATCTGATTGGTCAGTTGAAAACTATGAATGGCAATGTTTGCATCCAATTATCAGTAGGCGGGAGGGTTAGCTGCTAGACTAGGCATAGTCTAGTCAGAGTAGATGATTTCGCCGCTTGTTGTATCAAAGGAAAAATTTCTGTCATTATCTTCTTATTCTGTCATTATTTCTGCAAGGTGTGGCTCAAAGGCGTGGTCTCGATTGAAGGTTTGGTAGGGCCTGGGCCCGATTGGCCCTACCGTAGCTCCGCTACTGTATACTACTAAACATGCACTTACATTGTGTCCCATGAAGCGTCATTGAGGAACACCTTCCATTTTCCATTAGACTGTTTGTGCTCAACAGTCAAAAATGTAGGCTAAAGCAGAGCAAAACAGAAAGATGACTTTTAGAGACAAATAGAACAGAACTCACAATTACTCTATTTCTTGGATCACCTGCTATGAATCTAACAGTAACAGTCTTGTTCTGCATTAGTAAAAATTAATAATTAAGCAATCATACCACATTTTTATACTGAGTTACCATGCAGTATCGTCCGTTGGCGTTTTTGTCAACATCACCAAACTTCTTGGACGTACTGTCAAACATCACTGGTAATAGTAATGTCACCAGCTTGCTCGTGTAGTCAGGTGGACTGGGACCAGGATCAACTGGTGTGTTCTGCACAAGCAATGATGTGAAATAATTGTAGTAGTGACTATTACTGCTACATAGGCACCATAAGTACATCTAACATGCATTTTAGTACAGTTAGATTCCACCTCCGCTAGATAGCAGTCGTGTGATTTTTAGTTTACATTCTTTGAATACAGTGGAACCCCTCTTAGAGGACACACCTCATCCCTCTATAATGGACACTTACTGGATCCCAAATATAACCCACATAATGTATAATAAACCCCTGACCAGAGGACATCATCCCAATGGTGACCGCCTTAGAGAGGTTCCACTGTACTACCCTTGTACAGAGCTATAGTATTTAGAGCGTCTGAAATCGTGTGACACACGACCAGATTGTGTGAGTTGAGTGGTTTGAGATTCTTGAAAGAAGAACAAATTATTTACTAATAATCTAAACATTTTCCTATACCCAGCCTGAATAACTATAATTATCACATAATTGTTATAAATGTTCATGTTGTGAATGTACCTGAGCAAGTGCTTTGGCTAGTTTGTTGAACTCATAGATATGTGCTCCCAGTGTGTTTGGACCATAGATAGTAGAGGCTGCTTCATAGCGTTGTTGCTAACCAACCAAACAGATGCATAACACTTTAATTATCATCCAGTAATTATCAACACAAAATTTGGGTGTGTGCTAGTGTCTAAAATATGCTAGTTACCTGATACTCTTGTATGGTAGTGATATAGCTTGTGTAAGTGTTTGAGAGACCAGCAATGACTGGTACAACTTGTTGATTGAAATGATTATCCTTTAGTACCTGCAGACATAAGATTCTGAATACAATGTATCATTGCTGTACATACATTACTGGTTACACCAAGCATTACTAGTTACACCAAGCATTACTGGTTACACCAAGCATTACTAGTTACACCAAGCACTGCTGATTACACCAAGCACTGCTGGTTACGTACACCAAGCATTACTAGTTACACCAAGCATTACTAGTTACACCAAGCACTGCTGATTACACCAAGCACTGCTGGTTACGTACACCAAGCATTACTAGTTACACCAAGCATTACTGGTTACACCAAGCATTACTGGTTACACCAAGCATTACTGGTTACACCAAGCATTACTGGTTACACCAAGCATTACTGGTTACACCAAGCATTACTGGTTACACCAAGCATTACTGGTTACACCAAGCATTACTGGTTACACCAAGCATTACTGGTTACACCAAGCATTACTGGTTACACCATGTACCAAGCATTACTGGTTACACCAAGCATTACTGGTTAACCCTCGGCGCATGCGCGAGGGTTACGGTACTTGCTTTGTCGTTCGGTCGGTCTGTCTCTTCTGCTACAGAGATCAGCGATCACTTCTACGCGTTGGTAAGGTAATGAGCATGATCAGCACGACAATGGCTTGCAATGTGACTCGTGGATTTTGCTAAAGTGCCTTCGTTCTCGAGTTATTGCTGGCTCACCTTGACGGCCGTCTTTGACCTCTCTGACGACTAAAGCGCCCATGGTTGACTACCTAGGTACCTGTAGATTCCATTTAAACTGCAGGACAGCTCTGGGGGTGCGTAGACATCTCAAGAAAAAGCCTATCAAAGCCAGAGCAATGGCTACCTACTCAGTGTTCACGGTCACGCCCACTTGACACACCTTGTCTTGTGGTCAGCACTTTGCTGTCTTCTGGTTAGCAGTGCAGTTTCAATAGCAAGCAGGTTGGCTTTAGCTGCAAAGCTCCTTCTGCAAACCATATCTAAGGAGCTAACTCTACAATGTGCAACACGCCGAGGGTTTCGTGAAATCTGTTCATTACACCAAGCATTACTGGTTACACCAAGCATTACTGGTTACACCAAGCATTACTGGTTACACCAAGCATTACTGGTTACACCAAGCATTACTAGTTACACCAAGCATTACTGGTTACACCAAGCATTGCTAGTTAACCCTCGGCGCATGCGCGAGGGTTACGGTACTTGCTTTGTCGTTCGGTCGGTCTGTCTCTTCTGCTACAGAGATCAGCGATCGCTTCTACGCGTCAACTAAGGTATGAACAGGCTAAGCATGACCATGGCTTGCAATGTGACTCGTGGATTTTGCTAAAGTGCTTTCGTTCTCGAGTTATGGCTGGCTCACCTTGACGGCCGTCTTTGACCTCTCTGACGGCAAAAGCGCCCATATTTGGCTACCTAGGTACTTGTAGATTCCATCTAAACCTTAGGACAGCTCTGGGGGTGCGTAGACATCTCAAGAAAAAGCCTATCAAAGCCAAGAGCAATGGCTACCAAGCTACTCGTGTTCACGGTCACGCCCACTTGACACACCTTGTCTCGATTGTGGTCAGCACTTTGCTGTCTTCTGGTTAGCAGTGCAGTTTCAATAGCAAGCAGGTTGGCTTTAGCTGCAAAGCTCCTTCTGCAAACCATAACTAAGGAGCTAACTCTACAATGTGCAACACGCCGAGGGTTTCGTGAAATCTGTTCATTACACCAAGCATTACTAGTTACACCAAGCATTACTAGTTACACCAAGCATTACTGGTTACACCAAGCATTACTAGTTACACCAAGCATTACTAGTTACACCAAGCATTACTGGTTACACCAAGCATTACTAGTTACACCAAGCATTACTGGTTACACTGGCATTACTAGTTACACCAAGCATTACTAGTTACACCAAGCATTACTGGTTACACCAAGCATTACTGGTTACGTACACCAAGCATTACTAGTTACACCAAGCATTACTGGTTACACCAAGCATTACTGGTTACACCAAGCATTACTGGTTACACTGGCATTACTAGTTACACTAAGCATTACTAGTTACACCAAGCATTACTGGTTACACCAAGCATTACTGGTTACGTACACTAAGCATTACTAGTTACACCAAGCATTACTGGTTACACCAAGCATTACTGGTTACGTACACCAAGCATTACTGGTTACACTGGCATTACTAGTTACACTAAGCATTACTGGTTACACCAAGCATTACTAGTTACACCAAGCATTACTGGTTACACCAAGCACTGCTGGTTACGTACACCAAGCATTACTAGTTACACCAAGCATTACTAGTTACACCAAGCATTACTAGTTACACCAAGCATTACTAGTTACACCAAGCATTACTGGTTACACCAGGCATTACTAGTTACACCAGGCACTGCTGGTTACACCAAGCACTGCTGGTTACGTACACCAAGCATTACTAGTTACACCAAGCATTACTAGTTACACCAGGCACTGCTGGTTACACCAAGCACTGCTGGTTACGTACACCAAGCATTACTAGTTACACCAAGCATTACTGGTTACACCAAGCACTGCTGATTACACCAAGCACTGCTGGTTACGTACACCAAGCATTACTAGTTACACCAAGCATTACTAGTTACACCAAGCATTACTAGTTACACCAAGCACTGCTGGTTACACCAAGCACTGCTGGTTACACCAAGCATTACTAGTTACACCAAGCATACTAGTTACACCAAGCACTGCTGGTTACACCACCATAAAACATTACTTTTGACTTCTGTCCTCTCTTTGACTGTATAAAATTAGCATCATAGGAGTATATCCAAGATCGGTGTATGGTATACATTCTGTTCACCTTTGACACACTGTTCCTGAGCCTCCTACCAGCCATTGTAGTAAATTCTCCTGGCACTGCAATCACTACTAGCTGACCAATCCTCAATAACTGTAATGGTACTATGCTAGGTTGCCATGGATACGGTTTACTGAGCCCTCCCGTGTCCATCAGAATGGGCTTAGGTGCTTGACACTTAATCTGTGCTGCTGTTGGTTTATGGAGAGCATTTCTGGCTAATTTCCAGAATAAACTGAGACGAGTCTCTCCTGCAAATAAATGTCAATAAGTTAAGGATTTGCTTGTTCTTTTAGGCAGTGGTATGTCAAGTCTCTATTAACCTTGTTTGACATTCAAGTCTCCTGGACCATCAGTGGTCCCAGCTGCAAATGATAAGCCCATATCTGGTTTGCAGGTGCTGACCTGTGCAAGAACATGTGTGGTGACAGGTATTGAAACAAGAGGAAGAGATGATAGAAAAAGGAAAGTCATGTAACTTACATTTTGCCCTTCATGCATGAAAGATATTTTAGTGAAGTCTTTGAAAGTGTGTCTAAACTGCACATTACCAGTTACTTGTACTGTGGCTGCATCAAACAGCTCCTTCAGTGAAAAAATAATTACAATGAATTTATCACTAGGTATTAGGGTACCTTTGCTTTGCTGTACTGTTTCTCACCGATGATCTGTGTACTCTCAAACATGTCTCTACCAGGCCCACGACCTTCACAGACATTGCTCTAGAGCGAGTGAGTGGATGAGTAGTAAGTGAGTTGCTGGGTGAGCGAGTTTGATGAGAGATGCGTGGGTGTGTAAACTGGTGAGAATTTAGCTGTGTTGTTAGGCGAATTATACGCAGCTTAATTTCAGGTGATTCTTTGCTTCCTAGCTACTTTCACTAAATTTCATCACAAAAAGTGAGTGCCATCAAACATAAAGCCTTACTAAAAAATCACTACTTTTGTACACACAACAGGTCACCACATATTATAGCATGCTCTGACATACATTTCCATCACATGTGCTGTGAAGATTATTGCAAGACTTTCCAGTATTAGTACAGAAAGGACCCATTGTGTTTGGAGACACGTCACCCTCGTTGCTCTGAGCAAAGGCTGCTACAAATTTCCCCTAAGAGCAGGTGGATAAGGTGAGTGTAGTGCTGGGTCAATTTTCCTACCTCTCCATTAATGTCATTTGGGTTCATTTCCATTTCAAACAGCATCGAAGCGTATCCCTTGTTGTCACCACTGATCAGTGTGTTATTGTTCTTCATACTAGTACAGTGCACCGCAAACCAACTACAACAAAGTCTCAAAATTTATAGATACAGTGTAGACAAAAATGAATGACAGTATGCGGCTCAAAAAACCTTGCTAGTACTGACTTGAATACTATTTTACCTGATGATTCCAAGAGGTGTTCCGTTAGCATCTACTAACTTGAGAATGGTCATCAATTTATCAGTATTGTGTTTGTACCTATACATTTACACAGTAAAATTAAAATACATGTTACTAGCTTGAAATCCATGCAAATGCCTATACGTCATGATAGCTACTGCAAAGCAGTACATGGATTTGGAATCTATCATGTTGCACCATTTGTACACGCAATAAAAATGTGAACCATGAACTGTATTGCATTCACTAAACCTGTGTGTGCATGTACACACATCTTTGCGTCTGGGTTCAGCATGTAAGCTGTGAGGCTTCGGTTGATGCTAGCATTGAGCAAAGTTCCACTGTTAATATACAAGTATCCTGTTGTCATCGTATCTTGAGCAATCTGAACACTTTTGACTATTCCATTCACGATAGAGTCCAGCGTGTCTTTGTAGAATCCTCCGGGAAGATTGTACAGGAGATATTGGAAGTACCCACTCGGTCCAGAGTGTGTGTTAGTGCTACTGATACACACATTGCTCTCAGAGTAGTGATTACCATACTGACGCTTTAGCTTCTCCACCACCTGGAAATCAAATTCAATGATTACACAAAACTAGTATGATCAATTTTGAATTTTAGCTGTTTTGAGAGAAAGGAGGAAGATAAGATACAAGTATGTCTATCTCTCCCACAGAGTGTCACTGGGCACTTAGCTGTTAGCTGATTCCGAACTGTTAGATATATAGACAGAGATTTTGAGCACTAAAATCTACATATTATTGGATCGAACAAGTAAACCATGCATGCTTTAGTAGTTT
The DNA here is from genome assembly GCA_964017065.1 of Haliclona indistincta. Lineage (NCBI taxonomy): Eukaryota > Metazoa > Porifera > Demospongiae > Haplosclerida > Chalinidae > Haliclona > Haliclona indistincta. The sequence goes on along the minus strand of OZ024783.1, from coordinate 13,205,453 downwards.
AAGTTGTCACTAAAGAGTTAACTTTATGCAAATTGTATACATGTATTATTGTGTGTCAAGAATTTCTTGTTTATGAGTAGAATTTTACATGTATGGTATACCAAAGTCTAACCCTCATTTTCATGAGTTGAGTAGCCATACAGACATCAACACTGATAAACACCACGGTACCGGTAAATAAACCATCCGATATTATGAAGGCTCTGCTCCATTGCCTGAAGTGAATCCCAAGATCTTTTTGGTCAAGCTTAGCATAACCCATCTGTCACATAAAATGAAAGATTGACAAGAAAGTGAGTACTTTATACTCACCATAACTACTTCAGTAGCAGGTCCAGTTATATCAGCTCTTCCCACTCCAATGCGGTACTTGTTAGCATTGACAGCCATGATAACTGCTAGTATCAGAAACAGCGCTAGCTTAAAGTTCTCCATTCCCTAAAATCCTTGTCTGTATACGCAGACTGCACATACTGTCGTTTTATAGTGCTTTTGAATAAGTATTCAAGTAGTGTGCCAAACATGCACGGCTTGTCTCCATAGCAGCACACTTAGCTACCTGGAAGTCAATAATGTATTCCCTAAGGCAGTTAATTCAATCGGTATCTCGATGTGGTTTTTGAATTATTGTGTACAGCACTGCATACAGGACAGAGCTGTCAAGAATTGCTCAGTCAGGTTACACTGTAAATTGAACCAATGAAAATTGTAAAGTGGACTCTTCAATAATATGTTTGAAAATTAATTTTTCAAGATTTAACGCATATGCAGTAATTTATTAGGGAAGTGCCTCCCTATGTAGGGTTGAACGAGAAAACAAGATGGCGGCTACATACAATGTATTAGCGTTCAAACGCTGATATTTCGCCTGGTGATGAATTTTATACGTCCAACGACACTTAAATCTGCTCTCTGGCGTTGCCCCATCTTACAGTAGCAAGGAGATTGCTCGAAATTGCTACTAAAGTGACGAACCTGGAAACGGTGAAAATCGAGTTTCGTCATCTTCGTTTTCTTCTTCTTCTTTCTTCTTTCTTCAACTCGCCTAGCGCCTTTACATGAGCAGTGCCGAGACCAAAACACCCACGAACAGTTGTGAAATTCTCCTGGCATGTGCCTTTTGAACTTAGTTTTTAGCGAAACGGCGACATAAATTCCGCGATTTCTCGATCGTGATCCATTGTCAGCTAAGTGTTAGACGCCATTATTGTGATTGCGCAATACGCACGTGACCGTTAGCGCACGTGACCAAGCACTAGCTCCGCGCCGTATGGATCTGTCTGGAGTCTTCGAAGAACGGCAAGCAATAGGATCACCATTCTGCGCTTGCAAGATAATTATAACCGCCGTACAGGTCTACAAACTAGTGTGGGCGTGGCTCGTATGCATGCATATAGCGCATGTATGCGGCGAGCTGCATACATGCAACAATTATTTTTTGCTACAAGTTTAAATTGTTAATAATAAAGAAAAAGCCATCAACAACAGGACCAAACCAATGGTGGAAACAAAGACGGCTCAGCACGTGCAATGAACTGCACTGCACTAAAAAGGGACACAAACAAGAAATTAAAAAGATTTCTATCGAAATCAAAAGGATGTAGGGTTGTGAAATCTACCACTGGTCCACAATGTAAACTAACAAGGAACAAGCATGGAATGGTAACACGATTGACTTGCTAACAGACCATAGATCCCTACATCAGTGGCTGTACACAAGCTGAATGCACTTCAGGTGTCAGCAGTCAACAGCAACTCGGTTAACCACAGCAGCCACTGATGTAGGGATCTATGGTCTGTTAGCAAGTCAATCGTGTTACCATTCCATGCTTGTTCCTTGTTAGTTTACATTGTGGACCAGTGGTAGATTTCACAACCCTACATCCTTTTGATTTCGATAGAAATCTTTTTAATTTCTTGTGATACAATGCATGAGTGAGTGTATTAAACACAATGTTGTATAAAAGAAAATTAAAAAGATTTCTATCGAAATCAAAAGGATGTAGGGTTGTGAAATCTACCACTGGTCAACAATGTAAACTAACAAGGAACAAGCATGGAATGGTAACACGATTGACTTGCTAACAGACCATAGATCCCTACTGTAGTGTTCGACTGGTAGCATGGTTGATTATTAGAAATAGCGAGTATACGAACACAGATCAATAGTGGTATACACAGATTAAATACTAACTACTAAGCAAGTCACTAGTGGGTCTGTAGATGTGCTAACTATAGTAATCACTATTAACACAATACTACACCTACATCAGTGGCTGCTGTAGTTGACTATAGCTAGTTCAGCTTGTTGCCGTTGACTGACACCTGACGTGCATTCAGCTTGTGACAGCTTATGTACAGCCACTGATGTAGGGATCTATGGTCTGTTAGCAAGTCAATCGTGTTACCATTCCATGCTTGTTCCTTGTTAGTTTACATTGTTGACCAGTGGTAGATTTCACAACCCTACATCCTTTTGATTTCGATAGAAATCTTTTTAATTTTCTGTAATTTGTGATTCTAAGAATTCTTGAAATTTTCAGGCAATGTATGTTCTATGTCATCATAAAATTTGCTAAACTGAATAAGTAAGTAAAACAAAAATTACAATTAGAAATAATAAAAAACAGAATTATTTTGTTTCAGATAATTAGAATCAGATCTACTGTAACTACTTGCTCTGGCTGAGAACATTCTCTTATGAATTATAAGTTATAATCTCTTATGACTTGTGTACATAATTACCATTTTCATGTTTGTTGTTAATTATTGCTGTCAGTATCATCATCGTCCAACATACGATATGGAAAACTATTAGACATAATATTTTCATTAGATACGGAACATTTTCGACTGCATCTCTTGAAAAACGGATATTTCTGGTGTATCTTAATTGCAGCATAGACGGTGATGTATCCAAATGAAAGGATGATGAGAAATAGCTGAACATTGATTAAGCGTATATTGTCAGGTATGTAACTATTGTAGAGTGTTATCATGAGCAGAAACACGATGTTGATGATGAGAGAGAGCTCTAACAGGTTGTGCCATTTCTTCTTGTAGGGTTGAACAAAGATGTGCAGTAGAAGAATGACCAAGAATAAGCAACCGATGATCCCGTAATAGTGTTCAGGAGTTTGGATGAATATGTTGAGCAACGGGATTAACAAACGATACAAGAAGTATAGACCCGCAAAGTAGCGGTGACTGTCCTTGAAGCAAGCCTGAAAAGAGTCCAGAAAAGGCATTAGCTTGAGACGCAACCTGTTGTACAGCCATGATACTCGACTTCTAGCCAAGTACTTGATGCTAAATAGCTTAGTAAGTACGGGTTCCAGTATGAGGATGGTTGGAGGAGGAATCAAAATGATGATAAGGCAAAGAAACGCAGGTATAGCAAACCACAGGTGCTCTCCTTTCAAGTAGTCCATCTCACCATCGTACATAGCAACAATTCTTTTGACTGCATTATTAAGCATTATATAAGATGGTGTTAAAATGCTTGAGGTGATAACAGAACATTGAAAGTAGCACAGCACAAGGAATGCTGACAGCCCATCTACCATGGAGCCTTTAATGTTCCTTCTTCCACATCTTCTGCATAGCCTGACACAGTTATAGCATGAATAAACTCTTAAAATGAATATGGTAGCCAAGAATAGTACAAAAGCATAGGCAAGAGTAGCGTATTTGATCAAGAAGAGATCCATTATTGTGTTTGTTTGTAGAATGCAAAACTCAAGACTTTCATTTTCAATTTCAAAAGCAAAGACACCTAAAATTACTTTGACAATTTCGAGTACAGTTCTCACAAAGCGATCTTTGATTTGAATTGTTCCAAATCCTGTGACGTCTAGTCTGGACACAACTTGTACATAGAAGACAAAGCTGTATACAAAGCTCCAGAAGTGAGACTGATGTTGAAGAGCAAAATGACAAGAAAGATAATCGTAACCGGAATCAGTTCGGAAACAATGTAGATAGGAATACCATATTGACAATTGGTACTGTCACCACAAGTGAACTCATGAGAATGATAATAGACTACTTTATCATCAACACATCTTCCACACAGCCATCCTTCCCTGTTTTCACCACAAATCACTTTCTCTAGATCTGGCCTTTTGAGTGGCATGGGACAATGACGATCTCCTGTATCACAGGTAGCATTGTAATTATGGTGGCATAGCTGTGCTAGACATAGTCCGGTGTACAAATGTCCAAGTAGCGAGTGATTTCTATAACCAATTCCAATAATTGATATCCACTGTCGCTAATCCATTTGGCTTGCATTTGATAATTTGTAATTTACTTTTAAGGTATGCGCTACAGACACACATAAGTTTATCTTTATCTAGATGATACCCAGGACTGCAGGGAGAAAGTCTGAATTCAATAGTGTGTCTCACATTGCTGCCTTCTAGTAGTATTATTCCTGTGTCACCTGGCGTTCCAAAAAGGACAATACTATTGTTCGTGATCAGAGTGTATGATAGTTGTACTCTGGTAGTCGTGTTTGAACTCTGTACTTTAGCAGTGAGAGGATAAAGATGATCCACCTTTCCACCCAATTCATCCAGTTGATGGATTTTTAAAGAAGTTGATATTCCAGGTTGTATGATCATTGTAGAATTGTCATAGTTTGTTTCGACAAACGCTGGCAGAGTTGCAATACTTTTTGTAATTGGATGGTCATCAAAAAAAGTAAAATTTCCATAACAAGTCTGGTTAAAAAAGTGCTCATTATGATTTAGTAATCGACCTATATAAAAGCCACACAAATCGTCGCAAAAAGATATTGATGATGAAAATATATCATTTCCTGCATTTGCAGAGTTTCCAGAAAAATTGAAGTAAAGTTTTTTAGATTGATAATGACCAGGATGTTTAAGCTTTAAGAAACAAGAACCAAGATAAGAACATGCACGTTCAGATAACACGCAAATTGCTCCACCAAATTGTGTGGCAGAATTATTGCAGAAGTAAAACTCACCACTATCATTGAGCAGAAACTGAGAATTGCCATTTAAAGCAACCGCTCCACCTTGGTAGCCAGAATTGTTTGTAAAATTGACAACACACTCGTTATTAATTTTAACACTAGCAGAATTCAAGTACAAGGCAGTGCCATTGTTTCCTGAGAATTCAATTAAGCCGGAAAAAATTATGGGCAAGTAAGAAATGAAGAATGCTCCGCTACCAATTGAGATTCTAGCACTACTTGTATTGGCAATAATGTGATTACTCTCAATAGTGCAGTGGATGAAATGAGTTGAAATGATGCTCTGTTGTGATCCATCATTCCTCAAATCCCGACTGACAAAAGCAGCAGATCCACTAAGTGCTGTGTTATCTTTAAATGTGCAATTGATGCAGAAGAGGCTATTGTTAGCATATGTCTGAGACAGACCCACCGAGCCAACAAACACATACATTCCTCCACCAAGAGAAGCAGTGTTACCGAGAAATGAAGAGTTACTAATATTTATAGTGTTGTTTATAGGATAAAGAGAATGTGTTCCTGTAGTGTAGCCAATATCAAAGCCACCTCCTCCACAAGTAGCTGTATTGTTAATGATGAAATTGTTGTAGAGATGAAATACATTGTTAGTTGCATTGCCATGACTGTATATTTGTATTGCACCACCATAGATGGCTTTGTTTTCTTCCAATTTGCTATTTTTCAGTGTAAATCTGATGTTTTTACAGGCATTCCCTAGAAGGATTCGAATACCAGCACCTCGTTCCCAACTGTAAGAATGAAACAGAACACCTGGATTACAAGTTCGGTTGCTAGCAATATTGTGTTTGAAAACACAGTTATCAATGATATAGTCAGTGTACAGTTCACGAAGCTGTTTTGAAATGAAGATAATCTGCAAGCCTCCGCCTGACCTAGTGATCGAGTTGTTAGTGAAAATACAATCATGGACTTGGACAGTTAATCTTACATCGATCAATGTCAGACCCTGACCTCTACTTCTACTTACAGCAATACTAAATACAGATACATTAGAGCAAGTGTCCATTCTGATAGCTGAATAATTTCCAATCAATTGTGTCAGCCTTTTGGTTGCAGTTGAACAATTTGTGACTGTGAAATCTTGAAGGCAAATATCAGAAGAGTTATCAAAAACTATTCCTGCTTCGCATTCGCTATTACAGTTAATGTGAGTTAGTGAGCGGCCTTCACCAGTTATTGTAATGTTGTTCACACCATTGAATTTAGCAACTCCTTGAAGAGTGTAGTCAGTGTTGTTGATCCAGATGATGAGATTATTCAGCTTGTGACTAGAGACATATTGAGATACATTAACCAAAGAGGTGCAAGGCACTCCATCGAGTCCTTCAAGACATGCCGGAGTGTCTTTACCAGAATTTGAAATGACGATCTCTCTTGCAAAGGTGCCGCAGCTGAAGCAGAGAAGAAGAAATGACAAGGACAGCATGATAACCAGGTTATGCATGATTGTGAAGTGCCTTCTACATGTTGCAAAATTTATAGCTGCGAGAATTTGCTGTTCAATAAAACCATGTTTACTAATACACACATTCCAATTCAGTTTCGCACATGAGTGAATGAGACAAAAAGGAAGTTGCATGTGCTGATGACAAATTCCATATTGTGTGTTTGTGATAACATCATCTGTATATCATTGTTTCGTCAATAATAATTATGCAAAGTGTCATAAATTCACAAAAACAGTGAGTGACCAGTTTACTACATGTATATGGGGATGGTCCCTATCTAGCTGGCTAACAGTATACGTACACACACATATATCCTTGATGCATGTAAATGTAAGCAATAGTACTGAACATGTATGCACTTCGATTCTTATAATCACTCCACCGCCTTTCTGCATGTATTATGAAATTGTGAAGTGCATAGATTTCAAGCATGATGGTGGTCAGACGACCTATCTGACTCTCTCTCATTCATGACCTTCAAGCATCTTGATGGGATATTCTTCTGTAATTCTACTCCACTTAGAATTTGTATATCTCACACTATTGTAATACTGTACCTGCTAAACTTTAAAATGTGGTATCATTCATTTTGTAGTTAACTTGCAATTGTCACTACTTACAGTGGTTTGATTGCTCCTTGCAACAGCCACAAAAGCGTAAAGCATGATCCATGCCTTATTTGCAAGGTTTATTACATAGCGAATCAGATTGAACACGGTTTACGCTCTATAGTTGACGCTTTTAGATTGCAAGAAGTAGTGAAACTGCTGTAAGTGAATGAATGCATGCATAACTGCATTGGAATGTCTGTATTAGTAAACCAACAGTAAAACTGAAACTTATATAACAGCTATAATATGTAAACTGAAAATTATTGTAGCTATACTTATTTTGCAATGTGTAGAATTCATTGCATTGTGGCACTAACTGCATAGCCATTACAGTATGACGGATTTCTTGTCATTTCTTCTCTGCTAAAACTGTTACGTCTCTGTGATGGAGATTATCATTTCAAAATCCAGTTAAACACTCAGTCATGTCTAGAAGGACTAGATGGAGCACCTTGCAGCTCTCTAGTTAATGAGTCTAGTCACAAGCTCAATAATCTCATCATGAACAATGACACTAACTGGGCACTCTTCAAGGAGCTCAATATCGTTATCGGTATTTCTGAACCCATGCACGCACAATAACTCTCCCGAATAATTTATAACATATATAATATTTCCACAAAATATTATTCAGTATCTATAAAAAGATACAGATACTATAATGGAAATCAGATTATTATGAACTGTAATTTATTTTAATCAATTTTAAGAACTAGTTGAGCATTCTACAAAACACAAACCTGGAGATCTGTTTTTTCTCCAGCACACAAGCAAGTTACTACACTAAGTACTCTATGAAAATTTTGTGTCATTCACAGTGAGACAGTACTTTACGTTTCAATGTTTTTTAGCAACTCTCTTCGTTCTTGCATATACTCCTCTTCTTGTTTAAACCACCTCTCATGAGTGTCTTCAATCATTAGTTGCTCGTTGACTACCTCATCACGTTGTCGGTAGCGGTAGCATCTTGACATACATGAGAACAGCACCAGAGACACTAGGATCAGAAACCCTTCACTCCTTCACTGATCAGCCAGGACCTCTTCTCTGTGATAAAATAGTCCAGGATGCCGACTACTAAGTACCTGATGCTGAAGGTAGCATACCACAGACCAATGAGCAGTCCCTGGGTAGTGCGAGGAGCCTGGGCACAGATGAACTCAAACACTGTCATGGAGACAAGCAGAGAAGAGAGACCATTGAGAAGCTGAGGAATGATGAACCACAGGTAGGTGTTGTCAACTGGGTCACTGTATTGCTGACAGTGCCAAAACCCTAGGTAGGGATTGAAGCTACAACCAGTACGAATGACATAGCAATGTCCAATGATAGAATAATGACTTTCTTTAGGAATAACAGTGTGATGTTGCTGCCAGTAAGTAGTGTCATGGTTAACAACCACTATGATGTACAACACAATTTGCAGTAGTGAGAGGTACAGACCGATCCACATTTTTGTCAGCATTCGAACATTCTTCAATCTTGGAATCACTTTCACAATCACCAGTCGATACAGTGGTATACCAACCACTGCAACAAGAGTGCTCATGTGGAGTGGATTAATTATAAAAAGTAGCAGTAGTGCTAGTGAAGGACAGCTGGTCCTCTGAAGCTGTTCTGGAGCAGAGTAGCCTTCTCCAGCTAGATGGTATCCAAACAGACACAGGAGGCGTGGTAGGATGCGTAAAAATGTCTTGGTGTCCTCCACCTCCTCATTGGTGAATGGTCCTCCATACTTGTTCTTCCCCAGGTCAATACAGCATGGAATATCCTCCTCCCAGTAGGTGAAGGCACTGCGATGCTCAGGGACCTTGTGCTTCCAAGAGTACTTGAGCACTTTGTAGATATTCTTGAATGGATTGAGACCTGCTTTTTGAATGTAGAAATACTTTCTTGTAGTGCAAAATTTGACCAGTACTGCTGTTAGAATTATAGTCCATGCAATCAGTACTGGAATTGTTACTACACTGCTTAAGTGTTTATACCTCTCATAATTTGTTAAAAAATGCACATGGACTTCATCAGAGATTTTCAAACCTAGAATTGTAATGTAAAACACAGCTACACTGCCAACATTCTGAGCCCAGTAGTACCATTGAATGAAAGAAATCAGTTTTGGTGTGGGAGCCTCTAGTAACTGATCCAGTCCAAACTGAATGGCATTAGCTTGAAACAACCCCATTCCTATGATATACACTATAAATATTACGGCGGGTATAAATGATGTTTGATGATGATGAAAGATATTCAATTTGTTTACATTTGATACTGTAAGGTCAATTATACTATATACCACACCACCAAAGGCGATGAGCATAAGTATTACAAAGGAACATTTCAGGCTACGATACCTGGTCAGGTAGACATCTGTCAGATGACCCACGAGTGGATATATAAAAAAAAGTAGCCCTTGACCAACTTGAAGAAGTACTGTACCAGTTAAATCAAAATCAATAGACAAGTAATTTTTTCGAGTGATGTTAACAAATTCCACCACCAGACAGCAGACAATCACTAGCAGAAAACCACGTAGCTTCATGTTGAACTACTATTGACTACTGAAATGTCCACTGAATCTATGACAGTGTAAGTATGTTGCTATGATTGGGCAAAATGAAAATCACACTTTCACAAAATGAAATCAAAATGCACTGTATTAGTAAACTACTAAATAATTATGATTCTCTATCAGTTGTGGAAATGCCGATTAACTTAGTGTTACTGGTCATCTCCTAGAATATAGTCTACAAAAGTTTTTAGGTGCAGTATAACAAACACTACTAATAATATCAAACATTATGTAAAACCGGCTAAATTATGTACTTTATTTCATTAGTTTTGAAAGCTTCACTTTTATTGCAAATGAAGCTGTTTAAAGCATCAATGCAAATCCAGAAAGCATGCCAGATAAAAAATGATGCTGTTTTTGAAGTCAAGCATAAAAACACTATACACTAGTGCCTATGAGCAGAGTTTCAGATACTGTAGGAAATATTATTGGTGATTCGACAATGTTTGCTCCCATGCGTGCAAGATCAATTATAATAATTTTCTATTGACAACAAAGTAGATCGGTACCACAAATCCAAAGAAGGATTGAAACTACATCATTACATGTATGCACAAGAAAATAAAAAGATTTCTAACAAAATCAAAAGGATGTAGGGATAAAGAAATCTGCTACTGGTCCACAATGTAAACCAACAAGGAGCAAGTATGGAATGGTAACACGATTGACTTGCTAACAGTGTCTTGACACACATGAGAACAGCACCAGAGACACCAGGATCAGAAACCCTTCACTCCTTCACTGATCAGCCAGGACCTCTTCTCTGTGATAAAATAGTCCAGGATGCCGACTACTAAGTACCTGATGCTGAAGGTGAAGAAAAAGGAGAATTTCACGACTGTTCGTGGGTGTTTTGGTCTCGGCACTGCTCACGTAAAGGTGCTAGGCGAGTGGAAGAAAGAAGGAAGGAAGGAAGGAAGGAAGGAAGGAAGGAAGGAAGGAAGGAAGGAAGGAAGGAAGGAAGGAAGGAAGGAAGGAAGGAAGGAAGGAAGGAAGGAAGGAAGGAAGGAAGGAAGGAAGGAAGGAAGGAAGGAAGGAAGGAAGGAAGGAAGGAAGGAAGGAAGGACGGACGGACGGACGGACGGACGGACGGACGGACGGACGGACGGACGGACGGACGGACGGACGGACGGACGGACGGAAAGAAAGAAAGAAAGAAAGAAAGAAAGAAAGAAAGAAAGAAAGAAAGAAAGAAAGAAAGAAAGAAAGAAAGAAAGAAAGAAAGAAAGAAAGAAGAAAACGAAGATGACGAAACTCGATTTTCACCGTTTCCAGGTTCGTCACTTAGTAACAATCTCGAGCAATCTCCTTGCTACTGTAAGATGGGGCAACGCCATGCAGATAGCAGATTTAAGTGTCTTTGGACGTATAAAATTCATCACCAGGCGAAATATCAGCGTTTGAACGCTAATACATTGTATGTAGCCGCCATCTTGTTTTCTCGTTCAACCCTACATAGGGAGACACTACCGTGTCTCCCTAATTATTACCCGTGCGCAGTATGCGCTAGGGTTATGCGTTTGTGTCCGTCTATATGTGTGTGTGTGTGTGTGTGTGTGTGTTTGTGTGTGGACAAAAAACACGCTTGTTTACGTCTCACCGCTCGAAATTCGCCACACAAGTGCACTTTGCAGCTTCTTCACTGAATCTATAGTCCTATGAAGACGTTTCTGTGCTGGCAAGCCTTGCTCGAGCGGCTAATCCATGGCTTTCTAAAGCTACGTGTCCTTGTAAGAGCATTTTACGGTATTGTGGGTGTGTCACCCTACCTCCTATCCATATCGATGTCCTCACTCAGTCTCACATGTACCGTACGCCAGAGTCACTTCTTGCCAATCACCTGTTAGTGCAAGTATGGTAGCTATGCTATCATCAATATTTACTGTCTGGAGCTGTCTATGGACTAGCTGTAACGCAGCCAGTGTTGCACACGGTAATGCTGGAGTAGTCGTGTTCAGCTCTTATAGCTCAGAACACGGTTAGTGCATTATGGTAGCTTTGCAATCATCAATATTAATTTTATCTGGAGCTGTATATGGACTAGCTGTAACGTGAGTGTTGTAGTAATGCTGGAATAGTCGAGTTTAGCTCTTAGCTCAGCGCACGGGTATGTGTTCATTAGAACTCTAGTTATTACAGTGTGTTCATATCATTTGTGTGTCTGCAGTATCTACTCTACCATAGCTTGTTGTGCTAGTGAATACAGTGGAACCCTCACTGTGGACACCCCTAAAATAAGGACACTCAATGTAATGTGACCATTGCATGTGGTCCCAAATTGATTTGCATCTAACTATAACAACCCAAATCGAGCACAACCACAAATGCATATTTAACCAAATGCTATGTTATCGAAAACTGCTAAACTAACCTTGCACAAAGCTCGAGCTCTGAAAACAAAAACTGTGACCGCAAAAAAAATGTGTGTACAATTATGCGCATTGTGCAAAATGCACACTGGCAATCATAGTGCGCATAGAGAGTCAAACATAAAATCTTGAACACTGTGACAACGCATTTCCTAGTAAATTATTTATGCAAACAATACTTCGTGCATCAATTCATGGCTGACTTGATCAGTAGCATCACCAGCTATTTGTACTGTCATGTGTAGTATAGTTACAGTGATGATGTCATTATTCATTGCAATAGTACTGACTGTCACAGGACTACATGTGCAATGTATAGCGCGTGCCAACTGAAAAATCTCGCATTCACAATAATTATTTGAACAATCTTTTTCATGAAAAATCTGATGTGTGCACATGTACATCAAACTGGATGATTATTATTGTAACTGCTACATGAGTGTATAACAATGAGATCATGTCGTTTTTTCGAGACCATGTCGTTTGTTCGAGATCATTTAATAATCAGATTACAGTCTTAAAAAGTTATTTAGATTCTACCGTCTCGTAATCATTATTAGTCGGTTCTGTCAGTGAAGTCTCCACCACCTCATAGACATGTGTTTCTTTGGTTGTCAGAGTGGTATCCACCACTTCATATTCATCGCTTGTCAATGGCTCTTTGGGAGACAGTGCAGTATCTACTTCCTCGTAATCATTATTTGCCAGTGCTTCCGTTGTATTCTCAGTACTCTTGTCTGGATCAGAAAATTTTTCCTTTTCATCAATGTCGTGTTGTCCAGTCACTAATAGCCCAGGAGGAAATGACACGTTCTGGACATTTCTTTGTAAAGTTTTAAGAGTATCCCCTTGGTCTGCACTACTGTCAAAGTTTGAATGTTTGGGAGAACGCTTATTGCGCCAAGCTTGACTGACATTGGCAGAGGATGTCAACTGTGAGAAATCCCTTCCAGTTGCCATGTGGAACCATCTTGCCCAAGTTGTTCGAGCTTGTTTTGAACGCAGTGTCTGCAAGATGAATATCATTAATCCTTGAAAGGCAGTGCAGATGATAAATATTGCAGAGAATAAGTCACGAAGAACTGCCACTCTGACACCTTCTGTTGCTAATAGACCAATGCCCCAACCCAAGCCAAAGAGAATTGACAAGATTGCTGCTGCGATCAGCTGCTGCTTTATCTTGACACGATTGTTTCTATCTTCGTCCTGTTTTTGGTAGTTTCTACGGCAAAGAGTAGCCAGAATGATGGCGTAGACTATCCAGTTAAACAGATAGATAATCAAAAATGGTGCTACAAGACCAACGTAGAAGGGAACACCATGTACACGACACCTGTATAAAAAAATGGATCATTGTCACTCGGTAATGACATGCATTGCTAGTACATGTAGCGATACTTACACATTTGGATGAATGTACGAACTTGGACTAGGAGCGAAACAAAACAATACCACAAATGCCGGAATAACTGGAGAATGATAGGAATTATTATTGGTTATTAAGCATTGTATACTTACCCCAACATATCACAGTGGCTTTGATGACATAGTGACTAATATTGTGACCCAGTACAACCACTAACTTCATGTAACCATTAACTGCCTCAGCAGCCATCACCATGAACACCACCAGCATGAAGTAGTGTAGCATGATAGAGACTATGGCACACAATGGAGGCACATCACTGCTGTGGATGGAGAAGATGAATGATATGTATAATCCGAGTAGAGCAAAACAGAGATTGAGCAACAGTTGTCCGTGATTAGAGAGACGTAGTTTCCTGTACATATTATGAACAGTAGTATAATTTTTTGACTGTGTATTGACTGACCGTGTGCCAATGTATGAAACTATGGTGAGCAAAAGACCGCCCATGGACAGTATCACACCAATGTATGACAAGGCATTTAGGAAGAAGTCTTCAGGACGATTTAAACCTGTTCTGTTTCCAAATTGTGGCGAAGTATCCTGCAAAGCAAAACAACAGTAAAATTATTTTGAGTACGATAATAGCAAAATTCTCCTTTACCAGTAAAATAGCAAAATTGGTGAGATGGTTGCACATGCAAATGACATCAGTATCATTTGGATTAGAGCTATTGCTGGTAATACATCCTTCAGATGACCATCCTCCATAACCATCTAGCAATAGTAGTGTAACATCGAGTCATGTGGTATGTATGTGTTTCTTACTGTCAAGAGACTGATCCCAGAATGAACAAACTGGATTGCTGCCATTGATATTCTACAAGTATACACAAAATAAACCACTCTTAATAACTATTATAAATTCAGCTTACTGGGTTTCTTTGTAACGCAAGCATGATAGGTGAATCTAAGTTTTCAACTGTCGTTCCCACAACTGAAGCAGACATGATGATGCTAGCTACTTCTGTATTATTATTATCTCTTCTCAAGAACAGTGAGTTTGTGGCAAACACAGACATCGTCACTCTGGAGCCATTTGCCCTCTGAAGCAAGTTATTCGGTAGGGACAGTGAACCAGTTGATCTCTCATTGCTCATCATCATGTTCAACAGTAGTTCATCAATTCTTTGATCTTCAAAGCTTTCAATGACTGCACTAATGCTGAGTCCAGTGAATGTCATGGGGTCTACTCTCTGGACTGAGACAGCAAAAGTTGATTGAGTGACAAGAGCAGACGTCTCATTCTCTGGGATAGGAATGGTCTCACTAACTCTTTCCACAGCATCTAACAATCTAGAGAAAGTGTATTAAAATAATATTATTTTATTGTAATCAAAGAAGAATCAACATACTTAGCTGAGCTGTTTGCAGCTGTTTGACTCTCTTGAAGTACCATTGGCTCAGCTCTTACAATATTGTCCACAACATTGAGGAAATTTTCAGATAACTACACAAAAGGTAAGATGTCTCTAAAAGGGCATATGAGTACCTATCGATAACTTACTGTTCTGTTTCCTTCAACATCTTCAGTAGAAGCTACTAAAACTGTCACAGAAGCAGACACTTCATCACTCATGATCTCATTTGATGAATTAGTAAACTCGTCCAGTCTATCAAGACGTTCCTCTGTTCTTAACTATACGTACATAAAACAAACTGGTGCCTCATTATAATTTTGTTACCTCAGATAACTGGCAGATTCTTCGTGCACTATCACTCAAGTTGCAAGGATCAACATTAGCTGTATCCCACTGTGCTCCATTGGTGAAACTACCTCCACAGCGTCGAGTAGCTACCTGGGCTGTAATATTCAGAGTACCACACGGACATGTCACCACAGCAACTTCTGCCAGATTAGTCTCGGGCCAGGTGATAGTGATTGTCAAGTTACCATCTCCGGAAACAGATGGTATAGTAGTGATATCTTGCTGACAACCATCTAAATAATGTGAATGCTTAGAATACTAAAAGCGCATACACTTAGGTGCACTCACCAAATCTATCTACACTTGTGATTTCAATACTAATTTGAAGTCCAATTTGTGCTTGTACTCTCTCCATCTCAACAAGTACTTCTTGTCGTAGCATTTCACTCCCAGCTCCATCATCAGTAATCAGTGTGATCAATATAGGAACATCTCGTGTTGTTGTTGCACTAATATAAAAGTAAAGCTACTATTAATTTTGTTCTTTTCTCAAATGTCTTACCTTTCTGACATTAGTTGTTCAATAAAAAAGAAAGAAGCATTGCCAGCAAGTCTACTCCCTGTAAGAGCATTGTTGATCTGAAAAAGTTAACAAACGTGTAAAATTTGCTAAGCCTGAACTGGAATGATTTAACCTGTTGTAAAAGATCATTTGAATCAATTATTTCCGTTTCATTTTGACGAATAAATGCTTCATACTGAACCACACCTGTAACATTATCATAATAATAATGTGCAGAAAATTAGTGACAACTTACCTTTTATATTTACCAGAACTTCCATAGATGTGGCAGTACCTGCAACATTGACTGCTTCACAGTAGTAGAACCCACGATCGCTTGGTCTCAGCTCCTCGATTACTAAAGTATTTGGTGTGTTCGGAGTCCTCACTCTAGTTCCGTCTTTGTACCAGATGATCTCAGGATCAGGATACCCCTCATCAGCAATACAAGTGAGATTGACAGTACTGAACAGATCACCAGTGATATTCATAGGCTGGGTTGTGATCACTGGTTTAAAAGAAAGTCTGACAACTAAAAAACAAGAAATGAAAACAAATTACAGTGGGACTGAGTAATTTTGCTTACTATTAGTACAAGTAGGTCCTGTGTATCTTGTAGTGCAATGACATAAGAATCTGTTGTTGAGATTTTCACATCTTCCATTATTTTGACAGGGATTGCCTTGGCAATGGTTAGATGGAGGAGCTGTACATGATAATTATGAATTCTAACAACATGCACATATTAGTTTTGATTACGCAAGGCTTACGCATCTCAATATTCAACTGGAAGGGAACAAGAAGAGCAGCTGGAGGTGTGGTCGCACTCTGTGCTATGCAAGAGAAATTTCCTTCATCAATTTCTCTAAGACTTCTGATTGTCAGTTTGCTCTCCGTCTGCTGAACTCCAGGCAATTCAGTCGAGCGGAATCCATCATTAGTAGATGTGACCACACTGTATCTACGAAGCTGGTTGATGCTTAGAAATTGTCCATTTCTTCTCCATGAGATTTGTGGTTCTGGAATACCATCAGCAGTGCAATTGAATGTCACAGTTCCTTCGTCAGTAAGAGATCTTGTCACTTTTGTTCCATTGGTATACAATAGTTGAGCTGGTACTAAGAATTAGAATAATATTAATCTCAAGTAACAAAATATTTTAATGCCACTTACCCAAAATGCTCAGTTGAACTGATCCAGTACTACTACCAGCTGGGTTGCTAACAGTTATCATGTAGCTTCCAGTATGAGATAGTTGAGCATTGTTAATAATCAGTGTCAAGCGATCGAACGACAATGATATCGTAGTGGTGTTAGTGACTGTTCTGCTGGTCGTTCCTGATGATGTAGTGAAAATCCAGTAAATATCCTCTATTTGAACTGGTGGAGCTGCATCCATGATACTGAACTGTATCACTACATTGCTGTTAATAACTTGCATAACAACAGCTTGCATTGTGACAACTCGTGGTGGAACTATAGCGGACACACAAAAGGCAGTAAATTGAAAATATTAAGCATTTAGCTACCTTTTGCTGTGACCACGTTCTTCACAACTGCTGGTCCACTACCAACAACAGTAGCTGCACTCACTGAACAGGTGTAGTTAGTGAATGGCTCCAGTCCTGTGACAGTCAGTCTTGTCTCACTAGGTTTACTTTGATGAATAATGACATCAGCTAAGCTACACATGACAGTATAGCTGGTTATAATGCCATTTCGATCTTCAACATGTGGAGGAGACCAGACTAGTGACATAGTTCGTTGTGTGACTAATGCAGTCAAATTTAAAGGAGGCCCACTGGGAACTGCAATAAAATACACATGTGACAATACGGAATAGAGAATTTTTATTGCTCACTATCTTGTTTTGTAGTTACACTGGCAGTTGCTGCAGGTCCTCCTCCTACATTGTTGTGAGCTGTGATGTTACAGGTGTAGCTGTTGTATGGTGTGAGTCCACTCAATGTGGTTGTATTTTGTGAGCCGGCTACATTTTTACTGTAATCTCTTCTACCATTAGAACATCGAATGCGATACTCAACCAATAGTCCATTTAGCTTATCATTATCAGGAGGTCCCCAAGTGAGTGTAATTGTAGTGGAACTGGCAGAGATTGATAAAATTGTTGGGAGAGTTTCAGGTCCTATAATCATAATAATGTTGTTTAAATTATAATACAATGTAGTGCATGCAATGCTAGCATTTCTTTAGTCTTACTTTCTTCAGAGGTAATGACATCTTGTAATGTTGCTGGACCATCTCCCACTATTGTTGCTGCCCTCACTGAACAGGTGTAGTTGGTGAATGGCTGCAGTCCTGTGATGGTCAGACTGCTACTGCTGGTTCTGGTGCTGTTGATGATGCTGCCTCCTGAGCTGCAGGTGATGAGATAGCTGATGATGACTCCATTCCGTTGTGAGAGGAGAGGAGGAGACCAGGAGAGAGTGAGTGTACGAGAATTGGGTGAAATATTAAAAATTTGAGGTGGTCCACTGGGAACTAATGACAATTTTAACACATTAAATTTAACCATCAATAATATAATCTTACCATCTTGTTCTGTAGCAATGTCAACTATTGCTGCAGGTCCTCCCCCAGCACTGGTGTGAGCTGTAATGCTGCAGGAGTAGTTGGTGTATGGTAGGAGTCCACTCAGTGTGGTTGTAGTCTGTGATCCAGACACATTCTGGCCTAAATTTGGCCCACACTGGAGCATATATCGGATGATTACTCCATTAGGCTTGACTGGAGGACTCCATGAGATCACAGCAGATGTTGAGGTAATTGAAGTTGCGCTCTCATTTCCAGGAGATGTACTAGGTTCTGTAACAAACAAGCATTGTTATTATTGCAACAAAATTTTCTTACTTTCTTCAGAGGTAATAACATCTTGTAATGTTGCTGGACCATCTCCTACTGTTGTTGCTGCCCTCACTGAACAGGTGTAGTTGGTGAATGGCTGCAGTCCTGTGATGGTCAGACGGGTACTGCTGGTTCTGGTGCTGTTGATGATGCTGCCTCCTGAGTTGCAGGTGATGAGATAGCTGATGATGACTCCATTACGTTGTGAGAGAAGAGGAGGAGACCAGGAGAGGATTAGTGTACGAGAAGTGGTTGAAGCTATAAAGTTTTGTGGTGATCCACTGGGAACTGCAGATACAGTTATTGTGAACAAGAATATATGTCACTAAACTAAACTCACCATCTTGTAGGGTAGCCACAGTTGTGGTTGCTGTTAATCCAGTGGTGTGAGCTGTTATGCTGCACGAGTAGCTAGTGTATGGCATGAGTCCACTCAGTGTGATTGTGGTCTGTGAGCTATTTAGAGTCAGATTGTGCGTTAATCCAGTTCCAGGTATTGAGCATTGGAAAGTGTAGTTTGTAACAATTATCATTCCACTTGTGTTCTGAGGTGGCTTCCATGTAAATGTGATTGATTTTGAGTTATTGGATACACCTCTGAACTCAGTCGGTTGTGCTAATGAAGAATAATGATATTAGTTAACTGAAAGAATAATAATTATTATAATCACAATTGTCTATGACTATATTATGCATTGACTGATATAGTTTATAATTTTCATTTTGAATGAACATACTTGTGAACTGAACTGACCTGGGTTGTTGTTGTTGATTTGGTATACAACATTGCTCCATTTACTGGACGGACTATTGACACAAGCAATTTGAGTAACGTTTGGTTTGCGAGAGAGAGGATGCGCAGCATAGAAGCTAAGAGATGCACTAAATCCAATGCCAGCAGAATTTCTCACCCAGTTTAATCTCCCACACTCATATGTATAGATGGCGTAGGATCTGACTCCATCAGTTGCTAACACAACTTGAAATGAATTGGCCTACAAGTAAAAGGAAAATGTACACTGTAAGACTGTAAACGTAGAAAATGTTTTGCATAAAAATTTTCTGCGTTATTCTAAAATTTCGGAGCAATTTTCATGCATTTTACATTGAACCAATAAAATTAATTAGTCAAAAACCAAATTTTGCATTTACATGTAGCTGAAGTTTAATGTGTAGTTAAAAATCTACTTTTACATAGATGTACATACATAATTCAGTGATACTGTTAGTGAATTTTAATATTAATCTTACCAAAGTACATCTATTATCTTGATAAGGACAGACATTAATCCAACGTGCTGCTAAAATCCAATGAGCTTGAAAAACTGAAGGACTCTTCAAGACAGTATTAGTTATATAACCATTGACTGTATTAAATATAGCTAGACTGTTACTGAGACGAGAGTTTTGGCCTTGAATCAGTGCAGCATACAAGACCAGTCCTTCATTAGTAAGATCAATATCATTCCAGTATGGAGCAACAACCTTTTCACTAATAGGGAAATGTATTGAATTGTGGGCTACAAATGAAGCTCCAAAACTTATGAGTCCATTACTTGAAATCTACATAGCACCGTCGTCAAACTATTACTGCATTTGAACAATCTTAAATTAACTCACATAAACACTCGTCTCGGTGCTATTGCCGAAGGGAAATGGAATAGAGTTTAGCAAGTCGGTCACATTCTCAGTGCCGTCATCAACGTTAAAGAATTTTCCTTCACCAGTTGCACGAGATTCATCTCCCAAGTCAAGAAATGGTAGTTCAGATACTCCACTCCTTGCTGCGCGGGTCAGTATGCAAGCATTTAGCACACTCGATGATCATGCATACTATTATACTTACCAGTGCTCAAGGGAAGGACAGACAAAGTCATCGTAAGCATAACGATGACCAACGATAAGTCAAAAACTCTCAACGATAGGAGCATTTTGATACGCTATGCAACTGAGTGACAGTAGCTTGCGAAGGCTTTACTGTCCGCTGGCTACTACAGCAGCCTCGTTGACCGTATAATTGAACACTGAAATTAATGTTTGTACAGTAGCCGGATACGACGTGGGCGGACTGATGAACTTGCACTTGACCTGTAAATTGTACTGTATCAACAAATGAAACCTGCCGAGAAGGAAATACAAGCCATTAGCACATTTTCATAGTACAAAAGCGGTGTTAACACAGCTATAGTGTTGACTCTACTATTGAATCATAATTATTTTACCATGAACTTTCTCTTCATTATTAAATTATAGTAGACAAGGAAAGGACCATTGCAAGGAAGTCCAGTGTGATATGAAAATGTCAGTTCATTGTAGTGTTTAGTTTGAAGAACGTACAACAAGTGATGCAGGAAAGGTCAGGGTATACACAAACACCAGCTACATGATTACTTAAAGAGAAAAGAAAGAAAGAAAAAAGAACAAGAAATGACACACTAGTTGTGTTACCGACATGCAGTAGTGATTGTGCATGCATGCAGGCAATGCT
The DNA here is from genome assembly GCA_964017065.1 of Haliclona indistincta. Taxonomy (NCBI): domain Eukaryota; kingdom Metazoa; phylum Porifera; class Demospongiae; order Haplosclerida; family Chalinidae; genus Haliclona; species Haliclona indistincta. Next base: position 13,184,443 of record OZ024783.1, on the reverse strand, counting down.
TATGTTGGTCATTTTTCATAGCCACATGTACGCTCTTCTGTTAGTGACCCAGCAAATGAACTGAAGGTCTTATAAATAATTATTATGGAAAGCACACAAGAGGAAACTGTGTACTGTGAGGTTAGTAGCCTCACCTGGTTATTGTGCAATAAAGAGAAGCCTTGTAATAAAGAAGCCTTGTAATAAAGAGAAGCCTTGTATAGTGTTATCCAAGAACACAGGTCAATGATGACACTTTTGAGGCGTCAGTGAGCCATCATGCATGAAGCCCTTGGTAACACACATTTCCTGGTACTCGGTCTGTAAACAAACTGTGTAACAGCTGTATAATCCATCAAGCATTGACATCATCTGTGTGCAATCCATATCCAGCCATCAGGAAAGGGTCATATTGACTGATGCACATGACCTTTATGTAAATAATGACTACCGATGTTTTCATGCAAAAAATAATTTTTTGTTAAGTTATCCTGACAATCCAAATGCAGCACATAAAATTTTATGATCATGAACACTAGGCAAGCTCAAACGCCAGCTAGGCTGAAGACCCGAGCAGGTATGTGGTACATAGTTTGTAACATGATCAACCACAATTTACTATAGTGACACTTATATCATATCTAAACAGCCAAAAGACTTTCAAAACAAATTAAAATAGTTCCACAACTAGGTAAGAAACTGAAGCGGAAAAGTGCATGGCTACAGTTTATACAGTTGTTTAAACTGTGATCTCCCTTCTTTTGAGCATACTGGGTGTATCATTATATCATTGCAGATGGGCTTGTGTGTCTTACATACTTAGCCTGGTACCTCTACTTACATACTAAGTTGCTATGATAGCTAAAGCAACTTAGTATTACAAGGCAGTATGTATGTATGTATACTTTTATGTAAGCATAATATCTGTAGTATGTAATAAGTATGTATCTATTATAGCTATGAGGCTTCTTTGCACATTTTTCTCAAAGAATTAAAATTAATTATTGTGATGATTAATACTACATGTTGTCACCATTAGTCCAGCAGGAAATGACACATTCTTGACATTCCTCTGCAATGGACAGTATTGTAGCTATCCATTTATCCTGCACTACTGTCAAGTTGTTGCTGAGAACACCAATTGCGCTATATTTGACTGATATTTGCAGAGGATGACAAGACAGAGATTTCTTTGCCAGTTACCATGTTGAACCACCTTGCCCAAGTGCTTGCCAAGAATTGACAAGGTTATACTGCTGCAATCACATGCACCTGCTGCTTCGTTAATCTTTTTTGATTTTTCCTGAATTCAGCATAAAAATTATTTTCGATAATTTTTAAGAGTAGCAATAATAATGTGGACAGTCCAGTTGAACAAGTAGATGACCACAAACAGCACTATCAGACAATGTGAAGGGGAACACCACAAAATACAAGAATCACAAAATGCATACATTACTCATGATAACAACACATACACCACTAGTTACACTTACAAACATTATTAATCATTGTATCGCCATTCTTGTAGGCTCAAAGATAAATAAAATTATTAGTTTAAATCACATGGTGAAGAGTAGAAATTTTCTCTTCAGTAGCTAATCAGTTTAGAAGCTATAGTCTCAAATATCATCCGTCGACCACTGCTATTCACATACCAGGATCTCGAGTCTCAAATTATTGGGTGCTTGCTTCTTGATGGGCTTCAGCTTGAGCAGATTCTCTACTACAATAATGGTGTGCTTATTAATGACCTGGTCTGATCATAATGACTCAGTTACTGCTAGGTCAAGGAGGCTTCTTGGTTTTTCATATCGGACATTTTACTCTCACTGTGGTAACAATGATTTCGTTAAGTTGTACCTTTCTTTGGTTCTTCCTATTTTAGACTATGCCTCCATTGTCTGGGATCCACATTTACTAAAAGATATCAAAACAACTGGAGTTAGTTCAAATATTTGCCGGTTGTCTTGCTACTCATAGTTGGTCAGCCTCAAGCCATGTTTTGTTGCAACTATGTCATCTTGTCCCCTTGTCTGTGCATTGTTTTGTGTCTAAACTTTTCTGTATAAGTGTGTTTTTAACCTTACCTTTGCACATAATGATACTTTACTGCATAGAGTTTCTGGTAGTCGTAGATTGCACAACTTACAGTTAATTTGTCCTTTTGCTAAAGCTAATCCTTTTAAATTCTTATTTCTGTTCTGTTATTGATATGTGCCTAGAATACTATACTATCATCTACTGGAATACTATCATTATTATTGCATGCTCAAAAATTAATAATTATTAGAATAATAATTGTTGACTGCATGTTTTCTACGTAATCAATTACAAAAAGCTAGAAGCTAATCTCGAATACATGTGCAACTTGAGCTATAGTCACCTTTCTAGTCACAAGCCAGGATCCGCAGTCTTGATTGACTATAGTGCAATAGCTCTTTCCACTTCACAGTACATGCTACTACCAACACTAGCTAGCCATAATTATCTATGATGTTGCTGTACTAGCAACTTGGATTTACACTATAGCACAGTAACACTAGTATTAATTTTACCAGTTGCAATTGCAAGATGCAAGATGTAAAGTGTCCTCTATCAGTTTAGATGAGCTGAGGGCCGGTGACGACAGAGACAAGGAAGCAATCTCTTCAATCAAGGGATGCTGAGAAAGTGAAATAATAAGATAATAGTGAAATAATAAGATAATGCTGAGAGATAATTCAGTTTAGCTTTGGGAGAGAAATCTGAAAGAAAAGGGATATCAAGCACTGCCGGATGATGGAGAATTGCAGTAGATGTTGATCTTTTCACTTCACAGTACATGCTACTACTAACACTAGCTAGCCATAATATCTATGATGTTGCTGTGCTAGCAACTTGGATTTACACTATCGTACTGTAACACTAGCATTAATTTTACCACTACATTATAGTACTAGTAGCAGCCAGTTAGCTAGGTAATTTGTAAGTATGCATGCTAGCTAGAAGGCTATCGCGCATGCGCGCAATCGATAGCGTCGCGTTTAGCAACGCATTTTTACTGGGGTGTCCAAAGAAGAGTCAGTGATCGAGAAGTTGAACGACAAGATGCTGCTAACTGCGATGATTGTTGTGGGCCATGCCCTTTATTACCTCAACAAGAGGCTGACGCGTACGGCTGAGGTACGCTACACGTCAGGACGGTGTACAATTGTGTGCCGTGGTATCACTGTACAATGCATACGTTCACTAATTCCATTTTAGGCAGTGGAAGTCGGACTGGATGAAGATGTTGTCGAATCAAAAGCGGCCTGTGTTAATGGTGAGTAAGGCGCCTCAATAGTTCTGTCATAGATGATACAGCACAGTAAATCCTCCGGCGCTAATCACGTTCAATCCGGCTAATCACGTTCAATCACGTTCAATCCGGTTGAATTCTGAATCAACTGCTGGTCCGATCAGTACAGTATACATGGCCGTTTAGATTAGCGAAGATCAACAGCGTATTAATTTTCTTTATGTTAATTATTTTTATTGCTCCATTCATAGAATCGTGTGAAGAAGACACTGTCATCACTGAGGATGATGATGGAACAGACGCGGAATCCAGTGACTCAAATGATGTCAACATGGAGTGTGCCAACGCAGTGTCTAAAGTAGACACTGACACATTTATACACGTTGACAAAATTATAACAGTAACTCTAACACTACATCTATCTTCATGTACGCACGTAGACCCTGATGGCAACATTCAAACACAAGAATCACAAAATGCATACATTACTCACGATAACAACACATACACCACTAGTTACACTTACAAACATTATTAGAATCATTGTATCATCATTATTGCATGCTCAAACATAAAAAATTATTAATAATAAAAATTAATAATGATGCAATGGGGAAACCAACTTGTATTGAAGTGGCAAAGAATACAATAGTGTAGTATGTACCTAGGACACAGGTTTACCGTAAAATTAATGGTACACAATGAGTGAGCGAACAAACGGGGTGAGGTGAGAGAAAATAGAGAGAAAAAATGATTGAATAGACCTGACAGGATAGAGGGGAAAATAAATAATATCACAGTGAGAATCGTTTAGTCCAGTGCTTTTCATGTCTCGCGAGGAATATCTGATGAGAACCAGCACTAGCATTCTTAGCAGAATCGTCCATTATTGATCTAATAGCTAGCTTTAGTCAAGTTCAGGTGCCTTGTGAGGAAAGTCGCCAAATTTACTCTCCCAAGGACCATGCATGCAAGGAACCAAATTCAGTTCAGACTCAAAACCAGCTCTGCATGCTCCCTCTATAAGTCACCAAGTAAGCAGCAGCAGTTGGCTTTAGACTGTTTTAATCTGTAGGCTGCTCTGAGAGACTCGGCAGAGCTGTGGGCAACAGTGAGCTCCAAAAGAGTAATTCTAGAACCCTCTTGAACCACCATAATTATCAGGTCTTGCTGTCGTGCTCACCAAGTTGATGGACACAGTAGTGGCAGAGGGGTTATCTGATGCCCTGAACCATCAGGGTCACAGTACACTTTGCATGGTATCAGGATCTACTATAGAAGTTTTAGCAGACCTCTCACTATCTCCAGGTGTATCTACCTTGTTCAAGAGCAACTGAGCAGCCGTTAATGATATGGAATGCAGTTGGTCTCTTATGGTCACACAATTAACAATTTAGCATCTGTTTTTAACTTCCATCTCTTCAAGTTTAAAGGAGTGGGGAGAGTGTCTGAGGCTTCTCTGAGGATAAAGGATAACTGACCAGCTTGCAATCCCTCCATAATGCGGTTCCAAACTCTATTGTATACATCCATGAACTTCAGCTGCACAGTAAGATGCTTGAGTTGACTCACCCAGCGTTCTGCCGATTGTTGTTTTACAACCTGTCGTACTGCTTTAGGTAGGGTTTTCCTGTTAACCGTCAGACCCGACAGAATCAAGTTAATTGCAATAATTATGTAAAGTGTCCTCTATCTGTTTGAGCTGAGGGACGGTGACAAACGAAGACGCAATCTCTTCAATCAGGAAGCAATCTCTTCAATCAAGGGATCCTGAGAAAGTGAAATTGCTGAGATATAATTCAGTTTAGCTTTGAGAGAGAAATCTGAAAGAAAGGGGATATCACAAGCACTGCCGGATGATGGAGAATTGCAGTAGATGTTGATCTTTTCACTTCACAGTACATGCTACTACTAACACTAGCTAGCCATAATATCTATGATGTTGCTGTGCTAGCAACTTGGATTTACACTATAGTACTGTAACACTAGCATCAATTTTACCAGTACATTATAGTACTAGTAGCAGCCAGTTAGCTAGGTAATTTGTAAGTATGCATGCATGCTACATGTAGCTAGCTAGAATGCTATCGCGCATGCGCGCAATCGATATCGCCGCGTCGCGTTTAGCAACGCATTTTTACTGGGGTGTCCAAAGAAGAGTCAGTGATCGAGAAGTTGAACGTCAAGATGCTGCTAACTGCGATGATTATTGTGGGCCATGCCCTTTATTACCTCAACAAGAGGCTGACGCGTACGGCGGAGGAAGATGTTGTCGAATCAAAAGCGGCCTGTGTTAATGGTGAGTAAGGCGCCTCAATAGTTCTGTCATAGATGATACAATACAGTAAATCCACCGGCCCGCGCTAATCACGTTCGAGCTTAGTCACCGGCGGTTGCATTCTGAATCAACTGCTGGTCTGATCAGTACAGTATACAGGAGCGTTTAGATTAGCGAGGATCAACTGTGTATTTCTTTATGTTAATTAATGTTATTGCTCTATTCATAGAATTGTGTGAAGAAGACACTGTCATCACTGAGGATGATGATGGAACAGACGCGGAATCCAGAGACTCAAATGATGTCAACATGGAGTGTGCCAACACTAACAGACTAACAGTGTCTAAAGTCGACACTGACACATTTATACACGTTGACAAAATTATAACAGTAACTCTAACGCTACATCTATCTTCATGTAAGCATGTAGACCCTGATGGCAACATACAAACTCAAGAATCACAAAATGCATACATTACTCACGATAACAACACATACACCACTAGTTACACTTACAAACATTATTAGAATCATTGTATCATCATTATTGCATGCTCAAAAATAAAAAATTATTAATAATAATGATGCAATGGGGAAACCAACTTGTATTGAAGTGGCAAAGAATAAAATAATTTTAGTGTAGCATGTACCCTAGGACACATGCAGGTTTACTGTAAATGGTACACAATGAGTGAGTGAACAAACGGAGTGAGGTGAGAGAAAAAAAACAGAAATAAAAATGATTGAATAGACCTGACAGGATAGAGGGGAAAAAAATAATATCACAGTGAGAATCCAGTGTTTTTCATGACTCGCGAGGAATATCTGATGAGAACCAGCAATAGCATGCATTCTTATCAGAATCGTCCATTATTGATCTAATAGCTAGCTTTAGTCAAGTTCAGGTGCCTTGCGAGGGAAGTCGCCAAATTTACTCTCCCAAGGAACCCAAGGAACCAAATTCAGTTCTGACTCAAAACCAGCTCTGCATGCTCTCTCTATAAGTCACCAAGTAAGCAGCAGCAGTTGGCTTTAGACTGTTTTAATCTGTAGGCTGCTCTGAGAGACTCGGCAGAGCTGGGCAACAGTGAGCTCCAAAAGAGTAATTCTAGAACCCTCTTGAACCGCCATATCAGGTCTTGCTGTCGTGCTCACCAACTTGATGGGGACAGTAGTGGCAGAGGGGCTATCCGATGCCCTGAACCATCAGGGTCACAGTACACTTTGGTATCAGGATCTACTATAGGTGTTTTAGCAGACCTCTCACTATCTTCAATAGCACACTATATCATGTCTCCATGTGTATCTACATTGTTCAAGAGCAACTGGGCAGCCGTTGAAGATATGGAATACAGTTGGTCTCTTATGGTCACACAATTAACAATTTAGCATCTATTTTTAACTTCCATCTCTTCAAGTTTAAAGGAGTGGGGAGAGTGTCTGAGGCTGCTCTGCATGAGGATAAAGGATAACTGACCAGCGTGCAATCCCTCCATAATGCGGTTCCAAACTCTATTGTATCTTCTAGTTCACATACATCCATGCATGAACTTCAGCTGCACAGTAAGATGTTTAATTGAGGTGACTCACCCAGCGTTCTGCCGATTGTTGTTTTACAACCTGTCGTACTGCTTTAGGTAGGGTTTTCCTGTTAACCGTCAGACCCAACAGAATCAAGTTAATTGCAAGATGTAAAGTGTCCTCTATCTGTTTGAGCCGAGAGACGGTGACAAATGAAGACGCAATCTCTTCAATCAGGAAGCAATCTCTTCAATCAAGGGATCCTGAGAAAGTGAAATTGCTGAGAGATAATTCAGTTTAGCTTTGAGAGAGAAATCTGAAAGAAAGGGGATATCACAAGCACTGCCGGATGATGGAGAATTGCAGTAGATGTTGATCTTTTCACTTCACAGTACATGCTAGTTAATATCTATGATGTTGCTGTGCTATCAACTTGGATTTACACTATCGTACTGTAACACTAGCATTAATTTTACCACTACATTACAGTACTAGTAGCAGCCAGTTAGCTAGGTAATTTGTAAGTATGCATGCATGCTACATAAAATTATGTAGCTAGCTAGAAGGCTATCGCGCATGCGCGCAATCGATATCGCCGCGTCGCGTTTAGCAACGCATTTTTACTGGGGTGTCCAAAGAAGAGTCAGTGGTCGAGAAGTTGAACGTCAAGATGCTGCTAACTGCGATGATTGTTGTGGGCCATGCCCTTTATTACCTCAACAAGAGGCTGACGCGTACGGCTGAGGTACGCTACACGTCAGTACGGTGTACAATTGTGTGCCGTGGTATCACTGTACAATGCATACGTTTACTAATTCCATTTTAGAATGTGGAAGTCGGACTGGAGGAACATGTTGTCGAATCAAAAGCGGCCTGTGTTAATGGTGAGTAAGGCGCCTCAATAGTTCTGTCATAGATGATACAGTACAGTAAATCCACCGGCGCTAATCACGTTCGAATCGATCGAGCTTAGTCACCGGCATTCTGAATCAACTGCTGGTCCGATCAGTACTGTATACAGGGGCGTTTAGATTAGCGAGGATCAACTGCGTATTTCTTTATGTTAATTATTGTTATTGCTCTATTCATAGAATCGTGTGATGGCATCACCACAGATGATGATGGAACAGGCGCCAGCGAATCCAGTGACTCAGTGGTCAATGATATGGAGTGTGCCAACGCAGTGTCTAAAGTAGACACTGACACATTTATACACGTTGACAAAATTCTAACAGTAACTCTAACAGTGCATCTGTCGTCATGCATGCACGTAGACCCAAACGGCAACATACAAACACAAGAATCACAAAATGCATACATTACTCACGATAACAACACATACACCACTAGTTACACTTACAAACATTATTAGAATCATTGTATCATTATTGCATGCTCAAAAATAAAATTTATTAATAATAAATAATGATGCAATGGGGAGAAACCAACTTTTATTGAAGTGGCAAAGAATACAATAATTTTTAGTGTAGCATGTACCCTAGGACACAGGTTTACTGTAAATGGTACACAATGAGTGAGTGAACAAACGGTCCTAGCAAGGGTGAGGTGAGAGAAAAAAACAGAAATAGAAATGACAGAATAGAGGGGAAAATAAATATATAAATATCACAGTGAGGATGGTTTAGTCCAGTGTTTTTCATGTATCGCGAGGAATATCTGATGAGAACCAGCAATAGCATTCTTAGCGGCATGGTCTATTATTGATCCTATAATAGCTTTAGTCAAGTTTATGTGCCTTGCGAGGGAAGTCGCCAAATTTACTCTCCAGTGACCCAAGGAACCAAATTCAAGTGTAACCAGTTCTGACTCAAAACCAGCTCTCTCTAAAAGCAAGTTAGCAGCAGCAGTTGGCTTTAGACTGTTTTAATCTGTGCGCTGCTCTAGGAGACTCAGCAGAGCTGTGGGCAACAGTGAGCTCCAAAAGAGTAATTCTAGAACCCTCTTGAACCACCATAATTATCAGGTCTTGCTGTCGTGCTCACCAAGTTGAAGGGGACAGTATTGGCAGAGGGGTATTCCGATGCCCTGAACCATCAGGGTCACAGTACACTTTGCATGGTATCAGGATCTACTATAGGTGTTTTAGCAGACCTCTCACTATCTTCAATAGCACACTATATCATGTCTCTATGTGTATCTACATTGTTCAAGAGCAACTGGGCAGCCGTTATTGATATGGAATACAGTTGGTCTCTTATGGTCACACAATTAACAATCTGATTTAGCATCTGTTTTTAACTTCCATCTCTTCAAGTTTAAAGGAGTGGGGAGAGTGTCTGAGGCTGCTCTGAGGATAAAGGATAACTGACCAGCGTGCAATCCCTCCATAATGCAGTTCCAAACTCTATTGTATCTTCTAGTTCACATACATCCATGAACTTCAGCTGCACTGTAAGATGTTTGAGGTGACTGACCTGTTTTCTGCCGATTGTTGTTTTACAACCTGTCGTACTGCTTTAGGTAGGGTTTTCCTTTTAACCGTGAGACTCAACAGAATCAAGTTAATTGCAATAATAATGTAAAGTGTCCTCTATCTGTTTGAGCTAGCCGAGGGCCGGTGACACTGACAGAGACAAGGAAGCAATCTCTTCAATCAAGGGATCCTGAGAAAGTAAAATTGTTGAGAGCTAACTCAGTTTAGCTTTGAGATAGCAATCTGAAAGAAAGGGGATATCAAGCACTGCCGGATGATGAAGAATTGCAGTAGATGTTCATCTTTTCACTTCACAGTACATGCTCAAGTTACTAATAATATACTAGCTAGCCATAATTATCTATGATGTTGCTGTACTAGCAACTTGGATTTACACTATAGCACTGTAACACTAGTATAAATTGTACCAGTACATTATAGTAGACTACTAGTAGCAGCCAGTCAAGTAAGCACTCTGTATGTACTGTACGTATTAGGCGGCTAGCTAGAAGGCTATCGCGCATGCGCGCAATCGAGATCGCGTCGCGTTTAGCAACGCATTTTTATTGGGGTGGCCAAGGAAGAGTCAGTGAACGTCAAGATGCTGCTGACGGCAATGATTGTTGTGGGCCATGCCCTTTACAACCTAAAAAAGATGCTTACGGCTGAGGTACGCTACACGTGTAAAATTGTGTGCCGTGGTATCACTGTACAATGCATACGTGTCCATTTTAGACAGTGGAAGTCAAAGATGTTGTACAAGAAGACAAATCAAAAGCGACCTGTGTTAATGGTGAGTAAGGCGTCTCATAGTTCTGTAAATCCTCGCTAATCACGTTCGAATCGATCGACTCAGCTTAGTCACGGTTGCATTCTGAATCAACTGCTGGTCCGATCAGTACAGTATACAGGGGCGTTTAGATTAGCTAGGATCAACTGCGTATTTCTTTATGTTAATTAATGTTATTGCTCTATTCATAGAATCGTGTGATGGCATCACCACAGATGATGATGGAACAGGCGCCAGCGAATCCAGTGACTCAGTGGTCAATAATTTGGAGTGTGCCAACGCAGTGTCTAAAGTAGACACTGACACATTTATACACGTTGACAAAATTCTAACAGTAACTCTAACAGTGCATCTGTCGTCATGCATGCACGTAGACCCAAATGGGAACATGCAAACACAAGAATCACAAAATGCATACATTACTCACGATAACAACACATACACCACTAGTTACACTTACAAACATTATTAGAATCATTGTATATCATCATTACTGCATGCTTAAAATAAAAATAATAAAGTTTGTTGACTGGATGTTTTCTACGTATAAGCTAGAAGCTAATCTCGAATACATGTGTAACTTGAGCTATAGTCACCTTTCTCTTACGGTCACAAGCCAGGATCGATTGACTATAATAGCTCTTTCCACTTCACAACACTATAGCTAGCCATAATATCTATGATGTTGCTGTATTAGCAACTTGGATTTACACTATAGTACTGCAACACTAGTATTAATTTTACCAGTACACTATAGTACTACTAGTATCAGCCAGTCAGATCATGTAAGTATTAGGCGGCTAGAAGGCTATCGCGCATGCGCGCAATCAAGATCGCGTATAATTTTTTTTATCGTACAACGCATTTTTACTGGGGTACGTGTATGTACCGGGTGTCCAAAGAACTGAAGAGTCGGTATTCGTGCAAAAAAGTTGAACTGTTGAACGTAAAGATGCTGCTGACTGCCTTGATAGTTGTGGGCCATGCATGCCATGCCCTTTCGTTTCCACCTAAAGAAGATGTTGACGGCTGAGGTACGATACAGTATAAAATTGTGTGCCGTGGTATCACTGTACAATGCATACGTTTCCATTTTAGACAGTGGAAGTCTGACAGGTGGAAGATGTTGTACAAGAAGTCGAATTTGTGGTGAGTTTAATAGGCACCTCGATAGTTCTGTTAACCCTTTAATTACTGAATAATTATCTTGCTAATAGAATTTTAACCTCGTACATGTACATGTAAAATTTAATATGCTTACCAATTCTCTCGCGAATATCTCGTTTGTCGATTGTGCTACTGGTCTGCCAGTGAGACACTACCTTGTCAAATTTTACTCTAAGTTAGTACTTTGGGGCTGGCTTACTTACAATAGCAGCTGGATTTGGTGAGTGCAAAATTTATCCCAAATCTTAGAGAATGTGCATCATCAGTGCATGGTTATCTGTATTCAAATAATCTTGTTCAATTATCTACACAATGAGTAGCAATTCAATGAAAAATGTGTTTTCCGAGTGTCCTGAAGTCGTAAAATGTCGAATTTTTCGACGGCCATGGAAATTAATATTATGGTGAAATTTCCACTGAAGCCATAGAAAATAAAAGTGCCATGCTCCATTATGTTTAGTATAGGGGGCACACTGAAAACCACTGGATTTTTTATGGTTATTCGATTGATTTAATTTTCAGAATAATAATTTGTTATTTGAACACTTTTGATAAAGTTATGGTCAACTGTGTATTTCTTTGTTACTGTTATTGCTTCATTGATAGAATCGTGTGAAGAAGAAACTCTAATCACTGTGGATGATGGGACAGAATCCAGTGACTCAGAGGTCAATGGTGTGGAGTGTGCCAACACTAAGACAGCAGTGTCTAAAGTAGACACTGACACATTCATATGTCGATACATTATGTTTCCATAACTCTAACAGTGCATCTATGCACGCACGTAGACCCTGATGGCAACATACAAACACAAGAATCACGAAATGCATACATTACTCACGATAACAACACATACACCACTAGTTACACTTACAAACATTATATCATCATGCTCAAAAGTTATTATTAAAAAATAATTATTATATTAATAATTAACTTAGTTGACTGCATGTTTTCTACATATCAATTACTATTTAATAGCTAGAAGCTAATCTCGAATACATGTGTAACTTGAGCTATAGTCACCTTTCTAGTCACAAGCCAGGATCCGCAGTCTTGATTGACTATAGTGCAATAGCTCTTTCCACTTCACAGTACATGCTAACATTAGACAACACTATAACATTATTGGACAAGTTATGTAACGTTGACAACAAAGTTTATGACATATTAAGGGTGAAATACCCGGACTATTTTTCTTGTTCCTTTTGCACAATAATTATAAACAAATCTACAGTGTCCTGGCTACTACTTGCCTGTTTTACATGGAAAATGGGTGTAGCCATGCACACTCCAATATAGCACTTGCCATAATTATTTGGAACAAAATTATTTGCAGGGCGTGTGGGATTGGGCAGAGATGCCATTTTTGGCGCTCTGGCAAAAGGAGGTGTATCTTCTTCCATCACTCTTGCTGGTAGGGGAGCCAATCAACTAACCACCACCTTTCTAAAGCATCTTGCCTCTACTGGCTGACATGCATGACTTACAGTACTGCATGGTTATAGGATGGCTAAGGGCCAGACTAAACTTCAGTCTACTACGAGCTGTCATCACTTCCATTCGTGGGATCATGATCTACTGTGGGACACACACACGCAAAGACAACATTGAGACGCAACTACTGTTACAATAAAATTTAATGTCATAAGTCATAAATTTTCTTTATTTAAAAAGTGTAGGTAACATTAGTGACGTTAACAGTACTAAGGGTGATAGTAGTGATGGTGATAGTAGTGATGGTGACAGTAGTGACGGTGATAGTAGTGATGGTGATAGTACTGATGGTGACAGTAGTGATGGTGATAGTAGTGATGGTGATAGTACTGAGAGTGATGATGATGGTGATACTGACTAGTTCGATATTGCGGACTGTGGCATTTGATATTCTTTCCTGATCCAGTGCTCTCTTGGGACCAATCTTGCCCTGGTAGAAAGATAACAAAACATGAACACACAATACATGTAAGAGCATAATGACATAAAAAATATAAATAATTATTAATAATAATAAAATTAATTAATTACTGTACTGGCATGTTATTATGCTGCTCGCTTATAGTGACAAGTTATAATTATTTAGTATTGAAAAGCCACTTTTTTATCAAGTGCATCCAACGTACACACATGTAATCGCATATTTCCTTGCCACGAAAATAATTATATGTATGTGTGCCTTATAACACACCAGTACAGTGGTAATTTGCACAGTGCTAACACATGAAATACATTTGCCCCAAGAATACGTGTTAAATTTTCAAGATTTGAGCAAAACCAGTAAAAGGTAAATTAAGAAGACGAATATGTTATATCACGGCACGAGTGCTATATTGGATTTACATGACCGAGACCCAGGCACGTATGCACGATAGGTTTCCAGGGTTTCCGGAAACCCCCCTTGTAGCCCCACTTAATTAGTATTCATGAGTAGTCATAGTAAATTAGCTAGCTAAACCACGTGCCCTTATCTGAAGCAGCTGGTTTATATAGCCAGAACAGCTAGCCAAGTGGGCAGCAAGTATAATTTTATACACGTACTTATCATACGATCATGTGAAATCTATGAAGCTCATGAATATTAATTAGCAAAATTTTTCGCACGCTCCGCGTGCGATTTGGAAATTCCCGTTTATATTTCCTGGCTACGCCACTGAGACCCACATATGACCCACTTTGGAATGAATCAGCTCGTGAACAATCATAAACATTGTATAACCATTGTCAACAGACTTTCTTATTCTTTATTAATCCCATGTTTCCTGTATTCAATCAGTTATTTATGCCACATATACCTATATTCCTGATGAACAATTAGTGGGTTATTGAATAGAAGTGCTTTTATAACCACAGTGCATATATCAAACATCAAAGGGATTTATATGCACCGAGTGTACTATATCACATTTATAGCACTGCAATTCCTTTGAAGTATGGATTCACTGGGATATAAATGATAATCATAATTGCGAGATAGCTGAACCAGAGTCCTCACGCTAAACAAAGTTTTAACAGTAAAGAAGAGGTAATTACTAAACAAAAATTATCATTATAGACAAAAGACACCATAAAAATTAGTAATCTTTTGTGCTGTATCATAGCACTAAATACATTACTGTGTTAAAGTTAGATGAATTTTGAAGCATTAGGGCTAGATAGCAACAGTAAATGAACTGTATAACATACCGTATGCATGTAGTATAGCACTGTAACACTGATAGAAATAGAGTCCATCTAGCTAGTAGGCTAATAGACTATTTAGTCGCTAATCATTTACCCGCGCGCCCGTACAACACCGGACATGACCGTGTCGACGCCACCATTTTGTCGGTATAGTGCTGCAGGCAAAACACAAGGTTTCGTCTTTTTGCGTGGTTAGCTAGGTACTTTGCACACACAAGCGAAAGTATATTGCTTATACGAGTCACTAGAGCTTGAAAACGCGCGTTTCTATCTCTCGAACAGCCAGTAAAGCGGGAAATATGGAACGAAACTACTGACATTTTTACTGGCACACTGTCTATGAGCAACTACATCATGGTAGCAAACAATACTGGATAGCAGCCTTGATCGAACAGTCCAACCGATAATAGCTTGGCTGATACAGAACAGCAGCAAAACTGGACCGGTTTCTAGCAGTCAACTGCTTGATAACTTCGCTTTCTTGACCGAGATTGTGGCAGTAATGTTCGTTTGTAAACTCTTAAGCTTGCAATGTAATATTCTATCGCTTGCAAGTGGAAAGTAACCTGCTAAACTTGCAAAGAAACGAATATTTTGTGTTTTACCAGCAGCACAATACTGTCAATATGGCAGTCCAAAGATTCGCACCTATTAGCGCCTAAAATGGTCTATAGGTTTTGGTATACTGCAGTACTAGTACAATCAGAGATTATTAATACAACGTAACCGGGATAAGAAACTGTGGCAATCTTGTGTCACTATGCGTGTTTCGCTTGTAATGATGTAAATGGTTTATACTTTACAGTTGTTATGGTAACGATAACGTGCTCTGCGCTGACGATGGCTGCTCCTACTATCTTGAGAGATTTTAACAATGCAAGAACTGAAAAGAACACTAAAGTAGTCGAAAATGTGATTTTGAGTGAGGAGAGAGTACTGGCAAACAAAGATACATTGCTACACCAGTCCAAGAACCTTGTGGAAGCCTTGTCGGCGAGCTACAAAACCATGTTGCTTTTTGTCGCAAGGTACAAGCTGTTCAGTACCAAAAGAGCAAAACTGTGGAAAATTTTCCATAGATTAATTCTCACAGATTAGATTAATAGATTAATTAGCTTAATACACGAAGGATCATGCAAGCGAGAGGAGGAAACTCTGGATCTAAAGCGAGCAGCATCCTTTTCGAGACCGTCACAGCCGACAAGCAGACGGATCTCCTAAAAAATATTTAATCTTGTCAAAGGAACATCACCAGCAACAGTCACGGCCAATGAGACACATAGTATTATAAAATTATTTATAGAGAGTAGACCTTCAACAGAAGAAGATATTATTATTAATATTAATTTTCTGCGCTAGGCAATAGTATACCTAGTATTATTAATATCTTGTGGATTTAAGTCCGATCGTAGCTGGAAGGAGTTGGAGGAAAAGGTGTGGTCTGGAAGCCAATAATTTACGGATAAATTCGGAAAATACTTTATCACGCCACTATTACACGTGTATGTGTTTTTTGTTTTGTATCTCTGGTTGTATCAACATCGACAGTAAGTTGACTTTGATTTACTGTATATGGTATTAAACCGTCATTGATCGATGTAGTGGCTAGAAGGACGAGAAGCTTTACGTTGAAGGAGAAAGAACAATTTTTTGAGACCGAGGCTGCCGCGGCTGCGGAAATACTGAACGGTGAGTTTTGTTATGTTTATTCCTTATTCAACTTCTGATCAGTTATAAAGCCCATTCAGTTAAAATGTGCACGCTATTGTTGTTGAAGGGAACTAGTACCAAGCAGCTGTATATTGCAGCATTTAAAGATGTTACTAGATTTTGATTTATGTCTTAGTTTTTGAGATTTACATAATGGGTGCTGTGGACTTCTACGATGAAAAAACTGTGCACAGTACACTTCCAGCAACTTGATGGATTGATGTGTACGACAGATAGCAAGCCTAGTTAGACATAAAGTGCGAGAGTTGCAGCACAAAAGTGTGCTGTTCATTATGATAATTATTACAGGCACACATGTCGGCTGTTGATTGAACCATATGCACTTGCTTGGTTTCTGGTTGCTGTTTTATCTTATTTTTGTTCTTAATGTTTTAGGGAGCTTTGATCAATTCAGTGATTCTGACGAAGAGTTCCCTCTTGTAAGTCATTCACATGATAAATTTATTATGTTTGACCGTACATTACACGGCTCACTACCGTTAGTACCGTGCCTCCCTAATTTTAGCAGCTTTTGATGGAGAAGGTTTTTATTAAAGACGTGTTTGCATCATTCACTCCAACTGCTACTAGTGAACTCCTGTCTCATGTAGTGATGAACTTTCCCAAGTCGAAGAGAATGCCATCAGATACACTGCCGGAGGAAGCTAGAAAGAAAATAATCAGGCGGCGAAAACAGCCCGTTTGTGCACAGTTGCATTGAAAAAAATGGCAGGAAACTCTCTGCAGGCAATGTACATATTTGGACAGTTCAGCCGAGTGGACAGCACTTGCTGATAGAGGTGGTCTGTATCACGTCGAGTACAGTGTTCCTTGTTTGTTTGTAGCACTAGAGCTTGCCTGTCGTGATGTGTTAGACACCATTCTTCAGACAAAAGGAAAAGGAAACGAGAAAGTGAAGAGAATCTTGCTTGGCTATGTGATGACGAAGAGGTGCAGTTTTTGTGGAATGTGATTGAAAGATCGTGCAAAGAAGCTAGATGAAAGTCATTCTTGCAAGATGCTGTTGACAGTGATGGGCCATGCCCTTTACCGTCTCAAGAATACATTTACGGCTGAGGTACGCTACAGTGATGCGTGTGAATACAAGTCAATGTTTACATTTTAGAAAGATATTAGGAGAGAATGCTGCGCAAGAAATGAAACTGAAAGTGGGCAGCGTTGATGGTAAGCTAGGCGTCCTGATAGTCAACTGGGTTTATATTAGCTAATCGTGTTAGAACGAGAGTTTATAATAATAAGTACTGAATCAGCGATCTTGCAGTAACACTACAGGTACAGATTAGCAAGAGTCAACTGTGTAATACCTGTATCAGTTTGTTACTGGTATTGTTCTATGGATAGAATCATGTGAACTTGAAGACACTACATCCATGGATGAAGGCACCATTGAATCCAGTGAATCAGAGGTCACTGATGCAGAATCCAAAGAGGACAACACCAACTCTGCACTAGAAGTGTGTCAACACTAACAGACTAGCAGTGTCTAAAGTAGACACAGACACATTTGAGCACCACCACCACCATCACCGGGTTCACCACCGAGGACGCCACCAGGTGCTCACCAATCCAGCACTCCATCCAGTGAGTCTGCCCCTCCCACATCAGCTGCTACACCATCATCACCACTAACACCATCTCCTCCATCATCACATGGTGCTCACCAATCCAGCACTCCATCCAGTGAGTCTGCCCCTCCCACATCAGCTGCTACACCATCATCACCACTAACACCATCTCCTCCATCATCACATGTGAACCCACCGGATTCACCACCACGACCACCACCATCACCGGGTTCACCACCGAGGACGCCACCAGCTACACCATCATCACCACTAACACCATCTCCTCCATCATCACATGCAAGTTCGGAGTCAAGCATTGAGATTAAAAGAGTTAGAATGAGAGCACTTGAGGAAAGAGTGAGAGCACTTGAGCAGCATGTAAGCGAGATCAGGATGCTCCTCCCCAGTAACAGTACTCCACCAAGCCAGCAGCCCCACGAATACTTTGGGAATACTTTGTACTGAATACTTTGGGAATTGACACTGGACGGCTTGGCTATGTGATGACGAAGAGGTGCAGTTTATGTGGAATGTGATTGAAAGATCGTGCAAAGAAGCTAGATGAACGTCATTCTTGCAAGATGCTGTTGACAGTGATGGGCCATGCCCTTTACCGTCTCAAGAATAAATTTACGGCTGAGGTACGCTACAGTGATGCGTGTGAATGCAAGTCAATGTTTACATTTTAGAAAGATATTAGGAGAGAATGCTGTGCAAGAAATGAAACTGAAAGTGGGCAGAGTTGATGGTAAGCTAGGCGTCCTGATAGTCCACTGGGTTAATATTAGCTAATCGTGTTAGAACGAGAGTTTAGTACTGAATCAGCGATCTTGCAGTAACACTAACCAGTACAGGTACAGATTAGCAAGGATCAACTGTGTAATACCTGTATCAGTTTGTTACTGTTATTGTTCTATGGATAGAATCATGAAGAAGACACTACATGTATGATCACCATGGATGATGGCACCATTGAATCCAGTGAATCAGAGGTCACTGATGCAGAATCCAAAGAGGACGACACCAACTCTGCACTAGAAGTGTGTCAACACTAACAGAGCAGTGTCTAAAGTAGACACAGACACATTTGTGCACGTTGACACATACCTATCACTAACACTAACAGTGCATCTATCATCATGCACACACATAGGACCTAATGAGAACATACAAACAGTAGAATCACAGAAAGCACTAGACGAAGAGCCATATTTGCTTTTGGCAATCATTGTTAAACCACTAATGTTCTGAAGAAAAGAAGGCAGTAATCATGATTTAAAAGTATTATGTACAATAGCCTCTCCATTTGATAGTTATATTCTGGCTATTTGCTATTAGAATGAGATGTACGTGCTGCAGGACACTAGAAATAGTTACTAGCTAAAAATATACAAGTACCTATGACATTAGTAACATCAGGAGTAGCATCTTAAAAGTTGAAGGGAAATTGTGAGGTGTAGGAATATGACTTTAGATGATAAGAGTCGAAGCAAAGAGAAAGAATATAGAATTGTCAAAAACAACCCTCGGGAAACGAAAAATAAGTAGGTTGAATCAGATGAATGAAGAAATGCATATTGAGGGTGTATTGAGTATCTTGGACACGTTTGTTATTTGTGTCTACAATCTCAGACAACTAAACGTTCCGATACATTTGAGCAGAATGGTGTCACCGATATCGGATAGTGATGATCATCGATTTGGTCAACTATATGCTCTAATTGAAACGAAATTCGACCGGCAGGAAGAGTTGCTACTGCGAACACTAAAAGCATTTGAAGAGAAAACCGACCGGCAGAAAGAGAAAACCGACCGGCAGCAAGAATTGCTACTTCGAGCAATAAGATCATTTGAAGAGAAAACCTACTGGCAGAAAGACAAAACCGACCGGCAGCAAGGATTGCTATGAGTGCTACATGTACCTGAAGTTTCACATTATTATAAAGGGCAAGAAACAAGAGGTCATCATCTGTTGCAGGAATCTTCTTAACAGTATAATTGTCATAATACATCACATAACAGTTATTCATAATTATGCGCCATCAATGGCACACCCCACCTTCCCTGATACGGGGTTAGTATACAATGCAATTTTGCCCGAGGGTCGGGTATTTGGCCAACTCCAGTTATGCTCGGATTTCATAATAATACATGCACGCACTGCGTGGACGATCGTGACTACGTATTCAGTCTATTCACAGCCGGCCGAGCTTACATGGTACAATCAGTCAATCATAGTCATGGCGATCACTGTACTGGTGTGTATTCGACAATATATCATGTCACAATAATTATTATGAACAATATCAAGAGTATTCCGATGAAGAAGAAAGCTGAATTGAATGTGAAATTTGTAAGAGCTGGTTTCATTTTCTATGTGTTGGTGTGACTGAGAATTTTGTTTGCAAAGACTGCACATAACAAGTTACATTATACTCAATACTGTCTTGCCATTGCAATGTCTATAGCAGCTGCGTCATTCTTCTATCTATAACTATAAAGAGAAATGGATCAAATCCCGTATATAAGGGGAGGAGGCCGGGTAGGGGTACGTATATAGACGGGGAATTGCATCGCCAACTTTGTCCCACCCTGGGGCTTTTGCAGTAGTGTTTGTTGACTATCTCACTAAGTGGCCTGAGGTTTTCCCTACAGCTGACCAGACCGCATTGACTATTGCCCAGTTGCTTGCAACCAAAGTCATTAGTCGACATGGTGTCCCTGGAGAATTATTATCGGATTGGGGAGCAGCATTCTTATCTCTCTCTGTGGAACAGCAGAAAAAGGGATACGATTGTGGGCTTTTTGCGATTGCTTTCATATCTGATTCAGAATGTGTGCAAATTGTTGAATACTAAGAAGATCAACACAACTGCCTACCACCCTCAGACCAATGGTTTAGTGAAACATTTTAACAGGACTCTTATTGAGATGCTTTCCAAAAAGGTAGAGAAAAGTGGACAAGACTGGGATGAACATCTCCCTTATGTACTCTTCGCGTACCGGGCCAGTCTTCAAGAATCTACACGAGAGTTGCCCCTTTTCCTTCTGTATGGACCCTCGTTTGCCCTCTGAGTTATGATTGAATGCACTCCAGGAACAACAGCAGAGCAATTTGGGTGAGTATGAGGTGTGGAAATTGGCTCAGGATCCGATTGCCAAACTTCAGAAGAGGTATTATAATCAGAGTTCCTGTTAATGCAAATCTCTACTAACCCCTACTTGCAGGGCCTGACATTAATTGGCGCATTAGTAGGAATTTTTCTCCCAATTTACTTTTGACTCGAGATCAAGATTCAGTGTCCAACTATAGTCTCATCATGGGTCCTTGTTTAATGCAGTGTATTATCTTCTTGTAATATGTAAATAACGCCCAATACCAACTTCTATTAGCAATGTACAAATTTTGCTGAACCATTGATTGTGCTGTCACTGCCAACACAGCAAACATTTTAAAAATTAATAAATAGACGTTTAGGGTAACCTTACTCAGCTCATTACCCGCCTGAATAGGAAGAACAACAGCTGCTGAGCACCAATGTCAACACATTTAGCAGAGATGCCAACCAAAAAAAATAAAAATGAGTGATGTACTAGTGAGTCATCTTTTACTGATAATAATTACATAGCAAATGGTGGTGTAAGTGACCAACAACAAAAAGCCTACACCAAATTGTGTTCGAGCGTCTTCTTCCATTGCTTCTTGGTACAGAAGTGGCTGAACAATTGCCTCGTCGGTCAACTGCTTATTTGTCACAGTTTTAGTCATCACCAGTCATCAACAAAGAAAGAAAGATAAGTTCAAAGTGATGTTTCACATAATGGAAATTAAAATTTTAATTGAAAAGAGGTCATCATGTATTTGCTAAACTGTACAGATCTTGTCATTGACCAGTTTATGTCAGTTCAGAGCCAGTCACGACTGGAGCTTAGGTAGTGTGAAGTTTGAGGTAGAGGTGGTTTCAGTTGACCTGTCATGCTACTTGATGATACTTGATACATTAGACACTATCGTCTCCTCCTTAGAATGGGGTCGTTGTTAATCCGTGAATACTGATGCTATCAACAAGTTTAAAATGAGAGATTTGAACACAATTATTGTGACTATAGTGCCATCTGTGGCTGGATTACCACTTGCCAGTGAATCGTTTGATTGTTACCACACATACACAATTGCAGTTTATAATAAAATCAACGTTGTAAGAATTCGAACACATCAACAGAGATAGGAACCATATCAATAAAATAGATTTCCAACGCACTCACAATCTACACCAATTCAAAGAACACATCAAGGAAGAAAATGATCTAAGGATCAAAGCGGTTTATGTACTTACACCAATTCAAAGAACACATCAAGAAAGAAAATGATCTAAGGATCAAAGTAGAGAACGGCGGTTTATGTACTCTTTGATCCTTAAACAAGTGTAAACAAGTAAAGGGAAGTTTCCCCAAAATTGCTATTATGACCTATTGGCTGTTCATCGTGTACTTCTGACCTTTAGAAGGCTTCTGTTATTGCGAATATCAACATCCAAACCTCTTATAGAAGAAATAACTTATTTGTTTATTTGTCGATCTGGCTCGCGAGTAACACGAAAATGACCGATTAATGGGCAGTCCGGCATGCGCGAGCAAGAACTTACGCATTGCGCTCGCGATTACCTACTCGATAACATGGAGCGCTTGATCTACTGCGCATATTTAAACCAGGTAGCGCTTTATAATCGCTGTCAGTTGCTCATCACGCAGGAGGGATCATGGCATTGAGGAGAGCTTGCGTGCAGTAGCAAGCAGCAGCGCCAAACCCACGCGCTGGTGCAGTTCGAGCTAGAAACCACAATCAGCATCGTGCCCCTAAAACGCGTTTCCTCTCCACCACGCCAAGAACTTGCCACAGGAGTGCGCTGCACAGTGGAGTGGGCTCGTGGAAAGCTCTAGCCCAGTTTAGTGCTAGCTATTGGTAAGGCTTAATGTTCATGCTCTATACGCTTTATCATTGCGGTTTGTGCGTGTAGGGACTGAAAGTGAAGTTGCAAAAGCTGCAGAAAAGCTGCTGGTGATGTGGAAGATAAGGAGGAGGTAGAGAAAACCACTGAGAAGAATAGAAAAAATTCCAAAGGGAAGAAAGGCAAGGAAGAGAAGCGAGGAGAGGCTAAGAAAACCAAGGAGAAGGAAAAGCGACCAAGGAAAAGAAAAGCTGACCAGGTAAACCAATATGACAGCTATACTAATAATAAATTCTGTGATTTTAGGGCAAGGCTAGCAAAAAGAGAAAGGAGAATTCTAGCTTTCAAATCAAGTGTCTTGGGTCAACTGTGCCTACTCGGCTATATTATGAGAAAGACACAAAGAATGAGGAGAAAGGCCTCAATAAAGATTGTGTTCTTTATCCAACCTGATTTAGACAATATTTCATTAAGCAAGAAAGCTTTACTGCCATTAAAGACAGGTAATCTGGCAACAAGAATGAGAAATGAACTGAGAGTGAGCCAAGGCACCAAAGATGCTGATGCAGTTCCATTCGTGTGATTGATCAGCAGCGTGCGTATAAGAATGCATATCCACATTCAACACACACTAGCTGTGTGCAAAGTGTACATGTGTGACTGATCCGCACTACTACACACGTGCATAGCAACATATTTTAGCTGTGCAAGAAGCGAAGAAAGTGTTGAGCGAACTCCCTCCTGATCGGTGTAAAGATGTTACAGTTATGATGGTCTTAGGACGACACGCCCTTTATAAAAATGAAGCAGTCATTGACTAAGGTATTCGCAACAATGTAAAAATGTGTACGGTGTAATGCAGGATTTGTCTTCATATTATTATAGGAAGAGATGATGATAGCGCCGACAATTCACTGAATTCGAATATGACATTACAAACTAGCCACCCTAGTGATGGTGAGTTGGGTACTCTTGAGATTCTCGCTTATCTGAATAGACAAAAAAACTTTCCGAGATGTTTGTTAATAATTTTCATTGTCGAAGAACAATGATAGTGTGTAGTTTCCTGTGTGTGATTAATGTTGTTTTTATGGACAGAATTATGTGAAGATTCATCAAGGGATGACAGTTGTGACGACAGCAGTGACTACAAGTCCACTGGCACCTACTCCGAGTCCATGAGCAGTACTCAAACCTCCCGTGCACTATGCCGTACAGCAACAGATACATTCTATCACACTGACACAATCACTTCCGTTACACTAACTGTACATCTATCTACATGCACTCACTACACATCTAATGGTCCGAAAGTATTATCTATGATGAAAGTACAAACAAGCGACATCGATGGTGAGTTGGGCATTCTGGGTTAATAGAGGTTCTCGCTAATTTGAACAGACAAAAAATTTTCTGAGATGTTTGTGAACAATAATTTCTCAGTGTTCAGATTAGCGAAGTGTGTGTAGTTTCCTGTGTGTGATTGAAGTTAATGTTTTTTATGAACAGAATATTTATGTGAAGATTCACTACAAGATGCGGACAGATGTGAAGGTAGCAGTGACTGCGAGTCCACCGACTCCGAATCCACCGACAGTTACTCCACCGGAAGCTACTCTTGAGTCAACCGGCAGCATAGATAATTCCGGCAGTGGCTCTGAGACAGAGTCCATGAGCAGTACATCCCGAGCACTGTGCCTTAAAGAGACTGATACTTTTTGTCACACCGACACTATCATTTCAGTCACACTAACCGTACACTTATCCACCTGTACTCATTACACTTCCAATGGACACACAGAGACAATGGAGGCACAGAATACATACATTACATCCAGTAATAATACATACCACACCACGTACACCTACATGTACATGTATACTAACATTACTGGTACCACATAATCACATTCAAGCACAATGTGATAAAGCTCTTGATACATATAAGTATGATGATTGACTTGGCTCATTCTGGTGTCCTCTCTCTGAGAGGACACCAGAATGAGCCAAACACTTGAAATCTAAGACAGAATGAGACAAACATCTCTCCCTGAGACAAACACTTGAAATCCAAGACGAGTACTTGTCCACACCTACAGCCAAGAGGCCTCTATTAAGAGAGGTTCCTCCTGGGTTTGCTGCATGGCATCATGCTTCATCGTGTTGGGCTCGGCCGGAAAACTGCTGCCAGACCATCTCACATACCTAGGACTATCTAGTAACTATCATTCTAGAAGTCCAAGGTACATGTGATTTAATAGAGGAATGTGGCCTTTAAGAAGTGCACGAGAGCATAGCTTAGATGTGAGGAAAACAATGTGTTGTAGAACTATAACGGATAAACAAGGAGTTAAATATTCAGAACTATTACATTTAGAATATTTCGAATGCTAGTGATAGATCCAATGCATTACCTTCATTTAGGAATAGCAAAATACTTGACAAAAAATATTAATTTTTATATATTCTAAGTAAGGACGTTCTTGATAGGTTACAGGTTATAGTAGATCAATGTTGCATACCCCCTGGACTTGGATGCATCATGAAGATACATCTGCATATCGTCATGATGAAGTGTGATGAAGTGCTCACGGTATCAGAAACTAGAGCCTTCAATGTTCACTTGCTGTAAGGCACTTAAACGCGGTTAACATCAGGGTGGCGATGGGTGGGGTCTAGTGGGCGCACGAGAGGGCAGGGCAGGACATGTGTATGAGCCACGTGCGCCCCTTGTAGATGACGCATGCGCCTAGATGTCCTATCACACGTTGGGAATTCAAGACTCGAGAAAGACGGACAACTGTGTTCTGTGTTCGCAAAAGAATGGGAGACAAGGACGAGCTGAAGCTGATGGTGCAAGACGTATTCAAAAAAGTTAATAATGACAGGCTTCACGGAGATCTTGCCCAATTCAAAATATGAAATTTCAGAAGAATTTCTTTCTTTTATAGTTACGGCTACAAAACAACAATTTAAAATATGATGCATATGGCAGTGTACGACCCCTGTGGTTACCCTTTATTGGGAACTTTTTATGTCTCAATTTGCAACTGATTATAGCAAGAGAACCACATACATGGCGGAGATGGGGAATATAATGTGGTGAATAGATCTGTATCACGTCAAGGACAGTGTTCATTGTTAGACAGTTAATGATCTGCTGCAAGACGATATTGGCCAGTTCTAAATATCAATTTTCAGAAGAAGTTCTTTCACGTATTATTTCGGTTTCACAAGAACTAGTTGATAACATGATGCACATGGCTGTGACACATGGCTGATAACATGATGCACATGGCTGTGACACATGGCTGATAACATGATGCACATGGCTGTGACACATGGCTGATAACATGATGCACATGGCTGTGACACATGGCTGATAACATGATGCACATGGCTGTGACACATGGCTGATAACATGATGCACATGGCTGTGACACATGGCTGATAACATGATGCACATGGCTGTGACACATGGCTGATAACATGATGCACATGGCTGTGTCACATGGCTGATAACATGATGCACATGGCTGTGACACATGGCTGATAACATGATGCACATGGCTGTGACACATGGCTGATAACATGATGCACATGGCTGTGACACATGGCTGATAACATGATGCACATGGCTGTGACACATGGCTGATAACATGATGCACATGGCTGTGACACATGGCTGATAACATGATGCACATGGCTGTGACACATGGCTGATAACATGATGCACATGGCTGATAACATGGCTGATAACATGATGCACATGGCTGTGTCTGAACCATGCGGATGCCCATTGTTGGGAACATTTTACGTGACAATTTGTGCCTGGCTAAATAATTATAAACAGCAATGCATAGACAAGGCGGTAATGGAATTCAATGTGGTGAAATCCATGGCTTCAGGAAGAAATCCATCCTGTGATGTTTTTGCTGAGTTTGCTTACGTACATGATCTGGATGAATGCAATGTTTGGCAACATTTGTTGATGCAATTGTGCCGGAGGTCCAGAAGTACCAGGTTGCAAGAGCAAAGAGTAGAGTGAAGACCCTTGGTGAACTGCTTGTGGAACAGTGTGAAGTGTATAAGGTATACATGTATAATTATGGCTGAATACATTTACAACAACATGCCTCATGTGTAGTATAAAAAATCATCTGGACACTCTATCATACGTTTCAAACCGCAATCGTTGGTCAATCCTAATACAGGCGCGGCGATGCAGAAAGCTGGAACAGGAAGATTCTGGAAGGAGCTGGAAGATTCGAGGGAGCTAGTGAAGAAGTTAAATCTTAAAGGATTGTGAGGAGTTTCTGAATAATGTTGACAAGCTCATTGCAGGCCGCATTCTCCATGAGGGCTACCCAGATCACGTTAATGCGACATTAACCAGCTGTCTTTAATACGGCATATCATTTCGGAGATCATAACTGAACTTCCCAAGTTTACAAAGTTGTCATACAACAAGGACAGTAGCCAGTTGCTTGTGACCAAAGTCATTAGTCGACATGATGTCCCTGGAGAATTATTATTGGATCGGGGAGCAGCATTCTTATCTCATCTGATGCAGAATGTGTGCAAATTATTGAATACTAAGAAGATCAATACAACCGCCTACCACCCTCAGATTGATGGTTTAGTGAAACATTTTAACAGGACTCTTATTGAGATGCTTTCCAAGAAGGTAGAGAAAAGTGGACAAGACTGGGATGAACATCTCCCTTATGTACTCTTAGGTTTTTATGAAAGACATGTTTGCATCATTCACTCCCGCTGCTACTAGTGAAACTCCTGTCTTATGTTGTGATGAACTTTCCCAAGTCAAAGAGAATGCCATCAGATACACTGCTGGAGCTCTTTTGAGGAAGCTAGAAAGAAAATATTCAAAGCAGAAAGGTGGTGAAACAGCCAGTTTGTGCACAGTTGCACTGAAAAAATGCCAGGAAACTCTCTGCAGGCAGTGTACAACCATCTTTGGACAGTTCAGCCGAGTGGACAGCACTTGCTGATAGAGGTGGTCTGTATCACGTCGAGTACAGTGTTCATTGTTTGTTTGTAGCACTAGAGCTTGCCTGTCGTGGTGTGTTAGACACCATTCTTCAGTCAAAAGGAAAAGGAATTGAGAAAGTGAAGAAAGAGAACCTTGCTTGGCTATGTGATGACGAAGAGGTGCAGTTTTTTTGTGAAATGTGATTTTTGTGGAATGTGAATGTGTTTTTTGAGTAAGGACTAGAAGATAACGACTGCAAGTTCAACAGCGTATATGAGTGTAAAAACAAAAGTTTATGTATTACATTACCACACCATAGTCTAGTGTTTGTAGATTCCACTTGACTGCATCTGCCTGACCTGGGACGCTGTTGCTAATCTATTCCTTCGCTGGTGACAATTTCCCGCTATTCCTCCGTCTGTGTTCGTCTTGTTCTTCTGTTCGCTGCACTGAACTCACCCGACGACACCGCGGCATTGCGACCGCTCGAATTGCGAAGTTGCGACTTTAAGAACAGGTAGAGCATGGCTGCTTGACTCCTCTTGTGTTTGCTTCAACTGAAGGATTGGGATGTCAAGCAAATAGCTTCCCTCCATCAAATGGAACAGACCATACTCATAGTGTACTAGAAATATATCAGATGTTCGCAATTGTTCTCACTCTTAAAATCTTCAATCAGATGCATCCGTGGCTACTGTTCAAATGTGGCTTTTCCGTGAGAGTACACGCCTATCAATGAAGTCCACTGCATTGAGTACAGAATTATACACGTGAAATACATTGGTCCCAAGTTTATGTGTTAAATTTTCAAGATTTGAGCAAAACCAATAAAAAGAAGACATGATACAATCGTGAGATGGCTGAACCAGAGTCCTCACATTGAACAAAGTGTTAACAGTACAGAAGAGATGACTACTAAACAACATGATATTATTATTATTATATGATATTATTATTATTATATGATATTATTATTAAACTGTCAGAGTATCTTCCAGCTATAGACAAGAGACACTTAAAAATTACCAATCTTTTGTGCTGTATCATAGCACTAAAACTCATGATTGTTCATGTCGATCGAGATGGCGTCGCGTCCAGCAACACATTTTAGTTGTGCAAAGAAGATCTGATCATGTAAAGAAGAAGATCTGATCATGTAAAGAAGAAGATTTGATCATGTAAAGAAGTTGAACGTGAAGATGCTACTGACTGTAATGATTGTCGTGGGACAAACCTTTTACCACCTCAACAAGATGTTGACGGCTGAGGTACGCTACACGTGTAAAATTGTGTATAATGTCAAAGTACAATGTTTCTATTCAAATTGCAGTAACAACTGATATTATTATTAAACTGTCAGAGTATCTTCCAGCTAGGATATGGATGGAAGATACTCTCTATAGTGCTCAACTGGGGATGAATGTGGAGAAACAGCTTCGAAAACGGTTATCAGAGAGATGCCAGCCTCACAGTGTACATCAGGAATTGGATTTATAGGACAGCCAGATTCCGACGGACAGCTGAAGATTACATCCATATCCTAGCTGGAAAACCGTGAAAAATTGGTTAATCATGGCAGATAGTTGAAGAACAGTGGCGGGGGCTGAAGGAAGAATTCAAATTGGATGTGCAACTTCATAGATCAATACTATAGCTTTTAAAAAATACGAATACAATTAAAGAAAAAGAAACTCAAAAAAAGAAACTTTTGCACAACTAAAGAAAGAGTGTTTATAATTGATCGTGCTTAGTAGGGCGAGCTCGTAGCTCCGCGATGGTGAAGAATCCGTGTTAAATTTTCAAGATTTGAGCAAAACCAGTAAAAAGGTAAATTAAGAAGACATGATACAATCGTGAGATGGCTGAACCAGAGTCCTCACATTGAACAAAGTTTTAACAGTACAGAAGAGATGATTACTAAACAACATGATAGTTATCATTATAGACAAGAGACACTTTAAAATATTATTAGTAATCTTTTGTGCTGCATCAAAGCACAATTGTCAAGTCAATCAAGATGGCGTCGCGTCCAGCAACACATTTAGTTGTGCAAAGAAGAGTTGATCGTGTAAAGAAGTTGAACGTGAAGATCCTGCTGACTGTAATGATTGTTGTGGGCCATGCCCTTTACTACCTAAAGAAGATGTTGACGGCTGAGGTACGCTACACGTGTAAAATTGTGTATAATGTCACAGCACAATGTTTTATTTTAGACAGTGGAAGTAGAGAAGAATGTCGTACAAATTGGAGTCGAATCGAAAGCGGGCTGTGATAATGGTAAGTAAGGCGCCTCAATAGTTTTGTTAATCCTCGCTAATCACGTTCGAATTGAGCTTACTCAGCTTAGTGTTACCGAGATACTGAATCAACTGATGATCTGATCAGTACAGTGTTTAGATTAGCGAGGATCAACTTCGTATTTCTTTATGTTACTGTTATTGCTTCATTGATAGAATCATGTGAAGAAGACACTCTAATCACCACAGATGATGATGGAACAAATAATATCATTATCGAATCCAGCGACTCAGAGGTCAATTTTGTCAACATGGAGTGTTCTACTGACTCCAACACTAACAGAGAAGTGTGTAAGTATGTCAATTTGCTTTCTAAACTAGACACTGACACATTTGTGGACGTCGATACGTATGTATCAGTCACTCTAACACTTCATGTATGCACGTAACATCTGATGGCACCACAGAAACAGTAGAGTCACAGAATGCATACCAGTCACAAGCCAGGATCCGTAGTATCAATTGACAATAGCTCTTTCCATTTCACAGTACATGCTAACATTAGACAACACTATAACATTACTGGACTGAAACATATCTCGTGCTCAAAATACACCAAGATTGTATTACAAATCTCAAGTCATCACAATCTTGTGATACAGGCCTTGTAATAAAGTTTATAACGCAATAATTATTCACTATTATTGAACTACATATAATAGCTCCACCACGCAGGAAAGATTTTTCTAACAAAATCAAAAATATAGGTGTGTTCTGCATTGGTGTAGTTGCTTCTAAGTGTCAACATAATTTCTAACAATTCCTTTAGTGCATAGGAGTTGCACTAAAGGAAGTTATAATGATCTTGGATTCCCAGCTGTGCAGGTGCTGTAGAAGGAACCCACATTCTCGTTATGAGTTCCCAGCTGACTACTGCAACAAGAAAGGTTGGCACTCACTCATCATGCAAGGTGTGTTTGATCACAAAGGACGTTTTATTGGTTGGCCTGGACGACTCCATTATGGTCGTGTTTTCTCAAATTTAAACATGTTTGCTAAAGGACAAAGTGGCACTCTCTCCAGATTGGAAAAAATTATTTGTAGTAAAGATGTTCTGATCGTATTGGGAGACCCAGCCTATCCACTTGCTAAAAGGCTTATGAAAGCCTTCCAAGAAAATGGTCACCTCACTGCACAGCAAAAATTAAAACTATTGACTAAGCCACGCTTACGTCGTAGTATAGCATGCCTATGGACGTCTGAAAGGGAGATAGAGTTGCCTACTGAAAAGACTATTAGCAACACTAATACTCTAATAGGTGCCTGCTGTGTGGTTCACAATATTTGTGAAACAAATGGTGATGAGTGGCTTGAGGGGGTTAGAGCATGCAGCCTACAGCTAGCTCATCACATAACACACGACTCAGTGCTACAAAAATAAAAAATGCATTTATGTTGTACTGATCTCAGCAGTATCTCGAAAGACCAAACCTTATGAGAAAATACATAATTTCGAAGTCGGGAATCTATCAAATTTTTCATCCAACAAAATAAGATCCAAATAACAGTTGAACAGTGTTACCATCAGTAATGTCGAGTCCCAAGTTAATGGCTTTAACTTGTTTCCGTGGAGTGGTAGACAGATACACCGTGCAAACACATCAGCAGACACACCCTTGCGAATACTATCGGAGAACTATTACAATCCCTCTTCTAGATCACATGCTCACAGAGCTTAATAACAGATTTAGACAGCATCAGCAACTGCTTTATTTGGTCTGTCAATTCTTCAGTTCTTGGTTTGGCATGTAATAACGCAGACTGTGAAACAACTAAAGAGCCTCTTGGCGCCGACAATTCACTGAATTCGAATATGAAATTAGTACAAACTAGTGATGGTGAGTTGAGCACTCTGGGTTAATAGAGATTCTCGCTAATCTGAATAGACAAAAAGTTTCTGAGATGTTTGTGAATAATTTTCAGTGTTCAGATTAGCGAAGTGTGTGTAGTTTCCTGTGTGTGATTGAAGTTAATGTTTTTTTTTAATGGACAGAATTGTGTGAAGATTCACCACAAGATGAATGTTATGATGATAGCAGTGACTACGAGTCCACCGGCAGCTACTCTGAGTCCATCAGCAGTGACTCTAGATCTGAGTCCACTGGCAGTGAATCCGAGTCCATGAGTAGTAGTCAACCTCCCGTGCACTATGCCGTACAGAGACAGATACATTCTATCACACTGACACAATAATTTCCGTTACACTAACTGTACATTTATCTACATGTACTCACTACACATCTAATGGTCACGCAGAGACAATGGAGACACAGAATGCATACATCACATCCAGTAATACCACACCGCATACACCTACTAACATTAATTTACTGGTATCACATAATCACATTCAAGCACAATGTGATAAATTTGGTCATAAAGCTCTTGATACATGTAAGTATCATGATTGACTTGCTTCGTTCTGGTGTCGTGCAATGGATGTCTATGTCAGCAAATTAAGTAAAATTTCCTCTATAATTGTTTAATGTTTATACAGACAGTCTCAGCTGTTGAGCATGACCACTGTTGAAACAGGAGTTGCCGTTGAAGCAGGTAAAGTGAAATGTTGTATCAGTATTAATGATTAAAATTGCAACTATGCAGGGGAGTCAGCAAATTCTTTTAACATCTTCATCATCCAGTAACATAGAACTCTCAGTACACAACATGTGTGCACATTAATTTTAATTTTACTTTTTGTTATTTTATACTATATTGAATGTAGGCTTCAAAATGGCATCCAAAATCTATGGAATAGTCGAGTTCTCAGCAAATATGAGGCTTCGATCAATGAGGCAAGTTTTAAGCTATGTCTACTGAACCCAGACCTTCTTAATGACAGAACAAGGCTTTTGAGTGAATGTAGAAAAAAGGTTGATGATGATGGTTACATATACAAAAAGGGACGGTTGTGTTCTAAGTCATTGCATCCAAGTGAATCTGCCAAACGACCCAACCAGATCAAGAATTTCCGAATTAGAAGAGACATAGAAGTGGTAAAGTACGCTCAATAAACAAGGCGGCACTGCTGCACTCTGTGCCTCCAACTACTCTTAAAGATCGCTTAAGTGGTAGGGTCGTCCATGGAACCAATCCTGGTCGTAAGCCTTATTTAACCACAGAAGAAGTCTCCCTTTACAAGCACCTAATGGAAGCTACTCAAGCTGGCTATGGCAAAACGCGTAAACAAGTAAAATCGATAGTTGAAAATTTAGCTAGAGAAAAAGGTGTTTTAAGGGCAAGTCGTATATCAGATGGCTGGTGGCGAATATTTTTGGAGAGACAGCCAAATTTGTCACTAAGGCGTGGAGATCCTACCGCACATGTTTGGATGAATGAAGTAAATCAGGAAACGATAGATAGTTTTTATACTCTTTTAGAAGACATCCTTACAGAGCACAACCTGCTTGACAAAATTTATAACATGGATGCGAGTGGGATGCCTTTGAACCACGACCACCTACATCATAGCAAAGCGTGGTCAAAAAAGTACGGTACCGGGTCTCGTGTAACAAACAACAAATCACTATTTTAGCATGTGGCAATGCCGTAGGCCAAGCTTTACCACCGATGGTTATATTCGAGGGATTGGGAAAAAATCTCAATCACGATTGGACAATAGGAGAGGTACCTGGCACTTTATATGGAATGAGTGGTATAGGTTGAACAGATCAGGAGTTATTTAAATACTGGCTGAAAAACAGTTTTTGAAGTATGCAGTTGGATCGAGGCCTCTTCTGCTTTTACTTGACGGACACAGTTCTGAGTTTAATATTCCAAGCTTTGGAAAGAACTGTCATAAAAGTGGAACAAAAGCAGGTAGAGATCTGGGAAAAGTCTCTAAGTTAGAAGACCATATCTACATGTACCAGTACACACCACAGCCACTATAGTGCTACCAGTCCTATCCAACTCATCACTCAGCTCCGCTACAAACCCTTCACTTCGCTCTGCAACAAACCCCTCAATCTGCACACATCCAAAGTTCACAGGCTAGCTGCTCCCCTGACCATACCTATCTACCTTCTCCTGAAAATAGCAATAGCCAAGATTTGCTACTCATTGACAACTGCAACACATCCACAAACGCTCTCCCATCGTCTGAAATTCTGAAAGGAAAGTTATCCACGGTCGAAGAAGTTGTCCAAAATATCCTAAACTGAAGGGAGAGTCGAAGATAGGAACATTAGCTGTAAAAATTGCGCACAATTCTCAAATTCTCTTCTTCTCCTTCCAAAAAGAGCCATACAGCTCCCACTCCACTACCGTTGTCGCTAAGTGAAATTCAGTCGAAACAGCTACAGTAAATGCAATGCTAACAAGTTTGTCCCCTTCGAAATCTCTTAACTGCTTCCAAAGGGAACTGATCGATGGAGAGATGCGGTCATCCCTCTACTGGGATTTGATGAAGGACAAAGACTAAAGCTCCAACAATTTTTAGAAGAAAACATACCTGTTACTCGCCGAAATTACCAAATTTTGCTTAACAGCAAGGAAAATAAATTCCAGATGGTCGTTACGGCGTACACCAACATTGAAAAGTCATCTGGAGACACGACGTACTAAAAAGATCGGAAAACTCAGGGAGACCCATGACTACTCTGTGCGACATAGATAACTATAACGAATTTGATCGTGTCACAGTCAAGGTCAAGGTAGTGAAAGTCAACGATTCACAGATAGCTACATTTACAACATCACGCCTCATGTGTATAATATGTCCTTTCGATTACAGGTCTTAAGAGCAATAAATCCAAATGTCAAATATACCCCAAAAAAGGGGTCTCCTCACAAAGAGATTGATGCTGGAGTAGCAATAATCTTGAGAGTTTTTGCAGGTGCTTGATGAGCTTGGTATCTCCATAGATATTATATACTACGTAACCGGGATTGGCAACGAGTCACGTGCGCCAATTGCCACTGTACATTAGCCTGCGTGCCATCAGTGTTGCGCCGTGAGTGGGCGGTAGGCGAGAGGTCAAGAAGATGTTGCTGCCTCGAGAGAACGCTCTGTTGTGAAAGGTGGGCTCAAGTGGATACTAGTGTGTTGTTACAGTCACTAGCAGGCTACTATATAGTGTTTAGCGCTCGTTCTGAGTCCCAGTGTTGCGATACACCAAGTTTGCGTTCTTTGTCGTTCTTCAGAGACTTTGTGGGCGTCTAGGTCCACGGTAGTCGAGCTCACAGCCCCAACTGTAGCTTCTGTTCATTGCTGGTTCATTTGCTCATGGAACTGAAAGGCATTTAGGTAGCAAAGCTGCTTCTATGTCGCTTGAGATATGGGTGTTTGGGCAATATGTTTTTCTTCGAGGCTGGTTCAATGTGTACAACTGGAGAGGGCCACTATGCCTTCGCTTGCGATCAAGCTGCAGGTATATTAAATCTCTTGGAAGAAAACATAAAGAATTTTTCACGTAAAAATTATGACTGATCCGCATTACTACACACGTGCATAGCAACATATTTTAGCTGTGCAAGAAGCGACGAAAGTGTTGAGCGAACTCCCTCCTGATCGGTGTAAAGATGTTACTCACAGTTATGATGCTTTACTAAAATAAAGCAGTTATTGACTAAGGTAATCGCTACGATGTGAAAATGTAGTGCGGTGTAATGCAAGATTTGTCTTCATACTATTATAGGAAGAGAAAAATGATGCCGACGATACACTGAATTCGAAAGTATTATCTATGATGAAAGTACAAGCAAGCGACATCGATGGGGAGTAACGTATTTTAGCATCAACGTATTTTAGCTGTCCAAGAAGAGCTGTGTCGAGCGAACTCCCTCTTGTCTTGATCATAATGTTACTCACAGTTATGCATAATATGATGGTCTTAGGACACGCCCTGTGTCGAATGAAGAAGTTGTTGACTAAGGTCATCGCTACGATGTAAAATGTAGTACGGTGTAATGCAAGATTTGTCTTCTTTTTATTATAGGAAGAGAAAGATGATAGCACCGAAAATACAACGAATTCAAAGATGACGGTACAAAATAGCCGCCCTAGTGATGGTGAGTTGGGCACTCCGGATTAATAGAGATTCTCGCCAATCTGAACAGACAAAATTTTCTGAGATGTTTATGAATAATTTTCAGTGTTTAGATTAGCAAAGAGTGTGTAGTTTCCTGTATGTGATTGAAGTTAATGTTTTTATGGACAGAATTATATGAAGATTCACCACAAGATGACAGTTGTGACAACAGCAGTGACTGCGAGTCCACCAACAGCTACTCCGAGTCCATCAGC
Source organism: Haliclona indistincta (assembly GCA_964017065.1). Taxonomy (NCBI): domain Eukaryota; kingdom Metazoa; phylum Porifera; class Demospongiae; order Haplosclerida; family Chalinidae; genus Haliclona; species Haliclona indistincta. Next base: position 13,148,032 of record OZ024783.1, on the reverse strand, counting down.
AGTGACTCTGAGTCCATCGGCAGTGACTCTATCGGAAGCCACTCTGAGTCCATCGGCAGCTACTACGAGTCCACTGGCAGCTACTCCGAGACTGAGTCCACTGGCAGTGACTCTGAGTCCATAAGTAGTACCCAAACCTCCCATGCACTATGCCGTACAGAGACAGATACATTCTATCACACTGACACACTAATTTCCATTACATTAACAGTACATTAAATCATCTGATTGTTACCATACCTACACAAATGCAGTTTGTTAGTTTTTGTAGCAATAAGTACTTTGCAAACCTGAAGGGGTATCCTGATGTCATAATCAGGCTTTTCAGTGAAGAAGAGGTCGTCATATTCACATCAGAAGTAAGGAAGTACCACTTTACTTTCATTTTGTTTTGCTGTTGAAAATTAGCTGAAAAGCAAAGAGTCACAGAAAACTTGTATTGGGCAATTGATGGCCTATATGGTCGGACATACTTTACTTCGAATCTCTAGGAACATACTCGAGCTATGAACACAACATTCGAAATCTGAAATATACATAGCAATGAATCTATACGATATGAGAGAGATTCACCAGGATAACCTCTCCCTGAGACGAACACTTGAAATCCAAGATCATACTTCACCGTGTTGGGCTCGGCTGGAAAACTGCTGCCAGACCAACTCGCATACCTAAGACTATCTAGTAACTATCATTCTAGAAGTCCAAGGTCAGCCATTGCCACGTGATTTAATAGAGGAATGTGGCCTATAAGAAGTGCACGACAGCATAGATGAGATGTGAGGAAAACAATGTGTTGTAGAACAATTACTGATTGAAAAGATAAACAAAGCGAATTATGAGTTACAGTAGATATCCAAAACTATTTAGTTTAGAATATTTCGAATGCTAATGATAGATCCAATGCATTGCCTTCACTTAGGAATAGCAAAATACTTGACAAAAAAATATTTTAATAAATTCTAAATAAGGATGTGCTTGATAGGTTACAGGTTATAGTTGATAAATGTTGCATACCCCCTGGACTTGGACACATGCCTCACAAGGTGTTGAGTTCATTTGCTGGGTTTATAGCAGAACAGTTCAAGAATTGGACTTGATAGCATTTTCACAAATCTTGCCCACACAACACTTAGAATGCTGGAGTTCGTCTTAGCTCAGCGCACATCTTGTTCTTTTTTCCTACACCTTAGTGTGTGATTGTTTTATTGTCTAATAAAACGTTTTAATTATTTCACCAATGACTTAAATTCAATACTTATAAGCAGCTTGCTTGCGTATGTGACCTGGATGAATGCAATGTTAGGCAACATTTTGTTGATGCAATTGTGCCGGAGGTCCAGATGTACCAAGTTGCAAGAGCAAAGAGTAGCGTGAAGACCATTGGTGAACTGCTTGTGGAACAGTGTGAAGTGTATAGGGTATACATGTATCTGCCTGAGTATATTTACAACAACACGCCTCATACATGTATAACAATTATGTTCTTTCGATTACAGGTCTTAAGAGCAATAAATCCAAATGTCAAATACACCCCAACAAAGGGGTCTCCTCACAAAGAGATTGATGCTGGAGTAGCAATAATCTTGAGAGTTTTTGCAGGTGCTTGATGAGCTTGGTATCTCCTACAGCAATGAAGCTTGTATTAGAATTGAAATCCGTCGACATCGTCTGTGCAACAGCACTTCCAAGCAATATTTCCTAACCCAGGAATCGATGAAGAGGAAAATCTTTGAGCCTTGAGGGGTGACGAGAGCAGGGTCATGTTTGTCAAAGTCTTCAATACCACAGTAATTCTTCGATGCCGTTTCTAAACGGCTGTTTAGAAACGACATATGTTTATGTATACTCTAATAACATGTTTATTTCTACTCAACTGTTTCAACGTAGAGCTAAGCAAGTAAAGAAGAATCAATTGAAATGGTGGCTAAGAATGCTACACTGTCAATACAGACAGCTAATCTGGCAACAAGAATGAGAAATGAACTGAGCAAGCCAAAGAGTGAGCCAAAGATGCTGATACAGTTCCATACACAACAGAACACAGTGAATTGCAGCAATCCACAGCAAATCAAGTATACTTACAATCAGAAATCAAACAGTGATGACCACATTCAACTGCTTATGGGCTCACTATTGTATCAAAAGTCACTAATGTACTATAACTCTGTGACATTGGAATACAAGGACCAGCATACGGTTCATACCAATTTAACAGTGTTCAAGTCCACAAGTAAACAATCCTATCTCTTCTCAACTTTGGTGCAAGCAATGAGTAAATAGCCGACATAGGCAACACAAAGAAGAAAATCTTACTATTCTGGATGGAGTTACTATTCAAGTAGAATATCAATGTAAAAAATCTACTCCTGGTATGCATTGTTACAAGGAAAAAAAGAATAAAATTTTTAACTAGCAGCTTATCACGCATGCATGCAGTGCATACGAGCTCCACCTAAACTCACCAGTACTCCGGACAACCTCTCCCTGATCTGAGACAAACACTTGAAATCCAAGACAAATAATCGACCACACCTACAACAAAGAGGCCTCCGTTCAAAATATTTCCTCCTGGGTTTGCTGCATGGCATCGTACTTCACTGTGTTGGCCAATGCATTGCCTTCACTTATGAATAGCAAACTACTTCACTAAATAGGTAATGAAATTCTAAATAAGGATGTGCTTGATAGGTTACAGGTTATAGTTGATAAATGTTGCACATCCCCTGGACTTGGACACATGCCTCACAAGGTGTTGAGTTCATTTGCTGGGCTTACAGCAGAACAGTTCAAGAATGCAATAAATCAGGAAACGATGGATAGTTATTATAGTCTTTTAGAAGATATCCTTACAGAGCACAACCTGCTTGATAATCCCGCTCAAATTTATAACATGGACGAGAGTGGGATGCCTTTGAACCCACGACCACCTAACATCATAGCAAAGCGTGGTCAATAAAGTACGGTATCGGGGTCTCGGGTAACAAACAACAAATCACTATTTTAGTATGTGGCAATGCCGTAGGCCAAGCTTTACCACCGATGCTTATATCCGAGGGAAAAATCTCAATCACGATTGGACAATAGGGGAGGTACCTGGCACTCTATATGGTATGAGTGGTAAAGGTTGGACAGATCAGGAGTTATTTAAATACTGGTTGAAAAACAGTTTTTGAAGTATGCAGTTGGATCGAGGCCTCTTCTGCTTTTACTTGACAGACACATTAGACCTCTCCTTCCAAAAAGAGCCATACAGCTCCCGCTCTACTACCGTTGTCGCTTAGTGAAATTCAGTCGAAACAGCTACAATAAATGCAATGCTAACAAGTTCGTCCCCTTCGAAATCTCCTAACTGCTTCCAAGGGGAACTCACCGATGGAGATGCGGTCATCCTTCTACTGGGATTTGATGAAGGACAAAGACTAAAGCTCCAACAATTTTTAGAAGAAAACATACCTGTTACTCGCCGAAATTGCCAAAGTTCGCTTAACAGCAAGGAAAATAAATTCCAGATTGTCGTTACGGCGTACACCAACATTGAAAAGTCATCTGGCAGAGCCAAAAATAATTTTTGAGCATGGGTGGTCATTTGTCCAGTCAATGTACATTTTGTCCGGCCATCATTCAATTTTAGTCGGGCACAGGGGCGTGGTCGCAATAATAGGTGTGGCGTTTGGGGCGTTAAAAAGAATGTCTGCAGTAGTAAGCACATGCGTGCGTTTTTGTGTTGGGCCTACATGGCCTACAATCAGAGAAGCGCCTTTTGCAGGCTTGGAAAGTAGCCCCAGGTAAGTGCTAAGTATAGCAATAGCCTTTAGATCATGAAAGAATGCCCGGACCGAATGACCGATCGAGCGTGTATTTGCTCGGTCCATTTGCTTGATTGCGAGGAAATTGGCCGGTGGCCGGACGTTATTTTGTGCTCTGATCTGGAGACATGACGTACTAAGATCGGAAAACTCTGAGAGACCCATGACTACTCTGTGCGACATAGATAACTATAACGAATTTGATAGTGTCAAAGTAAAGGTCAAGGTAGTGAAAGTCAACGATTCACAGATAGCTACATTTACAACAACATGCCTCATGTGTATAACATTTTCTTTCGGTTACAGGTCTTAAGAGTAATAAATCCAAATGTCAAATACACCCCAACAAAGGGGTCTCCTCACAAAGAGATTGATGCTGGAGTAGCAATAATCTTGACAGTTTTGCAGGTGTTTGATAAGCTTGGTATTTCCTACAGCAATGAAGCTTGTATTAGAATTGAAATACGTCGACATCGTTTGTGCAACAGCACTTCCAAGCAATATTTCCTAATCCAGGAATCGACGAGGAAGAAAATTTTGAGGAGTGACGAGAGCAGGTTCAAGACATGTTCATGTTTGTCAAAGTCTTCAATACCACAGCAATTCTTCGATGCCGTTTCTAAACGGCTGTTTAGAAATGACATGTTTATTTATACTCTAATGACATGTTTATCAACGTAGAGCTAAGCAAGTAAAGAAGAATTAATTGAAATGGTGGCTAAGAGTGCTTCACCGCCATTACAGACAGCTAATCTGGCAACAAGGATGAGAAATGAACTGAGCAAGTCAAAGAGTGGGCCAAAGATGCTGATGTAGTTCCATACACAACAGCAGACAGTGAACTGCAGCAATCCACAGTAAATCAAGTATAGTTACAATCAGAAATCAAACAGTGATGAACACATTCAACTGCTTATGGAGCTCACTATTGTACCATAACTCTGTGACATTGGAATACAAGGACCAACCTACGGTTCATACCAATTTAACAGAGTACAAGTCGTATTCTATCGAACTTTGACTATAATAATACTGACATAAATGGAACTGATTGTCATGTAAAAAAGTTGAAATTAATAAGTAGTCAAGTTAGCACCTCATTAATAATAATTATAATTAATAATAACGATGAGTAAAGGTGGTATATGCATGGTGGCGAGCCTCCCTGGCAAACTGCATGAGATAGATGTGTACTCAGGGGCGTACCTGAACCCGGGCCCACACGGGCCTGGGCCCTACCATCAAACTGTGCAAATAATTATATTCATTATTAATAATTGTTATTATATTCACGTGTGTGTGTGTGTGTGTGTGTGTGTGCACAATGAGAATCAAAACTTAGTGTACCACAGAGTTCACAGTGCAGTGGTGCAGCTGATCAGTCCACTCAACTTCTCTGCCAAGTTGCTACAACAAATTCACAATGAGTAAACAGCTTTCCCTTTATCAGTACCTACCCAAGCGGCCTAGTATTGTTTTGCATTAAACAATAATTACCGAATATGGGCGTGGTTAACTAGGCGTGGTCAAAGCCAAGAGCAGTGGTAATTGATAGAAGTATAGTTTTGCTAACCAGTTTCTTGCGTGTATACAACCTTGAGACAGTAGACTCTTACTTGGACAGATGCTTTCGAATTGTTACTGAAAGTGGTGAGAGTTGAGGTGGGATTGAGTATGACCATTACTTGTCTCATTCTCCTCTCCTTAGGAAAAGATTATTGCCTTATTCTCCTCTCCTTCTTATTCTTGTCATTTTGCATTGTACTTTCAGAAGAAAGTAATGAGGCCCTACCAGCAACAGTGGGCCAGGTACGCCCCTGTGTGTACTAAACTTGTAGCTGGCAGCATATGACCACTGTGAAGACTGAGCCAAATTGGAAGAGAACGTGCTCACTAGCAGTTGTCGTCGGTAATAGTAGCTGCAGAGTAATGTGACCAATCAGAACAGTTCTGCTCACCGATATTTAAAAAGGCTAAATGAAACGTGTTTAAGTGAAGAAGAATTACAAAGTATGTCCAGCGGATATCAATCCAACTGTTGCCCGCCATGCGCACATTGGCAGCACACGCATTGGCAGCACATCTTCGCACGCGCATTCGGTCTCTAGCGTGGTAAGACAGCCGATTCACCATGGAACAAGTGATGACAGGGACTGTCAGGAAATCGAATGGAAGTGACGAGGATCATCTTGTTGAACTTGCCTTTCAGTATGTCACCAATCAGGGGTATCCCGAGGGATGCAGCGATGGTAGAAAGAGGACAATAAGACGGAAGGCAAAGAAGTTTGAAGTTGTTGCGTATCTAACTATCAAAAATGACAACGAAAGTTGTATAAAAGCATTATAATACCTTCAGCGAGCCCCCCAGACCCCCTGCTGTTGTGTTCCCCCTGGCAAAAAATCCTGTATGAAACCATGGTATAATTATTATGTTCTTTCGATTACAGGTCTTAATTCAAATGTCAAATACACCCCAACAAAGGGGTCTCCTCACAAAGAGATTGATGCTGGAGTAGCAATCTTGAGAGTTTTTGCAGGTGCTTTGGTATCTCCTACAGCTACGAAGCTTGTATTAGAACTGAAACCACAGCAATTCTTCGATGTCATTTCTACTCTAATGACAAGTTTATTTCTACCGTCTGTTTGTTTCATGTTCATATAGCATGGGCACTTGGGCATGTATTATCATATTATCGGCAAAGTGAACGAAATATACATAATACCCACAGAATATATTAAAATGGTCTTAATTGTTGTAAATCCTCTATCATCAAATCACTACAAATCAACAATCATACAGAACGTGTTAGCCAAATCTACACAAGAGCATGCTAAAAGATAGAAAAAGCAGTGTCCATAAAGTATCATGTACAGCAAGCCACAAATCAAATATTGTGACAATGAATGAGAAAGTTTCTTTATAGAAAATTATTAATGCTGCACACACTACTCCATGTTAAATAAAAATAAGCGCAATATGCACTTAGTAATGTTGATCTTAGATAGTAGGAATGACTTGTGTTTATTGACACCTAATAAAAGATCTAAAAGTGAAATTATCCACAAAACTTCCGTATACACATAGACGACGTATTTGCAATAGGGGAATTGATTATCAACTATGCGAAAAATAAATCTAAAGCTTATTGCTTAAAAATGGATTTTGATACGAAATCATCCGTTTTAGAAGAGGAAATAATACCTTTCGACATACAAACAGGTTATTGGCTCAAATGGAACTTTCTACAAAGATCAAACTGTGCAACTTAAGGAAGGTATTAAGAGTTTATTTGATACAATGCTCGAGGCAGCAGTAAGGGCATCCTGGAAGTATGTGACAGATAGTCATCACTTTACTGACCAAGGCATTAGCTCGATTCAATAAGTTTCCCCAAATCAGACACTTTCACAGGTTTAGTGTCAACGTGATAGCTAGTCAACCAAAGAGTAGCATATGCACTAGTAATAATTGAGATAATTCAAACATTGTTGAATGAGTCAGTGGAGTTCACAACAATAATTACAGCACTCCTCTTGTGCAAGTTCACAAACAGTATACGTGCTAGTACTGAAAGCCACATGGGCGTGGCTATAATATCGCGTGAGAATAAAATCATAGATTTATGAGACTACGTAACCGGGATTGGAAACGGTGCATGTGCGTTGAAACACTCCGCGTCCGTTGCTAGGGTGGACTTGCAATATGGCTGTCAGCTGCACAGCAACGGTCAAATGACAAACGCTTAAAGGAGACTCCTGCACGCACAGCAGATGCTGTGCGAATTGGCTTCACACGTCAGAGATGCTTGTTTGTGAGCTGATAGAAGCTTGAGCGATTTTTCGTACTGTAACAGGCCTTTTTGCCTTGACACGAACGAGAAACCTGGTATTTCACAGGCACACTGAATGCTACAATCAAATGCATCGATGCTCCTACCCATTCAGTTGTATGGAACAATTGTCGATCTTTTAAACTGCAAGGCTGTCTTGGCTCCCAGTTGCTTTGTATTGTCCAAAAAGGGATTCCCGTGAATCGACTAAAAACAGCTAAATTCTCTACTTTAGCGACAATTTTGTTCTACACAAATTGCTAATGCAGGCAAATACTACACTACTTTATACAGCAGGCATTGGTTGACACTTAGAAACAACCAAGTAAACCACCAGAAGCTTCAGTAACTCACAGGAGGGATCCCTGCAAACGCACTGTTTGTTTGGAGATGAAAAACTGCACGCAAAAGACTCTTTCAAAGCGATCTCGGTTTTAAGCTTTTACCATCACTGAGAAGAGAGCGCATTGAGTCTGAAAAGCTGGTTGGATTTCTTGAAGCGCCGTGAGCTTTCCAGCAAACGAGTCACAAAAGCCAAAAATTAGCCCAAAAATCAGCTTTTTCGATCGGACGCGGAGTGCTTCACGTGGTTTGTACGCGTTGCTATTGACATCAGACCGTCGTTTCCAATCCCGGTTACGTAGTCTCATAAATCTATGATAAAATTGACCCACGCGGACGGGCGTGTAAGACGATGGATGTGCATGTTGCTGTATCATTCCTAGATTAGTGAAGACAGCTAGAATGCGAACAGTGCTACTAAGAAGTAAAGGGTTTACAGTGAAGAGAATCCAGGAGAGGCTAAAGAAGATGGTGTGACTGTCAGCAGCAGAGCGCTGTTCAAGCTATTCGCCAAGCATCGCAACACGGGAACCATAGTGGATTTCCCACGAGCAACTCGCCTCACAAAGCTCTCTAGAGAATAGTATGCCTTCATTGACGAGATGACAAAGAATGACGAACTGACAGCAAGGAAGATGAGCCAGTTGCTGGAGGAACGATGGCCAGGAACAATGGTCTCGATTAGCACTGTCCAGCGAGCGAAAAAGCATCTCGGCTGGGTAGCTACTCGCCCAAGTACAGCCAGCTTGTGAGAGATTCCAACAAAGAAAAAGACTAGCTTGGTGCAAAGAGCAACGATCAATTACTTACAAGTTCGTCTCCCTTAAAATCGCCAGGCTCTTCACCATACAATTGTTCCTCTTGTTGGATTTGAAATACAACAGTTGGAAGAATTCTTACACAAACAACAACCTTTAACGCTACGCAATTGTCAAATTTCTTTCAATAACCGAACACAGAACCTCAAGTCGTTATAAAGACACGTACATCAATTGAAAAAGCATCTGATGTTGATTTTACGATTAACTCTTAATTTTCCAATAAATTCTGAGTTTTGTCTTGGACTTACTTACCATTACCCACTTAGTCTCGTACATGTAGCTTTTTCTCATTCATAATTAAGTATTTGTTCTTTAGTTGTATATTTATAGCACTAAAGTACGTAGTATATTTAGCTATACTATAATTATTTCTACTAAAAATTCTGCATACTGAAATACTGTACGCGTAACACTCACGCATGCACCAAGGGTTGTTAGTCTGGTACATACAGAGGCATCTGCACCGTTGTGCTTCATTGTAGTGTGTAGCTTGACAACCATGCAGGGATCTTCTTCCGAAAGAAGAAACAGCCAAGGAAGGCTAAACCGAGGCCAAAGCACCCAATGAAAGTACACTGAGATTCATGCAAACCAAGTTTGCAACAAAACTAGTATACATGTACCTGTACTAAGTTTGGTAAACAAATCTTTGAAAGGTCATACTGTATCTCTCCATCTCTTCAACACATTCTCTACATCTGCTTTCACCAATCCATAAGCTAACACATAACTGCTTTCACCAATCCATAAGCTAACACAAACAGGCGGCTGAAACAGGTGGCTGAAACTGATGGCTGGCTGAATATACGAGTTACCTTAGATAGGAATGTTAACAATTTTAATAGTTTTATGACAAAGCTGGTGAGGTTAAAGGCACAAGACACAGCTGATATCACAGAGTTCAACTTGGCTAGTTTATTGTAGCACAATGTCAGTGTTTTGTTTTAGCTACGCTACTATGCTGGTTCTCAAGTACCTGCCATTTCTTTTTACCACTATTATGATTTCGGTCAGTGGCTTCATACCCATGTGCTGCCTTTACATCAAGAAAACAAGCAAGATTCGCAGAATAGCTGACAGTGCTATAGAACTTGTCTTCAAGAGAATTCTAAAAAAATACAGAAATGAAGATGGAGAAGACTCTTATATTGTATTAAACTACAAAGCTCCTTATATACAAACTATGCTATTGTTCACAACATTGAATCAATTGATTGCTCTTGCTGTGATACAGTTCTGGGATACGTTCCTACTAAGTGAAACTTTTGGCTGCACAGTAAATGGCATTGCCTGTTGCTACAGTTTAAACACATTTGATCAACTCTTGGACTGCCACAATACGAGCTATTTGCAAACAAATAAGATTGGTTCCATAATTTGCTACAGATATGTTTTCAGGCTAGGTTCAGCCACCGGGTCAGCACTTGGTACAGTAACAACCATTGGTATGGTATTACTGATCATTACTTGGATTCTTCTGAAATGTTCCAAGGGAGCCAACCGAACAGTGCGTAGAGGATGGTATACTGCAATCACACAAGTCATAATGATACTGACGATCATGGCTTTTACTGGTATACTGATCGGTTTAGAGGTGGAAACTAATCAACGCTCAACATCCAGTATAATCAATGCTTCTTGTAGAATCTATCCTACAGGATTAACAATAATTCTTTACATCATCCTATTTCAGTGGTGGAAATTTGAAAAGAATAGTTCTGATGATGATCAAAGTGATCAAGTGCCATATTATAGGTTAATGACTTAATACAGTATACTCTCAATGTGTGCAAGTTTATGAAACACTTCTTAATGAGTGTATTGTTAAAGTAGATGTCATTGTGACAAAAAGATATTAGTTCTAGATAACATGAGTTCTAGAAGTACATGTACATGTCTACTGCTAACTTAACTTTTACTGTTTTCTTTACTGTTATTCTGTTATTCTTTTCTTTTCAATTTATTTTGACAGTGCTATTTTTGTTGTTAAATAGCTAGTTTCTTTCTTCCCAAAAAACCAACTGTATAGAAGTAGTTGTACTTAGTTCGTATACTATTTATATAGGTATTTATTTTTAAAAGAATGAAGTCAATTGGTTTAATGGAACGGGGTGCAATATACACTAAACTGTGTATACAGTAGTACATAAATGTAGTGGAATGTATATCATGTGATCTGTTTATAGCACCTGCTAAGTTTGGATGTTATCCCACCATTGCTGATACATGGTACCTGATTGTTTATGTTAGGTCCAAGAATGTGCTATTGGCTAGTTGTCTAAATCACACACACTGATATCATATATCTGTGTAGGCCGTATACTACTTTTCCTCGGGCATTTAACTGCCCCACCCACGGATAGTCAAAATGGCGGTAAAATTAACTATTGCGTCATCCTTCCTTTTTCAAAACCATGGATCAACCCGAGGATTGATCACTTTGTGATCACTCCAGTTTTTCAGCGAGGACCCAAATACTGTGGAAACAGTGCATAGCCTTCAGTCAACATTAGGAAAGAAAATCTTGTCAAGATCACAAAATCTGTCAAGCATTTGACTCGTATACCAAACAGAGAGCCTTGAAATTATATCAGCACAGCAACCAACTGGTAGTGCAGTCAATCTATGGTTTTACCTTGAACAAGAAACTATTTCAACTTTTCAAATAGAGAAAAGTGTGGTTTATAGCATAGTAAGGAATCCAAAATAGGGAAAATATGGAAAAGGTAAATAAATATTGCACATTTTAATGATATGCGCACGTGGGTGGCTACATTTTGCCCACGCATTTAATAAGTAGGTCAGTCACGCCCACACATTTCTGCTCAAGGCTGTCCAAGGGATCCTCTAGAAGACTACCATCTATGTGTATTATGCAAGCAGCCTTTTGGATCAGTACCTAAAGTCACTCTAGTATCAATAAGGCAAGCAAAGAGAGTATAGTATAGCTGGTACACTGTCGCAAACAATACTGTGCCCTACATCAGATAGAGTGAGCCAAGGCACCAAAGATGCTGAAGAATGCTCTTCACTGCCGTTAGACAGGTAATCTGGCAACAAAAATGAGAAATGAACTGAGCAAGCCAAAGCACCAAAGATGCTGATGCAGTTCCATACACAACAGCACACAGTGAACTACAGCAATCCATAGCAAGTCAAATATAGTTACAATTAAAAATCAAACAGTGATGACTGCCACTGACTCTGTGACATTGGAATACAAGGACCAGCATACGGTTCATACCAATTTAATAGAGTTCAAGTCCACAAGTAAAACAATCTTATCTCTTCTCAACTTTGGTGCAAGTAGCGAGTAAATAGCCGACATAGGCAACACAAAGAAGAAAATCTTACTTGTAACTATTATAACGTAGAATGTACATAGGGCAGTGTGAAATTTAGCGCTGAAAATATAAGAACAGTAGTTTCATCATAGTACAATACAGGTTAGAGAGGCTATTTTTATTGGCGCATGCGCTTAATAGGAAGAGTTTGCACGACTGGAATTGAGTTTCGAGCAAAAGCGATCACCTCACTTTTAAGCAAAGTTACCGAAATTGAACCTCTAACAATCATATCGATTGAAGTCAAGGTCGTCATGTGTGAGGAACCGATCACAACTAAGCAGAAGCAAAACATCATGGTGTGCGATAGCACAGCACAACATGTGGGAACAGAACATCGGTATGCTAAAAGATGGACGATGCTACCAGTTAACAAACTTTTGTATCGTTGAGTATGAAGAGCAAAAGTACCTGGGCATGTGTTGGGATGGAAGCATAGTGAATGAAGTTGAAGATTTGCCTAATGTGATTGACATCCCAGTGCAGGGCGAAGGGGATCTAATGGAATACGTAATTGAAGCTCCTGTGATTGCAGCAGTGTATAAGTTGGAGACGACTTTCAAATGTTTGAGGTGTGGCTCGCGTATAGAAAGAGGAATCGCCAGCCAGATGTTGTAATTTGCAATGTGGAGTCTTGAATAGTACCATGTTCTAGCAGTGACAAGTTTACATCTGGTGAACTCCTCATAGTCAGTACTAGTAATTCTGAGAAGAGGGTACTAACAGCCTAACGGAGAAGATACAATTGGTCAACTGGTTGGAAGTGTAACTGTAGAGGCACTCATCCGATCGGAAAATTGACCTACAAGAATAGTGACATTGTGAAGGTCTTCAACAGATATCTGTCTGAGGACGGAAAGACATGTAAAAGCAACAAAGAGTTAAATAATATTGACTGAATCGATAACCATCCAATCCAACTAGTGCTCCAGTATAACCAGTATGGGAACATATAATAATCAGAACACTAGTAGTGAATTAAATTACTTATTTTAAACAATCATTTCCTTTTGTTTTTGCTAATGTGAATTAAATGAGTTCTTGCTACAATATTAAGTTTCTGAAAATAAGTGATCAAATTGAAATGAGTGATCAAAAGAGTCCTCCTGGTGCTCTACACAATTGTTGTCCTATCATTATATCTTTTTTATCTCATATTTGCCCTTGTCAAGACCACTTCATTATCTAATAATTTTCAGTCCAGGTTCAGCCACTTCAAGCCCTAGTCCTCACCAACAACACCTTTGAGTATTATTCACTGATAATTATTATCGTTCTTGGCATGCTCGTTTTACTACAGACTTCCATCGTCAACAACTGACCGTAAACGAAATGTTGCTTGATTTTGCTCTCTGGGGCAGATCCCACCTGTGTTCTACCTGACTACAATGCCAGTATGAGTGCCACATGGGACTGTCTTGCCTGGCCGTGACAGTGTTCCCAGTGGAGTTAACATCATCATTCACGCCAATACCGAGATGAGAGAGTTTCACCAGGATAACCTCTTCCTGAGACAAACACTTGAAATCCAAGATGAGTACTCGTCCATTCCTTATTGACTCGTCCATTCCTTACTTAACTTATTGACTTCAAATTATTGTATTGAAGTCAATAAGTTAAGCAATTGACAGGCACCACCATTAGATGACAGATCATGATAGCAGACAGATTATAAGGTTTATACACACACTACTGCTCAAATAACTGTTTTACCACTTTTGAAGATTAACCAATTTATACATCCAGATTGGTGATTATAGCGAGTCTATCATAGTCAGAAAAGTCTTTCATCAATGGTTGAATGGTTAATGGTTAATTAATGGTTTTATTATTTTTTACACATTCCATCAAAATCGATAAGCCACGCCTGATCTATAACAGCAATCTTGCATGTAAGAGTGCAATACTTATGCTGAGAGCATCAAGTACAGGTAAGGCGCACCATAGGTAGCAGCCCATTTGTCGCCATGTGCTCCAGCTGCAACAGCAACACGCATTGCGATGGCAAACAATATCTATGTTGCCACTAGCCGACTGCTGGGCGTCTATCATAGTCAGAAAAGTCTTTCATCACTCAGTGGCATCAAGTTTATCATCAATAAGAAGAGAAGAACAAAGGGGGACAGGAATAGAGCCGAAACGGCTCAGTGGAAGTATCTAGGCTGATGTTATGCTAATGCATCAATTGTTTCTACTAACATGTAATCAGACACACAGGTCTACAGGTACTTAGCATTAGCCTTGCACGCAAACACATTAACCCCTCCTTATTCGGGTGGATCAGGTAACTGAAGAGACCCAGAAAGGGGGCACTGAAGAAGAGGAAGTCACTGGCCTAGTCAAGCCAGTAGCCTACATGTAGATCATTCATTAAAAATACTCATGAACTCTAACTGCATAACAAAAAAATACATAAAATAGAAGATACTCTGTATATTGCACAAATGGGAATGAATGTGGAGAATCAGGTTCTAAAACGGTTATCAGAGAGATGCCATGCAGCCTCACCGCCTCGCAGTGTACATCAGGAATTATTTTATAGGACAGCAGATTCCGTTAAACAATAGTGCATGATTAAGCTTTTAATGTCCAATTGTCTCTTCGCATTCTGCTTGACGAGAAGGGGTACAAAAGCATTAGTTGTAATGCACACAAGCTCCAACTTGCCTTGAAAGCTGGACTATCTATAAAATTATGCCATTGATAGATTGCTTCAGGCATGTAGTAAACTTGTCGCTCATTTCAAGCAAAGGTGAGTTGAAGAAGCAAAGTAGTCCCAGACGAAGAAATGCGTGCTTTTCAAGCTAGTGCTATCGGTACACTATTTTATCAAGTCGATTCCTGCACCAGCCCCACCTTTCCCTGGTACCAGACAGAATACAGAATACTGAACACTGATAGTTACAAAACGAGAACCCTAACACCGCATGTGCCATGAGGGATCCCATGAAGGTCCAAAACAACAGTCAGCAAAATTATTATGTATGCATGACAGCACTATAAATAGTAGTGAGAAAAAATCTACTCAACTGTTTGTTCGACAAGTCAACTTAAAGAAGCTACTTGAGTAACTTCAGAGGAGCTCTTGCAGATGCCAAAGATATCAAATGTCAAAATTACAAAGGATGAGATAGTTGAAATTACTCTTTAGCTCTTTTTCATCTTCCCTATTGTGAAATAACAATTCCACACTACTAAAATAACAGTCTACATTCTTCTCTTAAAATAATTCTGTTAACTGGTTGGTCATTTTGAAGTTGTGTTCAGTTTACAGCGGTTTCAGGCTTCTTGCAACAAAAAAGCGTAAAGCGAAAACCGTGGAGCGTCACACTATCATTGCGCGGCGCGCGAATGACAACACGCCCACACGAAAACAACACTAGCACGTGTAGTCACTGAACGATCGCTACTAGCACGATGGAGAACGAAGACTGGTGGTGGAATGGCGGAGAAGACGAGGATAGATGGGTTTATGATGACCAAACACTAGAGAGCCTGAACCCTTTTGTCGATCACACGTCCAGCTGTGTATCTACAACGCCTACTCCGGAAACACATGGCACAACTACCACAGCATGTGAGGTAAGAATTTGCCTATGTAGACAGTATGCATTATTCATTTTGTAGAAGTACAGCTATAGAGTCAAGATCATCAATCCTCTGAAACGAAGTAACTTTCAAACTAGACAAATCCACAACTTCAATACGAAGTTGGGATCTATCGCTGAGTTAAGATTGAAGTTGATAGGAGTTTGGAGAATCTGTCACACCCACTACCGATTTCCAGGTTGGATACAGTACCGCTCTCGTGTAAGTTCACCCCTGCGCGCGGGACGCTCGCGTGTCACTTGTGGGCGTTTACGTGAGCAATACACGCACTCGCGAGACCTCGTGTAGCGTCCTGCGAGATACTCGCGAGGGTATCGATTCTGCGAGATACATGTACACGCGAGGATATCGATCGGGCAGGCGTTTAAAAGCGCGAGACAGCTAGCAGATCTTCATAACTGCACGATGGCTTTTAGGAAGGCTTGCGCGGAATCGATCAAGGCTGCGAGCGTGCCTACGCACGCACTAGTGCAGTTTTACGCCGATAACACAGTCAGTATCATCGGTGTAAAGAAGCTGGAGGCAAAGGAGATGACGCCAGGCAGCGAATGCATGGTGCGCTGGAGCAAGGCTAAGAAATACCCTGGATTGTTGCTAGCTGTTGGTAAGTATTATTCGTAGCGCGTACTTCACGTTGCTCTCATGCTCGAATGACAGGAAGTAAAGAGGAAGTGACGACAGCTATGGAAGAGGAAATGGAGATTGCTGCAAAAGTTGGGAGGAACAAAGAGCAAGAAAAGCCAAAGTCTAGGAAGAGAAAGCAGCCCAAAGAGACAAAGGTACGTGACAGCTCTTTACTGTAACAACACATGATAGAATTTGCCGTTTTAGGAAAAACCTGCAAAGAAGAAGCCAACATCTAGCTTTGAAATAAAGTGCCTGGGTTCACCGCCAAGCAGGAAGGATACTGAAGAGAAGGGGAAAGATACTGAGAAGGCGAACGATACTGAGAAGGCAAAGGATACTGAGAAGGCGAAGGATACCGAGAAGGCGAAGGATACCGAGAAGGCGAAGGATACCGAGAAGGCGAAGGATGAGAGGACGAAGCAGTCGGCACAACTCAGTATTTTGCTTGCTTCATCATCGTTATCATCATTTCCAGAGTCCCAAGAAGTCATGTCGGACAGCGAGTCGGAGGATGATTCAGTTGTTTCTTCTGTAATAGAGAAAGTTAGTTCTACATTGTTTTCATGCACTAGATACTGTACTGTACTAAATTGTATTGTGAATGTTAGTCAGCCTCTTAACTTAAGTGTGATCAGCTGATCACCTACTTACTGTGTTTACATTCCATTTACAAGTGGCTTAATGAATTCTATTACACAGGTCATCACTGTCAGGAAGGAAGTTAACAGTCCTATACACATGACTCCTTGGGACAACATGGGACATCAAGAGCTGATTGACGACATAAAGGACATTAAAGCTACACTTCATGAACTAAAAGACGCGTTTTCGCAACACTGCTATACCTGTACACAAGCCTACCCACCACAGTACCCACCACAGTTCTTTCCCTTCCCCTTGCAACAACCTCACTTACAGCCATCCACTCCCTCTTCACTACATGTAGCTGAGCAATCCGAGGACAGGACACCACCGCCGCTACCACCGCCACTGCCAGTGCCAGAAGCAAAGTTTACGACCGCATACTTGCTGGATAAGAAAGAGCAAAGCTGTTCTCGTCCGAATTTTGCAAGCAAGTTAGCAAAGGATCTCTTTACCATAGAAGAGCGAAGGACATCTAACGTAAAAGGTGTGCTTGGGAAGAAACAACTAGACCCGAAAAAGATGCTTAGCATAAAGGAGGCAGTCTTCCAGATCTACCCGTGTGAAACAGGCGAATCTAGACAGTCGGCATGGGCAAGCTGCTGTAAGGCGATAGACGAATCTAATCGAAGATTAAACAGGCTTCCTAAGGACAACCAGATGTGAACCAGAACCAGATGTGACAGTCACTATGCATTATATACTCATTGTACATGTACATGTATAACAAAATTGGCAAAAATGTTTATAACACACAGAAGCATGACACGATCTGAATGTGATATGACTAACATAATAGTAGCATTAGTACAGCTGGTATGATTGATTTATTACTTTGGTAAACAAGATAATGTGCCAACCCCCTCTATGTTGACAAGTGTTTCTGAAACAATAAAACACAAAGGTTAGGATTTTTGGTTTGTAAACAAGTAAGGTCAAACAGACTAACACATCTGCTGCCTCTTTGTGTTTCTCTTGTATGCATTTACTATAATACAACATAATAGAGAATAACTCAACATCATTAAAATTAACAACATCATTAAAATTAATTATGAACATGAAAATGTGACGAAATAATGTTTAAAAGCCTGAAGCTTCACCATTTACAGCTATAACTCTTGGTATGACTTTTTCCACATGCCCTATGTACTTTTTGCACACATCGGGAGTCATGCTCTTCCAGAATGTCTTAATGCCGTCGATAAGGGTCTCTAAATTGGTCGGTTTGTACTCGTGCCTTAGATAATACTTCAACGACCCCCAGACATTCTCAATAGGGTTTAAGTCTGGGCTTTCCGCAGGAGTCTTAAACCAGTTCACTCCCTCATCAATTAGGAACTGCTTGGTGAAGTTGCTGCAGTGTTTCGGGTCATTGTCTTGTTGGAACCTGTGACCCTCAGGGAAGACATTGGTCAGGAAGGGGAGGAGACCATGCTCAAGGATCCTACAGTATCTAGTAGAATTCATGATCCCAGTGAAGATGACAAGTGGAGTGGCACCACGAGTAGAGATGCCACCCCAAATGTGGACCTTGACTGGGTGCTTTGGCCTGGGCTTCAATCTCCTGGGCTGCTTCTTCTTTCGAAAGCAGAGACGGGCGTGGCTGTCGAGCTGTACAGACGACTCGTCCGTGAAGACAACGTTCTGGAATTTCTCTTGAGCAGCAAGCTGCTTCCTACACCACTCCAATCGCTTCTCTTTGTTGGCCTCACGGACGAGTTGACTGTACTTGGGCCTCGTCGCTACCCAGCCCAGGTCCTTCCGTGCTCGCTTGATGGTCGGCAGCGATACCACGGTCTCTGGCCAGCGCGCTTCCAGCATAGCACGTAGCTTTCTGGCCGTTAGCTCATCGTTCTCTGTCATCGCCTCATCCAAGAAACGATACTGCTCTGTGCTTAGCTTTCTGGGGCGAGCTGCGCGCGGCAAATCCGCAACTGTGCCGGTCCTTGCGTATTTCGCGAATAGTTTAAAGAGCGCTCGTCTGCTGACAAAGATGCCATCTTCCTCCAGTCTCTTCTTTATCTTTGCAGCAGAAAATCCTTTTCCCTTCAGCAACACAACTCTAGACCTCGTCTCCTTGCTTAGCCTCGGCATCTTGTCGCGAGTGTCGCGCGCGTACGTGCGTGTGTTTTTTCTCTTGCGCGCGAGAGGCTCGCGAGGGGTAATAATGCGTTAACGTGTATTGCGCAAGTGACACGCGAGCGTCCCGCGCGCAGGGGTGAACTTACACGAGAGCGGTACTGTACTTCCATGGAAAACAATCAGCAAAGCACTGGATGGTTACCAATGATGACCAATGATGATGACAAAAAATAATCTTGGTAGTTGAAATTCTTCTCTTAGGCAACTTTCTTCAGATCAAAGAAATATTGTCACATACTTATAAAATTCCGTATGTCTTGTTGAAAGCAACTATTATTAGCAGATCAAGTGTGAGATGAAAGGTATGAATATGTCAAAACAAGTTTACGCACATGTAACCATAGTTACCATGGAGGTGAAGGTGACAAACTTGACAGCTACACTTTCGAAAAGAAACTATGTGCTTTAGTCAAGAAGCAACCTCAAAATAGTTAAGCTACCTTTAACATCAGGCTCAACAAAAATAGTATAATACTACACTCTAGTACGTACAATGTAAATATATATAAGCAGCTATTGCAACTAATAAAAATTTGTAACAGACAAAGAGGAACCGATCTTGTAACTTAGTAGACTGGTAGTGTACCATGTACCAATAAGCCAGCCAGCTTGTAGTCTGGAAACCACCTACAAAATCAGCAGAGCAGAAATTTAACATGACCTTGTAGCTGAACTACACTCTTCGTAAGTTGAGCGCAATGAATATCCAATCAAGAATTCAGGCAAGCCCACTGAATACAACGCTCTCCCTCTTTTGGTTGTTGACTTTGCGGTCACACTGGCTGTCAGCAGAAATGAATATCATTAGGTTACGAAACATATTGCGTAAAAATTGTAGTGTTGACATCATTAAACGTCATGGCTACAAAATTTCCCTTTTCACCTATTTTGTTCATTTGAGTGCTAAGTATGTTGCTTGTTGATTATTCTGTCACTGATTATTGTTTTATTTTCTCAGGTACTAGCTGCTTTGAATAAACTGTGGTGAAGCTGATTTAGCAAGATATATTCAACAAGGTGTGTGGTAGTGTGCAATGACAACAGGCAACACTGTGTTGTAGGAAATGCTCTCTGTGTTACTGACAAGCAGTAGTAGAAATAGCTCATACAGTTTTTTCTTTATTTCCCAGGCATAATGGATGATACAACTGTGTTTTATGTAAGTGTAATCATGATTTGTTATTGCACTTGCAGATTTTGTTATTGTTTATTCAGATTTCTATTCTATGTCTATGCTTGATTGCTGCTCTAATTATGACAATGATCCTTGTAAGTTGTTAAAAAATCTTGAGTCGAGCTGTACGTGATACTTTTAGTATCTTCATGTGCTAGTGTTCCATTCTTAATGCTTGTCAAATTGTTCTTAATCTTATTTTATAATCATCCAGGTTTACATACTTTGTTGCTGGTTCTGCTGCAACAGAGATAACCACAAAAGAGAAAGCCGCTGCAAAAGAGATAACTGGAGCCGCATCATGTAAAGACAGTGGTAGTTATGCATACAGTGCTTTCATGTCTTCTTGCCTAGGGAGAAGCGTAGACCGTAGACCGTTGCGTGCTAATGTGCTAAGTCTTTGTAGTGCTATTTGCGCCTTATAGCTAGCTGCTGTACCACGTACGGTGTGGACGTAATACATACACAGCAAGCTTACGTTACGACGTGTACAAGCACGTACAGCTAGAGGGCGGGGTACGGGTATAATAATCCGCCCCTCCCTACAAGCACGTGTAGTATAGGAGAATCCAGAGCAGCGTTATCATGGGAGACGAGAATCAACCCTGGAATTACTCCTATTGGCCATCACATACTGGATTTTATCAACCGCCACTTTGTGATACTGATACTAGCTATCTGCACTTTGGATCGAGCCACGAAGAGCAAGATTATGGTGACGACTTGCTGCCACGTGACCAGACATACGATGATGAAGGCGAAGAGCTAGAAGTAAGATATTAATCTTTTGTGTCTAAAAAAGTATTGATGTTTTGCTATTACATACAGCAGTACAACTACCGAGTCAAAATTATAAATACAGAAAAAAGGAGTGAGTTTGTTGTGAGAGAGATGCGTAGCCATAGGAGAAGATTCAATTCGATTCTTGAAGTGAAGATGGCGATCAAGAGTGAATTTAAAGACAGTGTGCCAAGTGGTAATAACTTTCAAGTCGGCTACTTTCTTGGGAAAAGATCCTCCAAGCATTGGCTCATTTCACCAGATGACCTACCGTCAATGTACCAATCTCTAGGGAGCAAACATGACGTGATGTTATGGTGCGATGGTGCAAAATCGCTTACTAATGAAGATGCTGATGTTGGAGGAAAGCGATCATCACCAAATAACCCACCACCAAGCAAGCGAAGGCTCATTGAAGACAAAGTGGACGAAACAGTTGCTGAGCTGAAGCTAAGACATGAGAGTAAGTATACTTTGCCGCAGATGCGGCTGTGGGCGAGAATGATTGCTGCAAACCATCATGAAAGCCTAGATGATCCACCAGAGGTTCCAGCTATTACCGGAGTCGTGCCAAAAAGAAAGAAAAGAGAGTCAGTAGCGGAAGCTATTTCTACGTTAGCAGGAGCGATACGTGGTACACCACAAGACAATACACTACCAGGCACCAGCAATAGTTCACCACCAGCTGCAAGCACCAGCAATAGTTCACCACCAGCTGCAAGCACCAGCAATAGTACATCACCAGGCACCAGCAATAACTCAGACTCTAATTCAGCGGTAGAATACTCACCTCGAAAGAAATCAGAATTGAGGATGAAGTACTTACAGGAACTTCGAGAACTACAACAGCTACTTGAGCAAAATGTGCTGACTCAAGAAGAGTTCGCAGAGCAGAAAGCGATTGTGCTTGCTGCTCTGCGTAAGCTAGCCTAGTCACTGACTCATTAATTTTATTGATTCAAACCTTGTGATGTTATTAAAATGAATGATGTAATTTACATTGGATAGATTTCAGCATGCTCAATCCAACTAATACAATTTTCTGGAGTAATACTGGTAAATGCAGCTAAAACAATCTCTTCTAAAGTCATCTCTTGCATTTCCTGTTCTGCTTCAAAGTGCTTGACTACTGCTTTGAGCTTTGAAAAGAGTTCTTCAATGGGGTTATAATCTGGTGAATACGGTGGCAAAAACAGAACTAAAGCACCAACAGACTCAATCATGCTCACAATACCATCCACGTGATGGATAGATGCGTTATCCAACACTACAACGCTGTGTGGATTAACACCATTAAAGGGCATCAGGTGGGGTAGAAGATTATTCTGTACGAAATCGTAGAAAATGTCTCCATCCACTGTTCCCTGAATAACATGACAATCTAAGAGTCCAGAGGTACTCATGATTGCAATGCTCGAAAGGCGCTGACCTCTAACGAGTAATCTGTGAGCTACGGCAGGCATTCCTCTCCAGCTGTATGCATATCGCCTCAAAACATTTCTACGGTCAGTACCAGTCTCATCCAAAAAGATAAACATGTCAGCAGTGTAAATACTGACCTCACTTGCAAACATGGCTCGTATACTGTCGTCTCTCTGAGTAGCTACTAAACGCATTCTTTGCCTTGAAAACCCACTCTTGTGCAAAAATTGACAGATGGTAGACAGAGCCAAGTGTGTGCCAGTGGTATATTCAATCTCAGCTTGGATTTCGTGTAGCATTATGCCTGGTCGCTCTAAGACCGTCTGAAGAATTATGAGCTGAATAGTGTCGTTCAACTCACGCGGAAGATTAGAGGCATCATATTTTTTCTTTGTAACGTGGTTGGTACTACGAAACAGTTGTAATGTTCTTTTCACCGTGGATGAGTCAACGTTCAAGTTGGCTGCGATGGCATCGTACGTGAAGTTGAGGGCTTCGTGTTGGTAGACCATACGCCACCTGAGATCCTCAGAATAAGCGCTACAACGCCTTGGCTCGCAACTTGTGCGAGTAGCCATGAGCTCATGAGACAGAGAGGCGGAGTCAACTTGTCGTACACGTACGTGCACATAACTTGTACAGTGGTTTTCAGCTATCTTGAAATGTTGGTCTAATGTCTAATGTCTAATCCAGCCTTTGAACTACTTAGCACTTCAATTAGTGTATGCCCGAGCAAGAATCACACAATAGTTTTAACAATAGTGTAGAGATTGTTTGCTACGTCCATATTATTAACAAGTAGGATTGTCTAGGATCGTGGTAGCTTTTTTCCGTAGCACAGAAACCCACGATCCTAGACAATCCTACTTAATTTTGTTTTACAATTCTTTCATTTTCTTGAATATAATCTCCTTCTGCTGTTCATACTCAACTTGAGATATAGCGGAGATTTCTAATAGCTGATGTAGTTCTTTCAGTTGTTGAATATTCATGTTATATACATGTTGTTTAGTAACATAGTTTATTGATTCTTGCTCAGGCATACCCTACAATTTACTAATTGAAGTGCTAAGTAGTTCAAAGGCTGGATTAGACATTAGACCAACATTTCAAGATAGCTGAAAACCACTGTATACGCGTACGCAAAACTGCTACGTTCAAATGCTCTCTTTCGTTAATTTGCAGTTAAAGTGCAAATTGACTATTACAAGGGTTTCTCAGGCAAGAAGACATGAAACCGCTGTATTTGCTTATTAGAAGTATTTCAGATGAAGACGTGTCAACTTGATTTGCAAAAACTATGGTTTTAGCGCGAATGTGTAATATGTACAAATTCTTAAGATTGCGAAGATCTTCACACACTAAACACTACTAAAAATAGTCACAATCTGACAAGCAAAGTAAATCAAGCTCAGTGTAAATTTTTCGATTATTATATTTTTACGAAGATGCAGTGCTTGTCCTACCTTGAGGAACCAATCACAACTAAGCAGAAGCAAAACATCATGGTGCACAGCATGGTGCATAGCACAGCACAAGGTGTGGGAACAGGACATCGGTATGCTAAAAGATGGACGATGCTACTAGTTAACAAACTTTCGTATCGTTAAGTATGAAGAGCAAAAGTACCTGGGCATGGAAGCTAAGTGAACGAAGTTGAAGATTTGCCGAATGTGATTGTGCCGGCCAAATGGAATACGTAATTGAAGCTCCTGTGATTGCAGCAGTGTATAAGTTGGAGACGACTTTCAAATGCTTGAGGTGTGGCTCACATACAGAAAGAGTAATCGTCAGCCAGATGTTGTAATTTGCAATGTGGAGTCTTGAATAGTACCATGTTCTAGCAGTGACAAGTTTACATCTGCCGAACTCCTCATAGTCGGTACTAGTAATTCTGAGAAGAGGGTACTAACAGCCAACGGAGAAGATACAATTGGCCAACTGGTTGGAAAGGAGTGCAGTGTAACAGAAGAGGCACTTCTTGGAGCTCATCCGATTGGAAAATTGACGTACAAGAATAGTGAAATTGTGAAGGTCTTCAACAGATATCTCTCTGAAGACGGAAAGACATGTAAAAGCAACAAAGAGTTACACTACTGCACGTTATTTATTATCATCAAAGTGGTGAGATAATCATACAGAACGTGTTAGCCTACACAAGACCATGTTGAAAGATAGAAGTAGCAGTGTTCGTAAAGCACCATGTACAACAAGCCACAAAACAAATATTGTGACAATGAATGAGAGTTTTTTTTATAGAAAATATTATTAATGCTGCGTACGCTACTGCATGTTTAAATAAAATAAGCACAATATGCACTTACTAATGTTGATCATAGCTAGTAGGAATGACTTGTGTTCATTGACACTAAATACAAGATCTAAAAGTGAAATTATTTACAAAACTTCCGTACACACATAGACCAACGTATTTGCAATAGAGAAAGGGAAATATCGAATTCTTGCATTAGCTCAATTCAATAAGTTTGCCCAAATCAGACACTTTCACGGTTTAGTATCAATGTGACAGCTAGTCAACCAAAGAGTAGAACATCCACTATTAGGATGTTCATGAGTCAGTGGAGTTCACAAAAATACTTACAGTACCGCTCTCACGCAAGTTCATACACAGTATTTACAGTACTGAAAGCCACACGGGCGTGGCTGTAATATCGCATGAGAATAAAATTGACCCACGCGGACGGCGTGTAAGACGACGGATGTGCATGTTGCTGCACCATTCCTAGGTTAGTGAAGACGGCTACAATGCTTGCAGTGCTACTAAGAAGTAAAGGGTTTACAGTGAAGAGAATCCAGGAGAGGCAAAAAGAAGATGGTGAGACTCGCTGTTCAAGCCATTCGCCAAGCATTGCAACATGGGAATCACAGTGGATTTCCCGCGAGCAACTTGCCTCACAAAGCTCTCTAGAGAATAGTACGCCTTCATTGACGAGATGACAAAGAATGACGAACTGACAGCAAGGAAGATGAGCCAGTTGCTGGAGGAACGATGGCCAGGAACAATGGTCTCGATTAGCACTGTCCAGCGAGCGAGAAAGCATCTCGGCTGGGTAGCTACTCACCCGAAGTACAGCCAGCTTGTGAGAGATTACAACAAAGAAACAAGACTAGCTTGGTGCAAAGAGCAATTTGCAAAAAGGATCAATTACTTACAAGTTTGTCTCCCTTAAAATCGCCAGGCTCTTCACCATACAATTGTTCCTCTTGTTGGATTTGAAACATTAGAAAGACAACAGTTGGAAGAATTCTTACACAAACAACAACCTTTAATGCTGCGTAATTGTCAAATTTCTTTCAATAACCGAACACAGAACCTCAAGTCGTTATAAAGACACATACATCAATTGAAAAAGCATCTGATGTTGATTTTACGATTAACTCTTAATTTTCTAATAAATTCTGAGTTTTGTCTTGGAGTTACTTACCATTACCCACTTAGTCTCGCACATGTAGCTTTTTCTCATTCATAATTAAGTAATTGTTCTTTAGTTGTATATTCATAGCACTAAAGTACGTAGTATATTTAACTATACTATAATTATTTCTACTAAAAATTCTGCATACTGAACGCGTAACACTAACGCATGCACCAAATATAGGTTAGACGATGGATTCGAGGTGTCTACGGGATTTAGATCACCGCGAAAACCAATGTTTTAGACGTCCCGAGCGCGTAGCGCGAGGGCGTCTATTTCGGTTTCCAAGGTGAGCTAAATCTCGTAGGCACCGAGAATCTATCGTCTGAGGTGTTTAGACCATACCTGCGCTTAAGCAAACGAAGCGCTCGAGGTGGTAGAGAGCCCAGAGAAGTTCCCAGAGTCAAGCGACAGCCCGTTTTTAAACGATGGCAGTATAAACTCGCGTGCGTTTTTCGACGACGCCGCCATGTTGTTGTGGTTATTAATGACGTGGTTAATTAAAGGTGGTCTAAGTAAACTCAGCGGTGTACTAAGTGAAATCAGCGGTGGTCTACTTGATTTAGTTTACCTCTGGCTGACCAATCAAATTGCAGAATTACATTGAAGTATGGTCTAAGGGTTGTTAGTCTGGTACATACAGAGGCATCTGCACTGTTGTACTTCATTGTAGTGTGCAGCTTGACAACCATGCAAGGATCTTCTTCCGAAAGAAGAAACAGCCAAGTAAGGTTAAACCGAGGCCAAAGCACCCAATGAAAGTACACTGAGATTCATGCAAACCAAATTTGCAACAAAACTAGTATACATGTACCTGTACTAAGTTTGGTAAACAACTCTTTAAAGGCTCGTCCGCACTACAGAACTGGTTCAATGCACATTAGCTAAAGATCGGATCAAAGCGAATCAATCTGCTTACCGCATGTCCGCACTGGTCGCCATTAGATCGACTTGCTGGTGTCGATCACGTCATGTGATGTAAGCAACAGCTTGCTAAACAGCCGGTCTTATCACATACCATCGCTAGTCTGTGTGTTTCGCACCCTTTTTTCGCCCGAGTGTGGACCAGGGCTTTCTTCTTTAGCACTGTACTAGCCGCACGTCATGTGTTTGAGACCACACCCACATCCAATCCAGTTTCAAGTCACTTCAACGCACCTCCGTAGGTGGATTGGGGCGAATGCGCATTGATTCACATAGATTCAGTTTAGCAAAATTGACGTGTAGTGCGGACAGGATTAAACTGGTTTCGAATGCGCATTGAACCGCATTAGAGCCCTAGTGCGGACGAGCCTTAAAGGTAATCTCTTCACACACATTCACTACATCTGCTTTCACCAATCCATAAGCTAACACATTCACTATATCTGCTTTCACCAATCCATAAGCTAACACAAACAGGTGGCTGAAACAGATGGCTGGCTGAATATATGAGATGCCTTAGATAGGAATGTTAACAATTTTAATAGTGTTATGATAAGCTGGTCACGTAAAAGGCACAAGACACAGCTGATATCACAGAGTTCAACTTGGCTAGTTTATTGTAGCACAATGTCCGTGTTCTGTTTTAGTTATGATGCTATGCTGGTTCTCAAGTACCTGCCATTTCTTTTTACCACTATTATGATTATGGTTAGTGGCTTCATACCCATGTGCTGCCTTTGCATCAAGAAAACAAGCAAGATTCGCAGAATAGCTGACAGTGCTATAGAACTTGTCTTCAACAGAATTCTAAAAAAATACAGAAATGAAGAAGGAGAGGACTCTTATATTGTATTAAACTACAAAGCTCCTTATATACAAACTATGCTATTGTTCACAACATTGATTCAATTGATTGCTCTTGCAGTGGCACAGTTTTGGGACACGTTCCTACTAAGTGAAACTTTTGGCTGCACAGTAAATGGCATTGCCTGTTGCTACAGTTTAAATACATTTAATCAACACTTGGACTGCCACAACACGAGCTACTTGGAAACAAATAACATCGATTCCATAATTTGCTACAGATATGTTCTCAGGCTAGGTTCAGCCACCGGGTC
The DNA here is from genome assembly GCA_964017065.1 of Haliclona indistincta. Taxonomy (NCBI): domain Eukaryota; kingdom Metazoa; phylum Porifera; class Demospongiae; order Haplosclerida; family Chalinidae; genus Haliclona; species Haliclona indistincta. The sequence goes on along the minus strand of OZ024783.1, from coordinate 13,120,008 downwards.
AGCACTTGGTACAGTGACAACCATTGGTATAGTATTACTTGTGATTACTTGGATTCTTCTGAAATGTTCCAAGGGAGCCAACCGAACAGCGCGTAGAGGATGGTATACTGCAATCACACAAGTCATAATGATATTGACAACCCTAGTTGTTACTGGTATACTGATCGGTTTAAAGGTGGAAACTAATCAACTATCAACATCCAGTTGGATCAATGGTTTTTGTAGAATCTATCCTACAGGATTAACAATAATTCTTTACATCGTCCTATTTCAATGGTGGAAATTTGAAAAGAATAGTTCTGATGATGATCAAAGTGATCAAGTGCCATATTACAGGTTAATGACTTAATATAGTTTACTCTCAATGTGTGCAAGTTTATAAAACACTTCTTAATGAGTGTATTGTTAAAGTAGATGTCATTGTGACAAGAAGATATTAGTTCTAGATAAGATAACACAAGTTCTAGAAGTATAATTATGTACATGTCTACTGTATAGAAGTTGTACTTAGTTCGTATGCAATTATTTATTTTCAAAAGAATGAAGTCAATTGTTATAATGGTTTAAGGGTGCACGCAACTAATTAATATTCACGGCGGTACGCGTTAATTGCTATGGTCAGTGTTTCTGGAAAACTAAAGCAGCAGACAGAGCGACATTATCAGTATAGCAAGTGCGTCTGGATAACTACTCGTATCGTGAAATTTAACGGGCTGGCTTGCTCGCAAGAAAACGGAGAAACGCGGTCCATGATCGACGTGTTTATTCATAAAACTCACCAGTGAAGACTTGAATGAGCTCAAGATTCCAGAAATGCAAGTTTCAACAAAGTTACAATCAAGTAACAGAACGATTTTTTCGCTAGCGCGCCTAGAAAGCACCGTTGCCCGTCGAGCAGCATGGATCTTCCCGCTTTTCTCTGCAGTGTGGCGTTTATTTAGAAAAATTGTTCTGTTACGGTATAGCCCACGTTTTGGCGATCGAGTACAGCTAAAAGACGTCCAGATCCAGCGAGCGATGGCAAATTTTTATGCCAAAATGAATGTTGGCAAGGGCAGCACCATTGGAATGCTAGCTGAGTATACAGTTGCTATTGGCTGTGGTTTGTCGTGTAAACAGTTGCTACATGTATGTCAGCAACCACACAATAATTATATTCATAGCAGCCACACTGTTGCTAGTTGTGTGCACCCTTAATGGAGAAGAATGCAATACATTCAAAACTGTGTAAACAGTAGTACATAATGTAGTGAAATGGATATCCTGTGATCTGTTCACTGCACTAGCCTAGTACCTCGGCGCCAAATAGAGCGCCTAGTTTTAAATGTACACACACATGCGCGATATTTTCCCGACATTCCAGGAATACCAGACATTTTCCGTTCACGTTTGTGACATGTGCACTGACCTCGTGCATCGGCTTTGCTGACGAAGAAATTCTAATACTAAAGAGCGACAAGACGTAGCTGACAGTAAACTTGGACATGCAATCCTGTAACTACGAGTTGTGACGTAGCTACTATGACTGATCTAACGATGGCTGATATAGACTCATAGAGGACAAGTTTAAAAAAAGCTAAAGATGAGAGCTTTGAGTCAAAAAAACAAGTACTTGAGACAAGAATTTAGGTTAGAAAACAATAGTGACAATGCTAGCAAAGTCAGGTTCTTCACTGGATTTAGTTTATTTGCAGCACTCATTGCTTGCTTCAACCTCTTGGGTCCAAGTGTGGATCAACTGTGGTACAGATCAACAACAGAGAAATCAAACAAAGGCCTGGGACAAAAGAGAACACTTTCACCACTGAATGAGTTCTTTCTTATGCTTGTTCGGTTACGTCTTGACTTATTTGAGCACGATTTGGCCTACAAGTTTGGCATTTCACAGTCATCAGTTTCTAAGATCTTGATTACATGGATTTCCATTGTGGCCTCCTAAGGCACTTATATGCCTACCTAAAATACCCTTCTATTCGTGTAATCATTGAAATCTATGTAGAGCAGCCAGCTTTGCCAGAGTTACAACAGCTAACATTCTCTAATTATAAGAATGACAACACTTACAAAGGACTGATTGGTATTTCACCATCAGGAGCTGTCACCTTTATATCTGACTTGTTCCTGGATCTATTTAAGACAAGGAACTCACTTGTCAAAGTGGTATTCTTACAGTACCGCTCACATGCAAGTTCACCCATACCCGCGAGACAATCGTGAGCGATTGGCGAGTAACAGGCAAACGTATGCAAAGAGCAGTAGAGCACGCGTGTTAAACACATACAACACACGTACAAACAGCAACCTCGCCTGTATCTCGCGTGCGCGTGCGATTGGCAGCTGTATCTTTTCTTCTTAAGCAGCTTGCAGCGCAGTTATCTCACAGTTTGGACCGTTCTTACTGCTAGAGGTTAGGCCATAGCCTTACGACGTGTTTGTGCAGAGTCGAGTAAGACGACACCCACTCATGCTGTGCCACGCATACCACCATCATTGTCATCCTCTGCCATCAACATCACTGAAAAAGTTCCATTCTCTACTTCTCTTTTTATGGAACTAAAATCTCAAGAGTTTTCCTGAGCAAATATTGCTACTAAGCTTGCATGTTCACTTTTTACTGATGAGGAGAGAAAGAATTCAAATGTGAGAGGTGTGCTCGGTAAGAAGAAGCTTGATCAGAAAAATGTAACTCAAATTAAACAAGTTGTTTTTCAAATCTGTCTGTGCGAGTCGGGTGAATCACAGCACTCAGCCTGGACGCAATGCAGCAAGGCAAATCGTGCCAACAAATAAACCGTCAAAAAGGAAAAGAAGCTCACAGACTTAAGCTTACTGTTGTATTGTGCTTATCATGTGACACATGACTATCAAAAATTTTACATTTGTGACTTTTTGTGTTGCTAAAAGTTGCATTTACAGGTTGTTACTATTTGGTCTGTAGAGAACTAGATATGACTTGTCATGAAATTTGACTAAATTTGATATGACTGTAGCACAACACGATTATAACACAATCACAGTGTAGTCAGTAATTGCAATGATTACTCTAACCTATGATAAGGTTTGAGTAAGGTTTGAGTTTACTGGGAGATACATGTACACCTTTAACCAACAACAACAAAACTGTAGCATCGTTGAGTACGAAGAGCAAAAGTACCTGGGCATGTGTTGGGATGGAAGCATAGTGAACGAAGTTAAAGATTTGCCTAATGTGATCGACATCCCAGTGCCGGGCGAATGGGATCTAATGGAATACGTAATTGAAGCTGCTGTGATTGCAGCAGTGTATAAGTTGGAGACGACTTTCAAATGCTTGAGGTGTGGCTCGCGTACAGAAAGAGGGATCATCAGCCAGATGTTGTGTAGAGTCTTGAATAGTACCAAGTTCTAGCAGTGACAAGTTTACATCTGCCGAACTCCTCATAGTCAGTACTAGTAATTCTGAGAAGAGGGTACTAACAGCCAACGGAGAAGATACAATTAGCCAACTGGTTGGAAGTGTAACTGAAGAGACTTCTTGGAGCTCATTCGATCGGAAAATTGACGTACAAGAATAGTGACATTGTGAAGGTCTTCAACAGATATCTGTCTGAGGACGGAAAGACATGTAAAAGCAACAAAGAGTTAAATAATATTGACTGAATCGATAACCATCCAATCCAAGTAGTGCGCCAGTATAATCAGTATGGGAACATAATCACACTAGCTGAACACTAATAGTGGATTAAGTTACTTATTTTAAACAATCAATTCCTTTTGTTTTTGCTAATGTGAATTAAATGAGTTCTTGCTACAATATTAAGTTGCTGAAAATAAGTGATCAAATTGAAATAAGTGATCAAAGGAGTCCTCCTGGTGCTCTACACAATTGTTGTCCTATCATTATATCTTTTTTATCTCATATTTGCCCTTGTCAAGACCACTTCATTATCTAATAATTTTCAGTCCAGGTTCAGCCACTTCAAGCCCTAGCCCTAGTCCTCACCAACAACACCTTTGAGCATTATTCACTGATAATTATTATCATTCTTGGTATGCTCGTTTTACTACAGACTGACGAGACCTTTCTCTTCCATCGTCAACAACTGACCGTAAACGAAATGTTGCTTGATTTTGCTCTCTGGGGCAGATCCACCTGTGTTCTACCTGACTACAATGCCAGTATGAGCGACACATGGGACTGTCTTGCCTGGCCGTGACAGTGTTCCCAGTGGAGTTAACATCATCATTCACGCCAATACCACCAAATCTGGTGATGAAGGAGCTTTTATCGAGATGAGAGAGATTCAACAGGATAACCTCTCCCTGAGACGAACACTTGAAATCCAAGATGAGTACTCGTCCATTCCTTATTGACTCGTCCATTCCTTACTTAACTTATTGACTTCAAATTATTGTATTGAAGTCAATAAGTTAAGTAATTGACAGGCACCACCATTAGATGACAGATCATGATAGCAGACAGATTATAAGGTTTATACACACACTACTGCTCAAATAACTGTTTTACCACTTTTGCAGATTAACCAATTTATACATCCAGATTGGTGATTATAGCGAGTCTATCATAGTCAGAAAAGTCTTTCATCACTCAGTGGCATCAAGTTTATCATCAATAAGAAGAGAAGAACAAAATGGGACAGGGATAGAGCCGAAACGGCTCAGTGGAAGTATCTAGGCTGATGTTATGCTAATGCATCAATTGTTTCTACTAACATGTAATCAGACACACAGGCCTACAGGCGCTTAGCATTAGCCCTGCACTCAAACACATTAACCCCTCCTTATTCGGGTGGATCAGGTAACTGAAAAAACCCAAAAAGGGGCCACCGAAGAAGAGGAAGTCACTGGCCTAGTCAAGCCAGTAGCCTAGACCATTCATTAAAAATACTCATGAACTCTCACTGCATAACAAAAAATACATAAAATAGAAGATACTCTGTATAGTGCTCAACTGGGGATGAATGTGGATAATCAGGTTCTAAAACGGTTATCAGAGAGATGCCATGCAGCCTCACCGCCTCGCAGTGTACATCAGGAATTATTTATAGGACAGCCAGATTCCGTCGGACAATAGTGCATGATCAAGCTTTTAATGTCCAATTGTCTCTTCGTATTCTGCATGACGAAAGCACGGTACGAAAGCATTAGTTGTAATGCACACAAGCTCCAACTTGCCTTGAAAGCTGGACTATCCATAAAATTATGCCATTGATAGATTGCTTCAGGCATGTAGTAAACTTGTCGCTCATTTCAAGCATAGTGCTCTGGCATTAGGTGAGCTGAAGAAGCGACAAAGGCAGAATGAAAAAAAAGCTTATCCTGGTTATCTAAAATTGTGACACAAGATGGAACTCAACGTCTATTAATTTAGAGAGAGTTGTGCCCCTGATCAGTGGAGACCTACGCAAAAAGCAGTCTTCTGGAGTGTCCAACGCATAGTTAGCCAGCCAGCTTGTAGTCCAATAAGCCAGCCAGCTTGTAGTCTGGAAACCACCTACAAAATCAGCAGAGCAGAAATTTAACATGACCTTGTAGCTGAACTACACACTTCATGTGTTGGACTGGCTGTCAGCAGAAATGAATATCATTAGGTTACGCAACATTGTGTAAAAATTGTAGTGTTGACATCATTAAACGTCATGGCTACAAAATTTCCCTTTTCACCTATTTTGTTCATTTGAGTGCTAAGTATGTTGCTTGTTGATTATTCTGTCACTGATTATTGTTTTATTTTCTCAGGTACTAGCTGCTTTGAATAAACTGTGGTGAAGCTGATTTAGCAAGATATATTCAACAAGGTGTGTGGTAGTGTGCAATGACAACAGGCAACACTGTGTTGTAGGAAATGCTCTCTGTGTTACTGACAAGCAGTAGTAGAAATAGCTCATACAGTTTTTTCTTTATTTCGCAGGCATAATGGATGGTACAACTGTGTTTTATGTAAAGGTAATCATGATCTGTTATTGCACTTGCAGATTTTGTTATTGTTTATTCAGATTTCTATTCTATGTCTATGCTTGATTGCTGCTCTAATTATGACAATGATCCTTGTAAGTTGTTAAAAAATCATGAGTTGAGCTGTACGTGATACTTTTAGTATCTTCATGTGCTGGTGTTCCATTCTTAATGCTTGTCAAATTGTTCTTAATCTTATTTTATAATCATCCAGGTTTACATACTTTGTTGCTGGTACAGTGATAACCACAAAAGAGAAAGTTGCTGCAAAAGAGATAACTTCAGCCGCATCATGTAAAGACAGTGTTAGTTATGCATATTTGCTTATTAGAAGTATTTCAGATGAAGACGTGTCAACTTGATTTGCAAAAACTATGGTTTTAGCGCGAATGTGTAAAATGTACAAATTCTTAAGATTGCGAAGATCTTCACACACTAAACACTACTAAAAATAGTCACAATCTGACAAGCAAAGTAAATCAAGCTCAGTGTAAATTTTTTGTTTATTATATTTTTACGAAGATGCAGTGCTTGTCCTACCTTGAGGAACCGATCACAACTAAGCAGAAGCAAAAAATCATGGTGTGCGATAGCACAGCACAAGGTGTAGTACAACTGTGGGAACAGGACATCGGTATGCTAAAAGATGGATGGAGCTACCAGTTAACAAACTTTTGTATCGTTGAGTATGAAGAGCAAAAGTACCTGGGCATGGGTTGGGATGGAAGCATAGTGAACGAAGTTGAAGATTTGTCGAATGTGATTGAAATCCCAGTGCCGGCCGAAGGGGATCTAATGGAATATGTAATTGAAGTTGCAGCAGTGTATAAGTTGGAGACGACTTTCAAATGTTTGAGGTGTGGCTCGCATACAGAAAGAGGAATCGATCGACAGCCAGATGTTGTAATTTGCAATGTGGAGTCTTGAATAGTACCATGTTCAATGACAAGTTAACATCTGCCGAACTCCTCATAGTCAGCACTAGTAATTCTGTGAAGAGGGTACTAACAGCCAACGGAGAAGATACAATTGGTCAACTGGTTGGAAAGGAGTGCAGTGTAACTGAAGAGGCACTTTTTGGAACTTATGCGATCAGAAAATTGACGTACAAGAATAGTGAAATTGTGAAGGTCTTCAACAGATATCTATCAGACGACGGAAGAACTTGTAAAAACAAGAAAGAATTGAATATAATGACTGAATCGATAGCCATCCAATCCAACTAGTGCTCCAGTATAACCAGTATGGGAACATAATCACACTAGCTGAACACTAGTAGTGGATCAAGTTACTTATTTTAAATAACCACTTTGCTAATGCGCATTAAATGTGATTTCTTGCTACAATAATAAATAATTGATCAAATTGAAATAAGCAAAAGAAGCAACAAATAATTATGTTACAGCAAGAGCCATCAAATGCTCAAATTGATCACGGTGATATAGAATCAAGAAAAGTTTCACTGAGATAATATAAATGCTAATGTTGGAGAGTATAATATCTCCATAAAGATAAAAGTTTAATTGACCTCAGAACTAACCACTAATTATTACATTTAGCTCTAGCTTTATAAGACAGCATTGCAAAAAATTGCTTGTTCATGGCATCTTACTCCAACAATCAAAGCAACTTGCCTATTCAGCAGCCTGCACTTCCGCCAATGCAGCGTGACATCTCACCCATATGTGGGTGTAGACAAGCAGCGCCAGTGGTTGTGATGAGCACATAGCTTCCACCATACTGGCAGACAAACCCAGAGGTGTGGTTTACGGAGACTGAACAACAGTTCACAACAAGGGTATCTGAATCTACAATTTTCTCCTGCTAATACTTCTCTAAAGGCGTGTCCGCACTGGGAAACCGGGTTGAATCCGGGTTGGATTAAAACCAGACTTACCCGGGTTGAACTCGGTTAGCGCGTGTCCGCACTCGACCCGGATCGATGCGAGTCGGGTCCATGCAGCAGTCCAAGGTAGCGTTCATAGCACTAGCACGAGAGCTTTTAAGTCTTTCTCTAGCGCTTGAGCGCTCAGGGAACGTCTGTTACGTCTCTAGCGCGCGTACACGTGGCGGTGCCAAGATGAACCCGGTTTCAACCCACTTCAACCCACATACGTATGTGGGTTAAACCCGGGTTCAACCCGGATTCGCCAAAACCGGGTTAAGTGCGGACGCGCGCAACCCGGTTTCAACCCGGGTTGAACCCAGGTTCGCGCGCCAGTGCAGACATGCCTTAATACACAATGCAGAATGCTAGGTCAGGTTAGGTTAGGATAATTGGATGTCATGCACTTGATGCTTCGTATCGGCCGCGAGATGAATGCTGAGCATCCACGACGGAAAAAGTGTCTTGTTGACGTGAGCCAGAGCATCCTTTCTCAGCATGAAGATGACCGAGATAAGTTGGAAGAGGTTATGAGTGGCTGCTGGCCCACCAATCAGACAAGAGAGGGTACAAGTACATTGGTTGGTGACCCTGAGTCGTTTTCACTGATGAAATAATTAGACTTTTTGTAACACAGCTTCCGTTGTGGCAGTTATGGCCCTTTTCCTAAGAAAATTTGGGATACGTTACAATTTTAAATGCCCATAGAGAGCTTGACAGTCAATGCCGAATTCAAGCTGAGGAAGCTGGAATAGATGTGACCATTGCTGATGTCGCATATCCGCTTGTCACAAGTTGAGTAATGGGTGTGTTCCAAAACCAGCTTGTACATGTTGCATATCTGATGATCCAGAACGTTCAAGTGGGATCAGTCAACTTCCACTCTACTGGACATCATCTGCCCCATTATCAATCCTTACGGGGCCATCGGTGCTGCTGTATATTTAATGCACAGTTGGGATGGTGGCTCGTTGGCTATTACCAATGTCGTCTGCATGCTCTGGGAAAGAAAGTTCCACCAGACACCATGCTCCAAAGGTACAAAACTAACTATTAAAGCATTTCTTCCATGTGATTTAGGTGTGTGAGCATTATGTACATGTACTGACTACCCAGACTGGTCTATTGCTGCGGCTGGTTCAGAATCCTTTGCCAAGATTGGCTATGAGTATGCTCACTCTGTCACCGGAGATGAGCCGATGGTTGACTTAGATTAGTACGAGAATGACCAAACAGTAATGGACCCTCACGAGGAGAGCTGCATCATCGAATGAGGTGTTTAAACCATTGTTCAAGCCCTTCTTATACTGTGTTATATAGTGTGGCTTTAGCTATTTGAAGAGATTGGTGACAATGCTTATGAGTTGGAAGGAGGAGTTGATGAAGATTTACAAGACGACATCATATCTATCAAAAATTGGACTAGCAGTAACTATTTATCACTTAATGCAAAAAAGTGCAAGTCTCTAGAAAAAGACGCACCAGACAGCTTCTTCGAAAGGAACACCAGTATTGTGTGTGTATGATCATCTCTATGTGTAGTGCTTGCTTGCGCCTAGCCACGTAACAGCCACGGGTTGCGGGAAGCAAGCGCCAATGTTTAGTCCGCTGTAGACACTAAAATAGTGAACTAGAAAGAGTCTAGTGACCAGCATGAGCTTCAAGCAACAACTACAAACCTCTGGTAGCTTTAGAAGCATTGCCAGGCTTGCACATGGCAACATAAAGCACTAATCTGACTGCAGCAGACAGTGTGATCATGCCTAGAGTACTACAGGAGCGTGGTAGTGTTGCCACTGACCTAGTGGATGTCTCAGCAGTGAACCTTGGGGCTGTCAGTGAATGACATGCTGGTTCAACCGTCCAAGTGTTGTTTAGTGTTTCAAAAGCTGAAAGGACTACAGGTGAATCGCTTGTCAGTAATTGTAAAGCAATTCAACTACAATGTCATAACCAGGCAAAGGTGGGTACAAAAATACGCCATTTTCTAGCAGTACCAGATTAAGAAACCACACCCACATCAGTAGCCACAACCCATTACGCCCTATAGACAGTAGCCACACCCTATCTACATGATTCGCCTGTTGCACTGAAAGGGTATGGAAGATACTCAGTATAATTGCTCAACTGGGGATGAATGTGGAGAATCAGCTTCTAGAACGGTTATCAGAGAGATGCCAGCACAGTGTACATCAGGAAGTGGATTTATAGGACAGCCAGATTCCGTCGGACAACTAAAGATTACATCCATATCCTAGCTGGAAACCATGAAACATTGGTTAAAAAGTTTGAATTATGGCAGATAATTGAAGAACAATGGGGGGGGGGGCTGAACGAAGAATTCAACAACTTCATCGAAATGTTGTTTGATTTCCCTCTCTGGGGCCAACCTGACTACAATGCCAGTATGAGTGCCTGAGACTATGGAGAAGCTAAGAAACCCACCTGTAACAACAGTGAGTGTGGTTTCTTTGTTTCACTGGCCTTTGAACAAAAAAAACAGGGTAGGATGCAGCTGTTTGCTGGGGGACAATCACTGCCATAGCCATTCCCCTACATGTACAAGATCACACATAAGACTGCCCCATAGAGTCTACAAGTCCTGTAGCAGCTATGCCAACAAGCCACAACTGTAGTTGCACAGCTAGCTCCTCCCACTGTCTGGAATGCTATTACAGTACAATGAATAGATAAACCGTATGTTTCTAAACCAGCTCTTATGATACAGAAGCCTAAGTGGTCCAAATATACATTATTGCATTTCTTTGTGCAATAAAAGACCAATCTTTGCACTTAAATATCTCGGCAACCATTCAGTTTTTCTAAATTCTACTTGAGATTTGTCATTATATTTAGTCTAAAATGAAAGATATACAAGAGGTCATGTTTCGGATCAGTCCCACCTTAACACTATCTGCCTATAACCCTTTGGATCCTTGCAATTCCAGACTAAACATGATAATTATTAGTGTGTATTGTTGCTTTACAGTAAGTACAATTTTTATACAGAATTCGCAGCAGACACTAAGAAGAGTGTCATCAACTGAGTTGTTATACTATGTCACACACAGTCACTTCATGGAACCAATCAATGCACAAATGCACAAACAGTCACACACAACACATACTAATATTTGCAGACCACACAATTATACAACATATGACCAGTCACTGTTTACAACTTGATCACAAATCAACAAAATCATAAATATACCATCATGAAAATAAACAATGATAAATGAATTTAGTTATTGCAGATGCAACAGTAGAAGGAAATTCAAAGATATGCAATGCAGAAGTGCAACCAGGCAACGCACACACAAATGCAACATCATCATACGACTTGCGGCCAATCACTATTTGCAATTTTATCACAAACCATACACCACTAGGCGCTGCTAAAATTGCTTTCGACTATCGCAGTGAAATGATAGAAATTTACAAGAACACAAAACAAGCAAGAACAATCTTACCTTCGCAGACAATGTACATTGTAGTAGCTAGTTACCATACAACATGACCATGTAACACACAACATCAGTATATGCACTAACAGAATATTCAAATACCATACTGGCACATTATTGGATGAAGCTCACTCATAGGCACTAGTCGCCTGTTAAGCACATAATATTTTGCTGCAGTGTTCAATATACTTGCTTTGAAAAAAAGCACTCTTTATTAGGCTCATCTCAAGTACAAGCACTTATATTATTTCTTTACTGTGGAAATAAAATCGCTTTCACCTAATAACACACCAGTACGGTACATAACAATTAATAAATAAAATAATGTAACATTATCGAGTACTGTATGTGCAAGGCTGCTCTCACATCTTCACAGGTCCAGTCAAAAAATTGGTTTATCTCTTTGGTGCCCTCGATTAAAATGTGAAAAGTGCTCCATCACCCCCACAGCACGATGGTCTTTAGCGGGTGTTCCAATGTCCTTGTAGTCAGAGAGAGCATTATCAACTGAAGAGAACAAGGAATAATTTCACAAGCAATAATTTCCACAGCCTCATACAAACAAATTAAATTCATCATCCGAGAACAATAATTGACCAAAGAAGCCACATTGTATGCTCATTTTTAGAGCTAGAAAAATGTATTTCACATTTCAGAGATAGAAATGAAATCATTCATTTCATGCCTGCAATACAATACACTGCATTGTAGTACACAGCTTGGGATTGACAAACTAGATTTTTTAAATTTACACTGAGCAGTACAGTACAATGAGGTAATCGCTAGAGCTAATATTAAGGGACAGATTCTACTCAATACTGTAGCATTTGAACACACAACGTACATGTTTTAACAACAACCAACAACAAGCTCAATAATAACAGCATAATACAGTATAGTGGGTTACTCACACACTCACTTGTTCTCTGCGATCAGGTGCTCCACTCAACCAAGCATTCTCACGGTCTCCACGATAGGGTCAGGTGATGGTAGGAAGGTACGATACGTGAGGAGGAAGTCACGATGAAAGCTGTCATCAACAGTCTCTTGTATCAAGTACTCCAGTAGCTTCTCAGGAGTCGCCTAAAATGAAATATACAATCAAATCTGCTACATTCCAATTATCAACTAATAACACTAAAGTTGTCCAGATAAATTTTAGTTTATTCTGAAACAAAAATTAGCATTTGTACAGTCGATTGCAAAGATTTTGCATAAACGAGCCAAAAGCAGAAGTGTGACGCTGTCCAATCAAATTCACTTTTAGTCACATGTACAGCTTCAGTTAGTCACGCTTTAGTGTTGCACCGATGAGCCGATATATTATCTGTATCTGCCGATATCTCTGTATCGGTACTGCATCTGTATCGGTCGAAACGATATCGGTATTGCCGATACGGGCAAATACGGACATACGCGGACGATCACGGATAAACGCATGAGATTGCTGATAGCGCGCGAAACTCCCAAGCTTTCGTCCTCCTGCTAGCTGCTTTCTTCCAAAGTCACTGTCTTGAACTTCTTGCTCTTTGGCGCCTGCTATTCAGAGTTGCTAGCAGCGTCGTAGTGACGGACTGGACAGAGAGACCGCCTCTTGAAACGAGGGCGCTGCAAATATTGCACACGGGTTGCCTGGCGATCCGGTTAAGTATTTCCATGTTGGCGATCTTCTTTTCGACATTTTACAGCATGCAGGCGCCAGGACAGCGCCGACATAATAATTATTAATTTTTAATGAATAAATATCGGTATCGGCATCGGTATCTGCAGTATGAGCACTCAAAAATCGGCAAATCGGAATATCGGCAAATTTACGTATCGGTGCAACACTATCACGCTTACGTGCGTTTGATTCGCCAACGTCATACTTCCACTTTCACTTGCATTTTGCAAGATCTTCACAAACAACTGTACAGGTGTTCATGATAGCAAAACAAAACCATGAACCAGGGTTCTCACTAAAATGAGGAAGTCAATAGGTATTCCTCACAACAGCTGCTAATACAACACCACTTGAATGCCCATCCCTGTGGACACAAGAGGATATTACCTGTTTTTACAAATCTAAAAACACCTACTTATCCAATGGATCTACTGAGTAACAAGAACTATTTTCAAACAAACCAACACAAATTTTCAGCTGGACAATCAACTGACCTGTAAGACAAAATACTCTAACACTGTCCACTGTCCAGTCCAGTGATTGTATACCGCCTACCACGAGCTACACATAGACAAAGGACTTTGTCACAATCATACCATGTATTTTTTTCAATAGTATCAAAAAATACTTTTTACTTGACCTTTTGAATGTTTTTTACTATTTAATAATATTTATGCAAATGCAAAGGAGGCATAATATAGCTAATAGCTAATCAAAGCATGCACCCAAATTATACAAAGAAGAGAGATACATAGTGTTTAAAAATCAGGGAAGAATAGTAGACATGTAGTCATGTAGTGTTAGTGGCAGTGTTGTAGGGACAACAGTAGAGATAATGAAGGCAATGGTATGAGGAGACTCGTGGCACAGATCAGATTGAGAGCAGCAGTCATGAGTGGAGAGAGTAGTAAAAGCATAGAGTACAGTCAACACATAGGACTAGTAACGAGGGAAAGAGATCATAAAGCCAGCACACAGCTGTTAGTGGAGAGAAAGAAATAGAAACACTGACAGAATCAGGGAGAAGAGAAGAGAGACGCGAGAGAAGACTGGAATAGGAACGAGAGAGTTGGCTAAAGGAGTAGGAAGAAGAAAAGGAGGGCGACTTGGCATGGGAGGCTTCAGAGGCAAGGAAGACTCAGACTGACGTGGTGCTGGTAGCAGCGACTTGGGAGATGAACAGGGGAGAGGCGAAGCAGCAGACTGACTTTGGGGTGAGCCCTGACAGCTGGGAGACCGACTATGAGCAGGTCTAGGCGGTGACCTTGAGGAGGCTCCGTCTTCCTCATGGGTAGAAACAGCCTGGTTGCCACCAGCAGTTCCAGCTATCCGAGCACTCCTCCGAGGCACAGCCACCAGGAGGCTTATAGGAGGCTTATAGTTATAAAAAACCGAAATTATTTTATAGACTACATGTATGTCAAACTCATGAATAATTAATTATGTTGGTTTAAAAACATAGAATTTTTTATACTTCCCCTCACGGGATTCCTTAGGACTTTTAGTATGTTATAGAGGACATTTTTCTGTTTAGGAAACAGTTGAAAATGTTTTGTGTTGCAATTAGTCAGAGGTCAAACTCTAATTTGCCTGTACTAATAAGCTAACACAAACAGGTGGCTGAAACAGATGGCTGGCTGAATACCTTAGATAGGAATGTTAAGGGTGCACGCAACTAATTAATATTCACGGCGCTGCGCGTTGCTATGGTCAGTGTTTCTGGAAAACTAAAGCAGCAGACAGAGCGATATTAGCAGTATAGCAAGTGCGTCTGGATAGCTTCTCGTATCATGAAATTTAACGGGCTGGCTTGCTCGCAAGAACACGGAGAGACGTGGTCCATGATCGACGTGTTTATTCATAAAACTCACCAGTGAAGACTTGAATGAGCTCAAGATTCCAGAAATGCAAGTTTCAACAAAGCTACAATCTAATAACAGAGCGATTTTTTCGCTAGCGCACCTAGGAAGCACCGTTGCCCTTCGAGCAGCATGAATTTTCTCGTTTTTCTCGGTAGTGTGGCGTTTATTTAGAAAAATCGTTCTGTTATGGTATAGCCCACGTGTTGGCGATCGCGTAGAGCTAAAAGACGTCTAGATCCAGCGTGCGATAGCGAAGTTTTATGCCAAAATGCGTGTTGGCTGGGGCAGCGCCATTGGAATGCTAGCTGAGTATACAGTTGCTATTGGCTGTGGTTTGTCGTGTAAACAGTTGCTATGTCAGCAACCACACAATAATTATATTCATAGCAGCCTCACTGTTGCTAGTTGGGTGCACCCTTAACAATTTTAATAGTGTTATGATAAGCTGGTCACGTAAAAGGCACAAGACACAGCTGATATCACAGAGTTCAACTTGGCTAGTTTATTGTAGCACAATGTCCGTGTTCTGTTTTAGCTATGCTGCTATGCTGGTTCTCAAGTACCTGCCATTTCTTTTTACCACTATTATGATTTCGGTCAGTGGCTTCATACCCATGTGCTGCCTTTACATCAAGAAAACAAACAAGATTCGCAGAATAGCTGACAGTGCTATAGAACTTGTCTTCAACAGAATTCTAAAAAAATACAGAAATGAAGAAGGAGAGGACTCTTATATTGTATTAAACTACAAAGCTCCTTATATACAAATTATGTTATTGTTCACAACATTGAATCAGTTGATTGGTCTTGCAGTGGCACAGTTTTGGGACACGTTCCTACTAAGTGAAACTTTTGGCTGCACAGCAAATGCCTGTTGCTACAGTTTAAATACATTTAATCAACTCTTGGACTGTCACAACACGAGCTACTTGGAAACAAATAACATTGATTCCATCATTTGCTACAGATATGTTCTCAGGCTAGGTTCAGCCACTGGGTCAGCACTTGGTACAATAACAACCATTGGTATAGTATTACTGATCATTACTTGGATTCTTCTGAAATGTTCCAAGGGAGCCAACCGAACAGTACGTAGAGGATGGTATACTGTAGTCACACAAGTTATAATGATATTGACAATCATAGCTGTTACTGGTATACTGATCGGTTTAGAGCTGGAAACTAATCAACGATCACCATCCAGTATAATCAATACTTCTTGTAGAATCTATCCTACAGGATTTACAATAATTCTTTACATCGGCCTATTTCAGTGGTGGAAATTTGAAAAGAATTGTGCTGATGATAACCAAAGTGATCAAGTGCCATATTATAGGTTAATGACTTAACTTTATTGTGTGCAAGTTTAAGAAAAACTTCTTAATGAGTGTATTGTTAAAGTAGATGTCATCGTGACAAGAAGATATTAGTTCTAGATAAGATAACTCAAGTTCTAGAAGTACATGTACATGTCTACTGTATAGAAGTTGTACTTAGTTCGTATGCAATTATTTATTTTCAAAAGAATGAAGTCAATTGTTATAATGGTTTAATGGAACGGGGTGCAATATACACTAAACTGTGTATACAGTAGTACATAAATGTAGTGGAATGTATGTCATGTGACCTGTTCACTGCACACTAGCCTAGTACCTCGGCGCCAAATAGAGCACCTAGTTGCAAATGTATACACATGCGCGATATTTTCCCGACATTCCAGGAATATCGGATATTTTCCGTTCACTTTTGTGACATGTGCACTGACCTCGTGCATCGGCTTTGCTGACGAAGAAATTCTAATACTAAAGAGCGACAAGACGTAGCTGGCAGTAAACTTGGACATACAATCCTGTAACTCCGAGTTGTGATGTAGCTACTATGACTGATCTAACGATGGCTGATATAGACTCACTAGAGGACAAGCTTAAAAAAGGAGACAGAACAGAACGTAGAAGCCCGAAGAAAACTAGATGACAAGTCTGAACAGAGCTTCTTCAGGTGCTATAGCTAATTATGTGTTTGTTACTAGCAGCTTATCATGCATGCATGCAGAGCATACGAGCTCCACCTAAACTAGTCTTCAGTACTCAGACTCACACCGTCTACAAATGAGTAGGCAAAAGAGTTAGATCATTATCATTATATCTTTTTTATCTCATAATTTTATTATTTGGGACATTGTTACCCTAAGGCCTTTATTTAGTGTTCGTTTACTTTCTGTTGTATACTACATGTATAATCACTTAAAAAAAAAAAGAAGTAGGTTTTCCCCCATGACAACATAACCAAACCTCTACAGGTCACTGATCGACAATGCTTAATACACAAGGCCTCAAAAGAAACTTCTTATGCTTGTTATCAACATCATGGAATACTTTTCTGAAGCAACAAATATCTTACAGCATGAGGCAAATGAAATACTCAAATTGATCACGGTAATATAAAATCAAGCAAACTTTAAAAAGTCTCACTGAGATAATATAAATGCTAATGTTGGAGAGTATAATATCTCTATAAAGATAAAAGTTTAAATGACCTCAGAACTAACCACTAGCTAACTCTAGCTTTATAACCACAAACTGGTCAGGTTAGGTTAGGATAGGACAATTGGATGTCATGCACTTGATGCTTCGTATCGGCCGCAAGATGAATGCTGAGCATCCACGACGAATAAAGTTTCTTGTTGACGTGAGCCAGGCCATCCTTTCTCAGCACAAAGATGACTGAGATAAGTTGGAGAAGGCTAGAGTGGCTGCAGGTCCTAAAGGCCCACCAACAAGACAGCAGAGGGTACAAGTACATTGGTTGGTGACCCTGAGAGTGTGGCCAATCGTATGACAATAATGATAAATGCCCATAGAGCGTGACAGTCAATGCCGAATTCAATCTGAGGAAGCTGGAATGGATGTGACAATTGCTGATATCACATATCCACTTGTCACAAGTAGAGTAATGGGCGTGTTCCAAAACCAGCTTGTACATGTTGCATATCTGATGATCCAGAACATCTTCCGTACGTTGAAGTTGGATCAGTCAACTTCCACTCTACTGGACATCATCTGCCCCATTATCAATCCTTACGGGGCCAATCAACATGGCATCGGCACTGCTGTATATTTAATGCACGGTTGGGAAGGTGGCTCGTTGGCTATAACTGACGTCGTCTGCGTGCTCTGGAAAGAAAGTACCACCAGACACCATGCCCCAAAGGTACAAAACTAACTATTAAAGTATTGCTTTCATGTGATTTGGGAGTGTGAGCATTATGTCTCTCACGGTACATGTACTGACTACCCTGACTGGTCTATTGCTGCGGCTGGTTCAGAATCATTGGCCAAGATTGGCGATGAGTATGCTCACTCTGTCACCGGAGATGAGCTGATGGTTGACCTAGATTAGTACGAGAATGACCAACCAGTAATGGGCCCTCAGGAGGAGAGCTGCGTCATCGAATGAGGTGTTTAAACCATTGTTCAAGCCCTTCTTATACTGTGCTATATATTGTGGCTTTAGCTATTTGAAGAGATTGCTATCAATGCTTATGAGTTGGAAGGAGGAGTTGATGAAGATTTACAAGACGACATCATATCTATCAAAAATTGGACTGACAGTAACTATTTATCACTTAATGCAAAAAAGTGCAAGTCTCTAGAAAAAGAGGCACCAGGCAGCTTCTCTCTTTTATATCTTGGTGGTGACGTCTTGGAGCAAGTAGAAACTTTTAAATATTTGGGTGTACTTATTTCATCATCCATAGTGTGTGTATGATCATCTCTATGTGCAGTGCTTGCTTGCGCCTAGCCGCGTAACAGCCATGGGTTGCGGGAAGCAATTGCCAATGTTTAGTCCGCTGTAGACACTAAAATAGTGAACTAGAAAGAGTCTAGTGACCAGCATGAGCTTCAAGCAACAACTACAAACCTCTGGTAACTTTAGAAGCATTGCCAGGCTTGCACATGGCAACATAAAGCACTAATCTGACTAAAGATGTAACACCAGATCATGGGTGATGCTGCAGACAGTGTGATCATGCCTAGAGTACTACAGGGGTGTGGTAGTGTTGCCACTAACCTAGTAGATGTCTCAGCAGTGAACCTTGGTGCTGTCAGTGAATGACATGCTGGTTCAGCCGTCCAGGTGTTGTTTAGTGTTTCAAAAGCTGAAAGGACTACAGGTGAATCGCTTGTCAGTAATTGTAAAGCAATTCGATTACAATGTCAAAACCAGGCAAAGGTGGGTACAAAAATACGCCATTTTCTAGCAGTACCAGCAGAAGAAACCACACCCACATCAGTAGCCACACCCCATTACGCCCTATAGACAGTAGCCACACCCTATCTACGTGGTTCGCCTGTTGCACTGAAAGGGTATGGAAGATACTCAGTATATTGCTCAACTGGGGATGAATGTGGAGAATCAGCTTCTAGAACGGTTATCAGAGACATGCCAGCACAGTGTACATCAGGAAGTGGATTTATAGGACAGCCAGATTCCGTCGGACAACTAAAGATTACATCCATATCCTGGCTGGAAAACCATGAAATAATTATTGGTTAAAAAGTTTGAATCATGGCAGATAATGAAGAACAATGGGGGGGCTGAACGAAGAATTCAACTTTGATGTGCAACTTCATCGAAATGTTGTTTGATTTCCCTCTCTGGGGCCATCCTGACTACAATGCCAGTATGAGTGCCTGAGACTATGGAGAAGCTAAAAAACCCACCTGTAACAACAGCGAGTGTGGTTTCTTTGTTTCACTGGCCTTTGAACAAAAAAAAACAGGCTAGGATGCAGCTGTTTGCTGGCCATGGGGGGGGGGGACAATCACTGCCATAGCCATTCCCCTACATGTACAAGATCACACATAAGACTGCCCCATAGAGTCTACAAGTCCTGTAGCAGCTATGCCAACAAGTAGGGACACCACAAAATTTGGGAATTTCTCTTGGAATAATAGGCCAGCCTGTAAAAAAGAATTATTCCTGAATAATAGGTAGAGAATGAGTTAATAACTATTAATAACCACTAACTCGTGAGCCAACGCGCCAACCACGCCTATTGTTCATGGAGAGTTATGTCCAGTGGCAGTCGAGCTCGAGCAACTGCTACTAGTAGCCGAGGTAGTAGCAGTACTAGTCGTTCATCTAGCCCAGTTGATTTAACATCAGAGTCTGCCATCAACTCCGACGGTCTTTCATCATCTGAACTGGACTCTTCTTGTACCAGTGCCAGTGGTAATTCTCTTCTTGCCCGCCTGAAATCGCCTACTCCTTCCGATCTCAGCAGGAAGCGTAGGGTTCATTCTAACCCACCACCAATTGGTAAAAAGAGGTGTTCTGGACAATCTTTACATGCTTCTTATGTGCCTAAAAAGATCAAGCCTAGCCATCGCATTACAGAGTTTCCAAACGAAAAGTTGGTTGAATCTGCAGGTCAACTCTTTTGTCGAGCTTGTTCTGAGACTCTTTGTTTGAAAAGAAGTGTGATTGCATCTCATATCAAATCCAAAAAACACTTAGAAGGGAAGGAAAATTGAAGAAGAAACAAGCAAGAGAAGTTGACATAGCCAAATCCCTGGCTAAATATGACCAGCAAACAAATCGCAAAGGAGAGACGTTGCCAGAAGATCAAAAGGTATACAGAGCGCGAGTTGTGTTAGCATTCATGGAGTCAGGAATTCCTTTGTCAAAGTTAGATTCTCCTAAACTCAGGGATCTACTGGAGGAAAACGCTTTCCGTCTTACTGATTCTCGACATTTGCTTGACATGGTTCCTTACATCCTTCAGGAAGAACGTAGCCGAGTGAGAGATGAGGTAAAAGGAAGGTTTGTCTCAGCTATTTTTGATGGCACGACTAGGTTGGGGGAGGTGCTTGTCATTGTCTTACGATTTATTCAGGATTGGTCTGTATGTCAGCGTCTTGTACGTGTTGACTTTTTGCAGCAAAGCATGAATGGACAAGAACTTGCAAGGCAGGTCATCAGTGCTTTGTCTGTCACACTTGGCGTAGAATCTGACAAGCTTATTGCAGTAATGCGAGATGGAGCAAGTGTTAATGGCACTGCAATGCGACTAGTCTCAGTTATGTACCCCAATGCTCTCGACATTCGTTGCCTTTCTCATTTGCTGGATCTTGTAGGAGATAAATTCCAAGTGCCAACACTAAACCATTTTATGACGCTCTTCATCTCTTTGTTTTCTCATAGCCCAAGAGCAAAGGCACTGTGGAAAAACAAGACAGGACGATCAATGGCATCTTACTCAGCAACCAGGTGGTGGAGTCGCTGGGAATTGTATCAGCAGCTCTTGGTTCAGTTCGGTGATGTTCAACCTTTTTGGAAGAAAACCCAGATATGAGTCCTGCAACTCGGTCAAAGTTACTCCAGATTCTATGCAACAATCAAGAGGTAATAAAAGTCAAAGTTGAACTAGCTGTTGTTGTAGATGTTGGAGAGCATTTTGTAAAATCTACATATGCTCTAGAGGGAGATGGGCTTCTGTCATTGTCATGCTATGAAGAGATAGTAAAAATTCGATCTGCAATTCATTCTGCCTTCTATCCTAATTTACAAGCTGTTGTTCGAAGCCTTACTCAAAAAGTAACCTTGCAAAGCCAGTTGTCAACTTACGGCTTAAATTGTGTGAAGCCTGGCATTGATTATTTTAACGAACACCTTGGAAGTGATCTGAAGATGCCAATGAAATTTTTTAAGGCAGCAAGGTTCTTTTCCCCGTTAAAAATAAACGAGATTCAGCCAACTGCAACTGATCTGGATTGTCTAGATGTTTTTCCCTGTTTGACCCAATCAATTGACCCTTTAAAGCATGAACTGCCAACTTATTTAGCAAAAGCTATTGATGTGAGTACTGAGTCCGAGATAGAAATTTGGAAATGGTGGCAAATCCATTCTGAGGAACTTCCTAACTGGTCGTCTGCAGCTCACCAAGTTTTCTTAGTACAACCTTCCTCTTCTGCATCAGAGCGGGTTTTCTCTATTCTGAACAATACCTTCGGCAACCAACAGCAGAATTCTCTTAATGACTATGTCGAGGCGTCGCTGATGGTACAATAATTTTTATAACAAGCGATCGTAACTTATAATAATGTTATGTTATTGCCAATTTTGATTATTAATTAATTTTTGATTCAAGAATAATAGGTGATTATTAGGAGAACAATGGGTAAATCAATGAGAATTCAAGAATAGAATAATAGGTCCAAAAAATAGAATAATTTGCGGGTGCCTACCAACAAGCCACAACTGTAGTTGCACAGCTAGCTCCTCCCACTGTCTGGAATGCAATTACAGTACAATGAATAGATAAACAGTATGTTTCATTTCCTTCTAAACCAGCTCTTATGATACAGAAGCCTAAGTGGTCCAAATATACATTATTGCATTTCTTTGTGCAATAAAAGACCAATCTTTGCACTTAAATATCTCGGCAACCATTCAGTTTTTCTAAATTCTACTTGAGATTTGTCATTATATTTAGTCTAAAATGAAAGATATACAAGAGGTCATGTTTCGGATCAGTCCCACCTTAACACTATCTGCCTATAACCCTTTGGATCCTTGCAATTCTAAACTAAACATGATAGTTATTAGTGTGTATTGTTGCTTTACAGTAAGTACAATTTTTATACAGAATTCGCAGCAGACACTAAGAAGAGTGTCATCAACTGAGTTGTTATACTATGTCACACATAGTCACTTCATGGAATCAATGCACAAGTGCACAAACAGTCACACACAACACATACTAATATTTGCAGACCACACAATTATACAACCTATGACCAGTCACTGTTTCATCATGAAATACACAATGATAAATGAATTTAGTTATTGCAGATGCAACAGTAGAAGAAAATTCAAAGATATGCAATGCAGAAGTGCAACCAGGCAGCACACACAAATGGAACATCATCATACGACTTGCGGCCAATCACTATTTGCAATTTGATCACAACCCAACATCACTAGGCACTAAAATTGCTTTTGACTATCACCGTGAAATGAAGTACTCACAAGAAATTAAAACACACAAGCAAGCAAGAACAATCTTACCTTTGCAAACAATGTACATTATTGTAGTAGCTAGTTACTATACAACATGACCATGTAACACACAACATCAGTATACACTAACAGAATATTCAAATACCATACTGGCGCATTATTGGGTGAAGCTCACTCATAGGCACTCGTCGTCTGTTAAGCACATAATATTTTGCTGCCGTGTTCAATATACTTGCTTTGAAAAAAAAACACTCTTAATTAGGCTCATCTCACATACAAGCACTTATTTCTTTGCTGTAAAATATAACCGCTTGCACCTAATGACGCACCAGTACGGTACATAACAATTAATAAATAAATAACGTAACATTATCGAGTACTGTGTGTGCTCTCACATCTTCACAAGTCCAGTCAAAAAATTGGTTTATCTCTTTGGTGCCCTCAATTAAAATGTGAAAAGTGCTCCATCACCCCCAGCACGATGGTCTTTAGAAGGTGATCCAACGTCCTCATCGTCAGAGAGGGTACCTGGCTGGCTCAATCATCATCAACTGAAGAGAACAAGGATTACCACAGCCTCATCATACAAACAAATTGAATTCATTATCTGAGAACAATACTTGACTAAAGAAGCCACATTATATGCTCATTTTTAGAGCTAGAAAATGGATTTTATATTCCAGAGATGGAAGCATATAATTTGAAATCATTTATTTCATGCAATACACTGCATTGTAGCACACAGTTTGGGAATCAGGGATTGACAAACTAGATTCTACTCAATACAGTAGCATTTGAACACACAACGTACATGTTTTAACAACAACCAACAACAAGCTCAATAATAACAGCATAATACAGTATAGTGGGTTACTCACACACTCACTTGTTCTCTGCGATCAGGTGCTCCACTCAACCAGGCATTTCTCACGGTCTCCACGATAGGGTCAGGTGATGGTAGGAAGGTACGATACGTGAGGAGGAAGTCACAATGAAAGCTGTCATCAACAGTCTCTTGTATCAAGTACTCCAGTAGCTTCTCAGGAGTCGCCTAAAATGAAATATACAATCAAATCTGCTACATTACAATTATCAACTAATGACACTAAAGTTTTCCAGAAAAATTTTCAGTGTATTCCATAACAAAATTTAACCATTGTACATGTGTACATTGCAAAAAAAAAACACCACGAACCAGGGTTCTCACCAAAATTATCGTATAGCCGGTTATTTTCATGTGGATTTAATTTTCGAACGGCTGGTGCGGGTCAAAAATTAGATTTCGAAAAATTATTTTTGCCTATTTAAGAAGTTCTGTGACGTGGCTCTGTGACGAAAATTAGACCCAGCCAAAATTTGGCTAACAAAATATTTGACCAGCGAAAAAACCAGTTATACTGTATGAAGCAAATAATGAATGATACATGTAGGTATTCCTATTACTACATACACCACTTGAATGCCTGTCCCAGTGGTCACCAGAGGATATTATTTGTTTTTACAAATCAAAAAAACACCTACTTATCCTAATGCACAAATGGAGCAACTGTGTAACAAGAGCAAGTGAGTTACCTTCAAACACAAAATTCCAGCAGGCAATAGTCAACACCAACTGACCTGTATGACAAAAAAATCTTTCTTTCTTAGCAGACACAAGCTCTCTAACACTGCTACTAGAACACCATCCTCCATTACACACTGCTCTTCACCATGATGAGCTAGTAGTTTATAGGCATCAAGACATAAGTGGAGGGAGGGAGGGAGGGAGGGAGGGAGGGAGGGAGGGAGGGAGGGAGGGAGGGAGGGAGGGAGGGAGGGAGGGAGGGAGGGAGGGAGGGGGAGGGAGGGAGGGAGGGAGGGAGGGAGGGAGGGAGAGAGAGAGAGAGAGAGAGAGAGAGAGAAGAGAGAGAGAGAGAGAGAGAGAGAGAGAGAGAAAAGAGAGAGAGAAAAAAGAGAGAGAGAGAATGTTGTGTAATAACAAAAATAGAATTGCTTTTTTAAACATGCAAACTAGGGACCATGTATACCAAACCAGAAAATGAAAAATCAAATGCTCATCAAATCATGCGAATTGCTAGATCCTATGACATTGCAACAGTGATCAGTGACCACTAGCTCACTTCTGAAGTGGATACATGAATACTAACAAACCCAGTATACCCGACAGTCCTTGGTAGCTGCGATGAGCTTCACTAGCTGAGGCAACACTTTCCAACTCCAAATCGGTACTCTGTAGAACACAAAGTGCAAAAATGCACCATTATGTGGAAATTCAATAAAGAACACATGGTGATCATGCTTCTATCATACTTTGCTGTCCAGGCAAGCTGTTGGGATAAACTTGACTTGAGTACATTACCAGGCAACAATTCAGGAAACTGTACTGCACAAGTAACAAGAAGGTATACATGTCCAATGCTAGCTTACAGGTCTAGACAAGTGCTGGATTGTGGTAAATGTCTTGTACTTCTTCTCTGGTTCTGATTTGTTCAGTAACCTCAGCTGTGTACCACCTGTCAACCTGTTGTGAGAGAACAGACCAGTAAGCAATGTCAGTGGTGCCTGTTGTATTGTGCTCTAGTCATAGTTATTGTGAAAAACATCTCGTCCAACATGAGCTTGAACCATCATTATACACAAGCAATTGCATCAACCAAGAATAAGGACAGATAGAGTGTGTGCACGCTCCTGTGTAAGTGTAAGTATGAGATCATAGACTAGTGTGTGCGTGCCTGCACAATACTCACTCCATTGTCCTTCCATTGTCCATCACTATCAGACCTCTCATTGTCAACATCTACACGATTATCAGGTGCTGGCAGTCATGTTAAATACCTGAGTAGAGGAGAAAAAGTATTCAAACTCATCGCAATACACATGACAGGGTGATAATATAGTTCAAAATGGCGTCGCTTGCACACTTTGCTATCAAGCAAACAATTCCCCAGAATAATAATACGCGCTGTGTGCGGTAGTGCGTGTTTACTTACCTAAGACATGCGAGTTGAAAACATTGCGCGAGTCGGAAAGGCGACTATCTTCCTCGAACACGAGTGGAACGGTGAGCATTACACTTCTTAGCTGGAACATTTTTCGCACCCTATCAGCTTCTGCAGGGGCGCATGGCTTCTGAGATTAGAGGAATACCAAGAACCTCGCATCGCCAGCAAGTTAAGCTAGAGCAACACAGGAGATTATAAAACACGCGTTCTTTTCCAGCTGTGCTGTTCACGGTTTCACGTGACAAATCACATCAACACGTGGGTAAAACGGAAGGCGGGGCTGGTTTCAATTTTATCCAAGATCACAACAAACCAGCAAAATGATTGTTGCAAACTAGATACTTGTGCATGCAGCAAATCAACTGCAACTGCAAGTACTTCTGTTCCATCTACGATTCTCCAGAGTTCTTTGGCGAGCAGCAGGTGTTTCATCTGAAACTTCCAAGTGGTCCAGTTAGCGCCATCTAGTTTGTCGATAGCCCACTTCTCGTCTGCTCCAGCTGCCATGATCTCTTAATACTCGGAAAGTAGAACTAGTCACTGTCTCTCACAGCCAGTCAGTAGAAATCAGTAGATACCAGTGAGGAAGCCTGGGCCCATAACCTGTTAGCAGTTATACGTTCGCAGTGAAACGGGTTCTACTGAAGTCAAGATTATAATAACACGGAATTGCACAGAACGAATCAGAAGTAAACAGAAGTGAAACATACACAACAAGAGTTCTATTTATAATGAACTGAACAAGTGCTAACTAGAGATAGAGGAAGAGAATTTACAAAACAGATAAATTAACTATAATCAACACAAATGACACTGATTGCATACCAAGCCCCTCTCAAACAGCTCCAGATGAAGTATCTCAATCAGATCAAGTATCTCAACTCCCCATACGCAAGGTAAATTTTCCTCAAAATGTTTACTGTGATAATATCAAATACATACAAGCTAACATAAATAATTCTTTGCTGTTTTTTTCATAGACATTTACAACTTCACTGAGGCAAGCAGGTGAAAATGTACGAACAAATCTGAAAGTCTTGAAAACACTGTCATACAATTGCACAAGTCCAGTAGAACTAGAGAAGCTGGCATCAAAGCTTGATTCCACTATAGCCGACTTTCGCACCGTCCTACCCAAGACCTCTGAGGGTTTAATTCTGCGGCCTCAAGCTCGTCTTGCAGCAAGAATGAAGGCAAGAAAGGTCAAGAACAAGTATCTTAATCTGACTATGAGGCTAAAGCGTGGGCATGCAAAGGCTGATTGGAAGCATCGAAACAGAGTAGGCAAAAGAGCTGAATCTTTCAGAAAGGTAAAAATGTGTAACTATTATTATGTGCACGCTATTTGTTAGTGTATAGATGGTGCATGTGTACTTTGTGTGCCTGTGCATGAGCATGCACGTGTATGTGTGTACACAAGACAGTGCATGTGTATAAAGCTACTCAATTTTATTTTAATTAAACAGGCTGAAGAAGGAGTGGTGAACAGTGGACAGAGGGAACAAGTGACTGTGGGCAGTACACAAGTGATGGTAGACAGTAGACAGGAGGAGGAGCAAGTGACTGTGGGCAGTACACAAGTGATGGTAGACAGTAGACAAGAGGAGGAGCAAGTGACGGTGGAAAAGATGGAAAAGGTTTGTCGTAATACATAATTATGATTCAATATTTAAATTCAGGTGGTAAAAAGGCGGAGAAAACGATGTAACATGTGTTCACAATGCAAAATGGGAGACTGTGGTTCTTGCGAGGCATGTAGAGACATGCGAAAGTTTGGAGGAAGTGGGCGCAAAAAACAATGTTGTTATCGTAGAAAATGTATTGCTCTTGAGACAGGTACATCCTTTAATTAGTATTATGTTTTACTTCATCAACTGTCATTGACATTGTAGATGGAACACCTAACCACACCTCAAAGCTGCCTCTTTCAGGTTTGTTATAGTACCAAGCAGACACGAATGCACGCAGAGACACACAGCGCACACAAGTGTACTTATGTAGTCTGTAAACATGTTTTGTGTTCCTACAGGTTGCAAAAAACACCACCAACAATCTGAACGTCTCTCAGCCAGAACCTTTGCACTGGTAAAATGACATCAATGTTGACTACGAATCTTTCCTTCTCATTACAGGGGATGCTGCATGGCTACCTGCAAGTTCCACCAGGTGTGAGTATGGCGGCTATTCCAGTGGATGTACTGAACAATATGAAAGAATCTAATGAGTGGCCAGAAAACCTTCATCTCTAGCTAGGCTAGCTATAATAGTTTATTCATCTATTTCTTTGGCCTGTGTCTCTAGCAAACTGTTTACTGTTGTATAAGATTATACACATGCACATTATTGGCTCTGCCATAGATCTAGTTCTTTCTGTGCACCAATTGTAACTGAGCTGACGTCGGTGTATGCTGTAGCAGCCGTCACCAGTGACCAGGCAAGTCTTTCTTAGCACATCAGCTACGTAGACACTAGACACGTTTGCTAGTCAATGTGCGCATTCTAGTGCGCAATGCGCACGTAAAGCAAGGGGTGTGGACTGGTTTATTAACTTCCGGACCTGGGATTGAGTGAACAAAGCCAATCCCCAGTCACTAGGACTGGTGCCGGATAATAGATTGCTTTTTGCCGAACATCAATGTTCGGCTACCCACTTTCTTCGTCTCTACAGTAGACAAAGAAGCAGTTATGAGCTGCATATTTGCAATGCAGGCAGTCTATACGTCGGTCAAGTTTGATCTGTCAGACCATAGATGATACAGTACAAGCTTGTACTGTATCATTTATGGTCAGACTGTGTAGCGTATTTGCAAGTGTACGAACGAGTGGCCGATAATAGATGGTGGCCGAATATTGGTGGCTTACTCTAGACACGCCCAGTTGAGTTGTGGTTAGCACTGATTGTTGCATAGAAGCACTGCACTATGCAGAAATCCTGTACTGCAGTTGCTGTGTTTGTGAAATGGTTGTGTTTGTGGATATAGTGTCATTCCACTGAGGCATCTGCACCTTAGGTGCTTCATTTATCAGTGCTTCTGTCAAACTCTTAGTATGATATTATTGTACTATAATTATGTAGTTGATATGTAAAATTGTATCATAATAATCTGTGTTCTTGAAAAAATTAAAAACACAATAATAAATTATAATAAATATTAATTTTTATTGTCATAGTATGTTTAACTTAACTACTCTGCTCGTCTCAGAAAGACTCCTTTTTCAAAGCCATTCGATCTATCTACTCCATCCCAACGGTATCCAGGACGAATACCGAATCTGTTCTCAGGAAATTTCCCAGTGCACACGGGTTTCTCTGTATGTAGATAAACACAATAAAATAATTCATTTATTGATTCATGATTTATACAATCTTGTGCTGGTTATCTATCCCATAACCAAAATTAATTAATTTGTCCTGTAATTGCTATATCTGCACACAAAGAGCCCTTGTCTCAACTAACACGAGGTTACTGACAATCAGTCAAAATCAACTCGACTAACACACGAGCTTACTGACAATCATGAATGCAGGTTAGATATTATTTCGACGAGTGTTATGCCGAGCCACTTAAACACCTCCTAATCGTATGCACACATACACTCAGGAGCACATGAGACCTTAACTTCCTGCTTGCCTTAGTTCGAATGCAAATGTAGGAAATAGCTAGCCACAGCGCACAAAGAACGGCTCAAGTTATCAAGCGCGCAGCAGTGGTCCTTAGTTTTTGATTACTATGGGCAAATACAAAGTTGAACGCTCCTTCCCATTATGTGCTCCTTATATGTGTAAGCCGGTACAGTTCATGAATACCCAAAAATAATAAATGTAATGATGGTCACCTTTCTTTCCTGATCTCTTCCTTTTCTTCTTTGCAAAGATCAGCATGGGATCACCATCTCTCACTCTTGCCTTTAAAAGTCTTTCCAAATCTTGATCTTCTCGTGACCGGGCGAGTGGTTTAGTCATCTCGTATAACTCATCCTCTAATTTCTCTTGAGCTGACTTGACCTGAGCCATTCTATAACAAGAGTAATCAAAAATCTGTCAATTTGATTATGTCAGCACTGATAGCAAAATTACAAACAGAATACTGTGTATTGTTATCCAAAAAAATTAATTAAATGTGAACCACAATTAAAACCATGAACCACACACCAGCTAGTACATGGGATCTGTTATTATAGCAAGGCTTCTAGACTGTACTAACTACAATAGGCAGTGTAGTTTACACTGGACAAGAAAAGTGGGCTGGCATGGCACCACATGACATGGTTTATTTTGTAATGAAAATGCAGGCCCTAAACTGCAGCATGGTTTGTTGGGAGTCGGATAAGCTTTCTATAAGTCTACATAATTATTAGCTCACCCTCTTCCCCACTGCATGAACCGCTCGTCTTCCTCCGCTTTCTTCATCTCCTCTTTTCTCTTCCTTAAAGTCTCCAACCTTAGGTTTAGTCTGACTCCATCTTTTCGATAAACAGTTTTCGCCATGCTGCCTGAAAGTTCTGAGTCCATTTCTTTAAAGAACTTTTCTCTTTCTCTCCGTGCCTTTAAAATCTCATCTCTCATCACTTCAGCAGTCACTAATCCAGCACTTGTAGCGCCGGAAGTACTGCTCCACCGAAGAGGGCAGAAATCTGGAGTCTTCTGTCGGCCTCTTCTAGCCGGACTTAGATCCGCAGACCCCGAGTTGTGTCTGCTAGTTTTGCTGGACTTAGATGGTCCTAAAACTTCTGGTGAGCTGGGCCGCTGTCTCACTGAAGAACGACTGTCTGGTCGCTTTTTTCTCCGGTGAATCAGTCTGTCTTCGTGGAGGGCTGCCATGGTTCTGTGTCTGATACACGTGTCTGATAGCGTGACCAACGTAACACGTGGCATAGTAATTTTTAACTCAGCCCACCTACGCATGCATGCAGTGCACACGAGGTCCGCCCAAACGTCAGTATTCCGACTCACACAGTCTTCAGCGAAGGTTCTTTCCTAATAATTCTGTCTTGATCACAACGCCGAAGCGCTCTAGATCTGCTGCTCGATCGCCGGCTAGTTCAGCCAAGAAGTCACGCCTCGAGAAGACAACGGCTCGTGACTATAGGCCAGCTGGATCGTTTGGTTCTTCAGACGAGGAGGTAGATTTCGAAAGATTTGCAAGTGCAGATCTACCACTATCTTGTTTTCAGAAATCGGACAGTCCCCATCTCGAGATGAAGCAACCCGAAAAGAAGCCAACACCTGATCCGGCTTCCTTGACTTCGTCCGTCTCCTCTTCCTCGGTTCCGTCTTCTAGTAGCTCTTCTTCAGCTGCCCAGCTAACTCTCTCTGGTCAGGTGCGTAAGCGACGAGTCAGATGTACGAAGTGCCCGGCCTGTCTTCGTCAAGATGACTGTGGAAAATGTGCCAATTGCAAGTGAGTTGAATTACTGTAGTGAGAGTATTTTATGTGTTCTATGTGTGCCTATCTTTGCAATGGTGAAGCATCAGTTTGGAATTGTGCCTTTTTGAATTGCATTTCTTAATTGTTCAGTTTCTAGTCTTTTTCACATGGTTAAAATGTCTAATGCCTGATTTCCAATGCATAGTGTCGATTGAACATCTGATTGTTTATAGCAGAGTAGCAAATACCGGGTCCCTAGCATATTAGCACCTATGCTGAGGTGAATTAGTTAATCTGCACTTAGGTACCCTTCAATCATGTGCTACATTCTGATAGAGAACGCACCACATGCTGATAATTCTTGGTATTTGCTATCACAATGATCTTTTTATTTCGTAGGGATAAAGTTTGGTGGACCGGGGACTCGCAAACAGGCTTGCATGTAAGTTAGACTATTGGTTGCTATTGGCAGTGCATATAATATTGGTTTGTATTGCATTCTCTAAAGTCATCGTAAATGCCACAATCTTGTCCATGATGTGCTCAAGAAAAGGCCATCAGGTAGGTGGAGTTGATACCGACTCATCTCTCATTTATTTGTCTTTTATTCTTCTCTCAGATGCACTTTCCAAACAGCGCACTGTCAAAGAGACGCCACCAGTCAGTAGTGATCGGCAGCAGCTACCCAGCCCCATTAAACCAACACAAAATTAATGGTGTCTAGTTCTGCAAGTGGAGAACAGGAGGAGAGAGAACCCACCACAATGTCAAGTTGGAAGACAACTGATGTGAGTAGCCACACACACACACACACACTGTTGTATGCTATGTGCTGCTTTTATTGTGTTGTGATTTTTCCTCACAGAAGACAGTGTTTAATATCACAGGTCTTTTCGCAATCATCAACAGCACACGCACTAACAATAGCACTCTCCTTACCACGGTCACTGACTCTTTCTCTCTCCCACTTCAGGAAGCGATCGCATCCGGACATGTTCAGTTTCCTCATGTCAGACCATCGTCCCAATCCTCCTCCTCTTGATCAAGCAGCACTAGATGCTGCCATCCTCCAATACGAGACTCAAGGACAGAATGTGTAAGTAACTCATTCATAACTTAGTGTAAACTCATTATGTTTTTCTCTGCTACAGTCGACAGAACCAGAGTGATGATCCCATGGCTATGCGTTATCGTAACTGCCAACGTACTCACAAGCAGAAAGTAGGAGTATTTAAGTCACGAATCCACGGTCTGGGCTTGTACTGTCTGCAAGAAATCAAAGCAGGCGACATGGTCATTGAGTATGTTGGGACCGTCATCAGATCTTCTTGCTGACAAGAGAGAGAAGAGTTACAACAGCAAGGTAAATGAATCGGTACGAATGCTCATTGTAGTGTTGACGACTTGCCTGTTGTGTACAGGGCATTGGCTGCTATATATTTAAAATTGATGACGATCAAATAGTAGACGCTACCATATCTGGGAACATCACAGGTGTGAGGTGAGACAGTGTGTGAGATAGTGTGTTAGTGTAGTGAGGTTTGATGCTGTACTCTGCCTCCTCTCTCAGCCCAACTGCTTCACAAAACTGATCACTGTTCGAGGCCTAAAGAGGATCATGATTTTTGCTCTAAGAAGGTATCTTCACTCCTTCCTTCTCTTGCTCGCTCGCTCTCTATCTTACTCACAAATACTCTCTTACTCACTCACTAGCTCCCACTCTCTTCCACTCACACACACTCGTTCTCAATCTATCTTACCCTCTCTCTCTTTCACTACAGAATCGTACGTAGAGAGGAGCTTACTTACGATTACAAGTTCCCTATTGAAGATGTTAAGATACCGTGCACATGCGGGTCATGCAAATGCAGGAAGACTCTCAACTAACAACAGATCTATTTTAATTCAGCTTCTTTTTTGTAAACAGTTATTATTATTATTATTAACACAACACAAAAAGAAGATAATTATTATTTTTTGTAAACAAGCATTATTATTTAATTTAAGACCGCGTTTTAAATGAAGATTTAAAAAGAAAAATAAGTGAAGTATAATGACACGAGTGAAATCAACTTCAATCGGTCTCTTGACGGTAGTTCATGCTTGTTCTATTTCATCAAAACAATTCTAAAACGGTTACACTTGATACATGCAGGAGAGTTGCTTTATACTCTATGAGCCCTTGGTATGCTAGCCTCGTTCCTCCTAAGCTTGATAGATCGGTAACGCATGCGCTGTAGACTAATGCACAATGTCTAGTATTCAGGCTAGAAAACAACTGAACAGAACTGTTGGAGCTGATCTAAAACATCCTGTTTAGTGGTGAGTAAGGCACCAACATAATCTAGTCAGAATGTTTGAAGCCTTGATGAAGCTCGTTTTTAGTCAAAGATCAAGACACTACCCATGCTAGTATGCACTCTTGATCACTAGTACTTATTTATGATTGTCTTAAGGCACGCCCTTCGTCACATCAAACAGATATTGACTAAGGTAATCGCTATGATGTAAAATTGTGTGCGGTGTAATGCAAGATTTGTCTTCATACTATTATAGGAAGAGAAAGATGATAGCGCCGAAAATACACTGAAGATGTACATACCATTAACAGTGGATGGCAAGATTTATAGTGCCATAACCTGTGGTAGCAGTCACCTGAGTAATATTGCTCATACAGAATTATCTTT
Source organism: Haliclona indistincta (assembly GCA_964017065.1). Taxonomy (NCBI): domain Eukaryota; kingdom Metazoa; phylum Porifera; class Demospongiae; order Haplosclerida; family Chalinidae; genus Haliclona; species Haliclona indistincta. The sequence continues at coordinate 13,086,093 of OZ024783.1, read as the reverse complement.
TACAACAACATTACCTTTGAGAGATAACAGACCAGCTAACATAGTCGAGAGGCCCAGCCTCTTCAAACCATGAGGACATGTACTCGTATTAGTAACAAATTAGAGAAGCATGCTTTCCACTCTAACCATTTTCAGTGTCAATTCTGTAAATCTTCACCTGCTCACTTGCAAAATGCTGCTGTTGTCATAGATACCTTGAGCGCTTTTGAAAATCAATATCATTGTCTCAAATACTGCTCACAGAGTCATAAATAAATGCAAGTTCACTTGATAGTGAAACATAAGGCTTAACAATTTTGTGAAGCAAAACAACAAGATGAGATAGCACTTGCACAAGTGCCAAGCATCTCTACACTAATTATAGTTGCTTAATCAAGAGCTTGGTCACAGCTTTGAGTCTTTGACAGTCACAGCTTTAACAGTGATGCAAAGTTGAACATCAGTGGCTGTCTGTGGCTCAAGTGTAAACCAGGCCAGTCATAACAAGGCTAGAATCGCTTGAAACGCCCGTGCGGCGAAGATATGAGGTGCCGTAAATTTGACTACTGACAAGACGCCATATTGTTTTTTTTGTCGTACCAACATGTTTTCTTGACGGACTTAATGGACTCTTTGCAAGCGCTTACCCATCAGCATGAACACCAGGTGATTAAAATACAGTGATATTTTACGAGAGAAGAGAAATACGTGAATAACTCTTTTTCAGTCTGGTGTATCCGCCATCTTGAAACCTTATTATGCCACGACTACCACGTGGCATAATAATTTTTAACTAGCAGCTTGCATACGAGCTCCACCTAAACCGACCAATAGTCTCGTCTTCAGCGAAGGTTCCTATTCTGTCTTGACCACGATGCCGAAGCTAAAGATTCCTGGACAGAAGCGCTCTGCTGCTGGATCGCTGGATCGTACCGCAAAGAAGTCACGCATCGAGAAGACGACAGCTCGTGACTCTGGGCCAGCTGGATCGTTCAATCAGCTCTTCGGTTCTTCACACGAGGAGGTAGATTTCGAAACATTTGCAAGTGCAGATCTACCACTATCTTGTTTTCAGAAATCGGAAAGGCCCCATCTCGAGACCGGCGAACAGAAGCAGTCGCCTGCTCCGACTTCGTCCACCTCCGCTTCCTCGGATCCGTCTTCCAGCAGCTCTTCTCCAGCTGGCCAGCTAACTCTCTCTGGTCAGGTGCGTAAGCGACGAGTCAGATGTACGAAGTGCCCGGCCTGTCTTCGTCAAGATGACTGTGGAGAATGTGCCAATTGCAAGTGAGTTGAATTACTGTAGTGAGAGTATTTTATGTGTACTATGTCTGCAATGGTGAAGCATCAGTTGGGAATTGTGCCTTTTTGAATTGCATTTCTTGTTCAGTTTCTAGTCTTTTGCACATGGTTAAGCCTGTTTAGCAATGCATAGTGTCGATTGAACATCTGATTGTTACCAAACAGAGTAGCAAATACCAGGTCACTAGCATATTAGCACCTATGCTAAGGTGAATTGGTTAATCTGCACTTAGGTACCCTTCAAGCATGTGCTACATTCTGATAGAGAACACACCACATGCTGATGATTCATGGTGTTTGCTATCACAATGATCTTTTTATTTCGTAGGGATAAACGGAAGTTTGGTGGACCAGGGACTCGCAAACAGGCTTGCATGTAAGTTACACTATTGGTTGCTAGTGACAGTGCATATTATTGGTTTGCATTGCATTCTCTACAGTCATCGTAAATGCCACAATCTTGTCCGTGATGTGATCCAGAAAAAACCATCAGGTAGGTAGAGTTGATACTGACTCATCTCCCAGATTTATTCGTCTTTCTTTCTTCTCTCAATTGCAGCTTCCAAACAGCGCACAGTCAAAGAGACACCACCAGTCAGCAGTGATCGGCAGCAGCTACCCAGCCCCATTAAACCAAGCCAAATGGTGTTTAATATTACAGGCAGTGCTCGTAGTGAGGGATACAGTGGGTAAGTCACTCTTTTCACAATTACCAACAGCACACGCACTAACAATAGCACTCTTTACCACAGTCACTGACTCTCTCTCTCTATCCCACTTCAGGAAGCGATCACATCCGGACATGTTCAGTTTCCTCATGTCAGAACATCGTCCTGATCCTCCTCCTCTTGACCAAGCAGCACTAGATGCTGCCATCCTGCAATACGAGACTCAAGGACAGAATGTGTAAGTAACTCATTCATAACTTATAATTAGAGTAAACTCATTATGTTTTACTCTGCTACAGTCATCAGAACCAGAGTTATCTTCCCATTGCTATGCGTTATCGTAACTGCCAACACACTTTCAAGCAGAAAGTTTCGGTGTTTAAGTCGCGAATCCACGGTCTGGGCTTGTACTGTCTGCAAGAAATCGAAGCAGGCGACATGGTCATTGAGTATGTTGGGACCGTTATCAGATCTGTTCTGGCTGACAAGAGAGAGAAGTGTTACGAGAGCAAGGTAAATGAATATAGTGTCAACGCTCATTGTAGTGTTGACGACTTGCCTGTTGTGTACAGGGCATCGGATGCTATATGTTCCGCATCGATAAAGATGAAATAGTAGACGCGACCATGTCTGGGAACATGGCTAGATTTATCAACCACAGATGTGAGGTGAGTTTGCAAGATAGTGTTAGGTTTGATATTGTACTCTGCCTCCTCTCTCAGCCCAACTGCTTCACAAAGGTGATCACTGTTGGAGATCTGAAAAAGATCATGATTTTTGCTCTAAGAAGGTATCTTCACTCCTTTCTTCTCTTGCTCGCTCTCTATCTTACTCACACACACTCTCTCACTCACTAGCCCCCACTCTCTTCCACTCACTCACTCGTTCTCGATCTATCTTACCCTCTCTCTCTCTTTCACTACAGAATCGTACGTGGAGAGGAGCTTACTTACGATTACAAGTTCCCTATTGAAAATGCTAAGATACCGTGCACGTGCGGGTCACGCAAATGCAGGAAGACTCTCAACTAACAGCCGATCTATTTTAATTCAGTTTCTTTTTTCTTTTATTGTAAACAGATATTATATTATTATTACTATTGTAAAAAAGCATTATTATCAAGTTTAACACCGCATTTTAAATCAAGATTTAAAAAGAAAACAAAAGTGAAGTATATTGACACGAGTGCAATCAACTTCAATCGGTCTCTTGACGGTAGTGCATACTTGTTCTAAACTCGATATTTCATCACAATAATTCTAAAAACGGTTACAATCGATACATGCAAGGGAGTACTGGATACTATGAGCCCTTGGTAAGGGAGTACTGCATACTCTATGAGCCCTTGGTAAGGGAGTACTGTATACTCTATGAGCCCTTGGTAAGGGCACAGAGTATGATTACTATTGTTGAAAATGACTACTATTGTGAATCTGGACATTCAGCTTCAGATGTATGTAACAACACTGTCTTTACTAATGACATCTTATGGGATGGGCAACAGTGTGGTGATCTGGAGGGCCCCTGCTGTACTCATTCCAACATGCCATGGTTCATCAAGACACTCGGTGAGACCACCACTGAGAACATTGAACTGAGAGCTTGTCAATCAAATGATGGTTGTCCGGGTAGTGTTCCCATCTTCCCGATTGAGCTATATGTACGCTAAAAACAATTATTGTTGATTACATAATACAAGACTTTAGTTGTTTGACATTGTAGTGTTCCCTTTTCGTGATGATATAATTTGATATGTCCAAGGTCTTTAACACATTCCACTAAAGCCCCGTTTACACACACCCAATTCGGATTACTCTGCCATCACACAATCTGCATGGTAGAAAACAAATCACTGATAATTCATGAGAGAGCAGCACCAATACCATTCGCTCTGTTTTGTCAGTAGTTTTCAAGTCTTACTCTCATACACATAGTCCATTGGAGTTCTAAATCACAATGTCATGATTGAAATTATAGCTAGAAACAACGACGCTACCACTGTGAGTAAGCTCAAAATATCACACAAAGAAAAGATTTTCTTGATAGTCAAACATTCTAAAAAAATTTGTGATCTACACTCAAATATTTTTCCAAGACTGTAGCTGTGTATTATTGTACTGATCTTCTTCCGACAGGCATTCAGTACTCAACCACTGTGGTGTAATAATTAGTGATATCTAATTCCGTTCACTACTGTAAGCACTACTATAGCCATAGATAATAGAACACTTTAGAAGTTCTATTGAGTACTATACGTACTACTAGCTGCGTGTTCATTCTCACCTGTCTTAATAACATTATCTTGGATTGAATGTCACACATTATTTTGTATAGTACTATACTATAGTAAAAGTATTACAGATACTAGTGATCCATTTCCATTCGTGTGAGCTGCGCTGATCAGCGTAGCATGCATGCATGCATGCTACTAGTCTGGCCGCAGCCCCTCCCCGCCTATCCACCACCCACTCAATAGGCGGGGAGGGGCAGCGGCCAGACTATACTAGCACAGGGATACTAGCATACTAGCATACTAGCATACTAGCATACTATACTAGCATACTAGCACAGACTATACTAGCCCTGATACTAGCATGCTACATGCATAAGTTGTGCAAAGTGCGCATGCGCGAACCGCGCTACATATACGCGATGCGCGATCGATCGCGCGTACGCGTCTATAGCAACGTATTTTGTGCAAGAAGAACTGTATTATTGAGCGAACTCCGATCGAACTGATCATAATGTTACTCACAGGTTTGCATAATATGATCGTCTTAGGACACGCTCTGTGTCAATTGAAGAAGTTTTTGAGTAAGGTCAGTAATCGATGTAAAAATGTGTGCGGTGTATTACAGGATTTGTCTTCATACTATTATAGGAAGAGAAAGACGCCGACAATTCACTGATGAAAGTACAAAGCCGCCCTAGTGATGGTGAGTTGAGCACTCTGGGTTAATACTAATCTGAATAGAAATTAATTTATGATGATTTTATGTTTGTGAAAATTTTTCAGTGCACGTTTAGATTACTGAGCAAAGAACAATGATAGTGTGTAGTTTCTTGTGTGTGATTGAAGTTAATGTTGTTGTTTTTACGGACAGAGTTATGTGATGACAGTTGTGACGACAGGAGTGACTGCGAGTCCACCGGTACCGGCAGCTACTCCGAGTCCACCGGTACCGGCAGCTACTCTGAGTCCACCGGTACCGGCAGCTACTCTGAGCCCACTGGTACCGGCAGCTACTCTGAGCCCACCGGTACCGGCAGCTACTCCGAGCCCACCGGTACCGGCAGCTACTCCGAGTCCACCGGTACCGGCAGCTACTCCGAGTCCACCGGTACCAGCAGCTACTCTGAGTCCACCGGCAGCATAGATGCCAGCAGTGACTCTGAGTCCATGAACAGTACCCGTGCACTATGCCATACAGAGAAAGATACATTTCATCACACAGATACAATAATTTCCGTTACACTAACTGTACATCTATCTACATGCACTCACTACACATCTAATGGTCACGTAGAGACAATGGAGACACAGAATGCATACATTACATCCAGTAATAATACATACTACACCACGTACACCTACTAACAATTTACTCATACACTCTCTCATTGTATCATCTTATTATTGCATGCAATACTGTCTTTAAAAATTATTTTTAAACTTTATTACTACTTCAACGAATCGAAAATGAATAGATTCTACATGTCTTCATACAGCTAGTGCACCATAATTTTAATATTCTTCAAAAAGTCACGTCAACATTTTTCGGCTTTGTCCGTATACATCGTTGTTGTGAAGTTAATTTTCGTCCACCAAGGGTATCATAATAGAATTGACAGTCCATGTGATAAGCTGATTGCTACTGTGATGTGCATGGTAGCATGAGCTCATGTGAATATAACGTTGACAATCAACTTCACAGTGTTCTGCTACATAATAATGATGATGGTTATTGATAATAGTTTAAGATTATAGTTATGTACAAATTATTATAAACACAAACAACAAATAAAGAATGATACCTGACAAACAACAACATGAAGAGATAACGTCTGCCAAAAACAATCTAGAGTAGTAAAATTATTATCAAAG